>JABSTQ010011014.1:0-415000 GCA_013358835.2 Ixodes persulcatus | reverse complement strand
ACGCGGGCCTGTTCGGAAACAGCGTGCTCGTGCATAAAAGTCACGTTCTCAAGTATCCCAAGGGGACGAGGGCACTCACTTACGAGTTGCAGGACAGAGCACTCAAATGGTTGGGTCGGCGTCGCGTGGTTCGAGCTGTAAAACGAGCTCAGCTCCGCAAGGAACACGATGGGCGGCAGTGATCGCCTTGCCGAAGTGGCAGGCACGGCTGTCGGTTGGGGCGGCCTTGGGCGCTTTTTTGTTTTGTTTTGTCTTTTTCGGGGAGAGCGGTATACTACCCGATAATCTTTATGTACAGGTGCGCTAACGACCGCCTCCGTTCTCTGGTCGGGTCCTCGTCTAGGAACGACAAGAACGAAAAAAAAAAAAAAAGCAGTCTTATACGGAAAAGATGGCATTTGCGGAGAAGCTTTTCGGTTTGTTTTACTAAATTATGCTACGATTGACTGACGACGATTGTTTATGAAACGCTCGGTGGTCCGTTTGACCTTCGTAAAGTCTGGCTCGGGGAGCTTCTCGATAATGGAAGTTTTGATTTCTCAATGAAAGGAAAGGGAAAACACAGCTCATCATAGCATCCCAAACACTTCCCTAAATTACGCTTTTGCCTCCAAAATATTTTTTCAACATAGAAGGCGAGACAACCTTACACTAAGATGAACGCCGTTAGCTCTTATATTTATTTGCGTTAAAACGTTTGGTTCGTTCGGACAACGCACTTTTTTTTTTTCCTATTAACTCTGATTCGGCACATCGTTGTGCAGTGCAATCATGAATGTATGGTTTGTTTGTTTGCTTGTTTGATCAGAGTTAACACTCGAGTTTGTGTGCTGCTGTCTAGAAGGTGGGGGGGGGGGGGGGGAGGGGAGGGGGAGAATTGGATCGGTGGCCGAGTGGGCTAGCGCACACCAGCTCGCAGCACGTGGAGCGAAAGCTCGCGCTGCAAACCCATGGATTTTGGGTTCAATTCCAACCCTGCCCGTTTCGATCCGGATGGGCATCGTACCGGCTTGCGGTCGTGTATCACTAACGCGTGATGCACGTGAAAGACTCCAGGCTAGCGGTTGTACTGCACTGGTCTAAATTTCTCATCTACAGCTAGGAGACAAGTCGCCTGTTGAGGAAGACTAAGTTCTAGGCTGTATAAGCATACCCACCCCCGAATTTTTCTGCCTCCACGTATGCATGTCTATAAAACGCCGCGATTTGGCGTGGCACGCATTTCTCCGTTGAGCCGACCTCAGAATCCGAGAATGGGCCAATACCGTCTAGAAGACAAGGCCTGTATATGGCGTCATCGTTCGTGGGTCCCCGACCAGCCCCAAGCGGCAAACACGCTGAAGCTTCGCCGCAAAACTGTAGCAAAACGGCACACACGTCCGTTTTGTCGTGCTAGCGTCGCGTTCGTGATGTGAGACGCTCCCAGACACGCTGGAGGCTATAAAGGCCGTGTCCCGAAATTTACTCGATCTCACTCAAGGGTCAAGGTTCTTTCCATTGGCGTTCGAAAACCTCCCCGCGTCGTCCAGCGTAGCTCTATCTGTCGTGTCACGTGACATGATCCGCCGCAGGAACTCGATCGGATCCATTCGAGTAAGGTTGGGAACACAACCAATGACGCAAGCTTATATGCGGTGCTGCGTGGATTCATAGATATGACGTTTGGTTTTTGGGGAAGGGGGGGGGGGGGGGGGAGGGCGTTGGAATTAAGCGTGTGCGGTCTGAAGCGTTCTGAGAAACGCTTCAGACAGCACAGCTAGCCTATTAGAAGAAAGCTAGTTTTGACAGCAGGCGCGGAGCTGTATACCCGAATAACAGGAACCGTGCCTCGGACAAAGAAAGGCGCAACCTGACAGGACGCTCGTTCCGCGTCGGCAATAAAGCGCAGAGCGGGACAGGTGTCACCGCGCCGAGTCAGAGCCTCTTTGTGTGACGTCAACCCGCCACTTTCGTGCTTAGTCAACGTTGTGAGCGGCGGCGACCCATTGTCAGCAGGAGAGGACACGTGCGGCTGTCGAGAGAACGCCGCTCGATAACATCGCGCTAGATCTGCAAAGGGTCGCGGGGAACAGAAATGCGTCCCCTTCAGATTTAATGGAAAATAATGAAGGCGGAGAAGAGATGAAGCATTCGTGATTCGCAATTGGGCACACACGCGTCTAGGAATCGCTAAGTGCCGAGATAAGCACAATTGAGACTGGGGATTTGGCGAGGGGAAACGAAAACATGCTCGTCCGCTTGAGAAGGCAGGTCCGCTTGAGGAGGGGTTTTTCTTTTTGTTTCATTACATGAATTGAACGTTACGGCTTGGTATTTGCCCACAAATATGTATGGTATATTCACATTCGAAGAAGTCGTATACACAAACTCAACTCTGTGACGTCACGGCGCGGTGGTGGCGCGTCGGTCGCACTTCCGGTCTGGGGCTGTGGGCAGAAGTCCCCATGCCTTTCAAAACAACGCATTCCTGCGTTGTTTTGAAAGGAACCAGACAAAAACCTGCCTCGCCGCGACTGGGACCGTACCAAAAGAGTCGAGAAAGGTTTGAAGGTCAGTTCTTACGTGCTCGATTCGTCCGAGAATCATGGATATGTGCGGTGAAAAGGGAAAAGCAGACGCCGTCGGACAACGATTGCTTGGGCGGGAAGCACTTTGGGTTGAATTCACGGATACTTCTGGTCATCAGATTTATTTGTTTTGTTCCAACATGAACGCCAGAAAACCGTCAAGTTGTGCGGACCACCTGCGGACTACGTTCAGTGCGTCTTCAAGTTCAAACGGCCACCTGATCGTTCGAACTGTCGTCTGCTCTTTCAAACGTTTCTGCTTGTCGTCTGCTCTCTTAGACGACGCCGGCCCGTAGACCAAATGTTGGCTCGGTACTTGCGATAAGAAGTAAGTGCAGGCCTCAAAAGACTAAAGTTTGAAGGTTGGTGAGCAAGCTCGATGTAAACAGTAGATACAAGGAGATGTTGATCATTGTTACCAGTGACCATCACCGACTTGTTATGCCTAATTCACTTGGTCCGATTCTGCTTGCGATTTTCAATATCGACGTCGACCATCTCAGCTACGGTTCACGCTTTTGCAGCCCGAGCGGCGTCGTGACTGAAAATTGCGAGCGAAATCTCATCATGCGAATCAGGCTTTAGCGTACATACTGCGGCGTCCACGCGGAATGAACCGCCACATGTCACACTATTCAGGCAAAGTTTTGCGGTCTAACGAGCCTAGATAATTTCGCTGACGCCGCTCAAGTAGTCAGACATCGCCAGGAAGACGTAGAATCAACAATTCGAACGCGAAAAAGGGCAGGGGGACTCACACCGACGCCGACAACATCGCATTTCACTGGTTTGTTTATGGGCGACGGCGAGCTTCTTGCCCACACCCCCATCGCGCATGCGCGGCGCCGGTGGCATCCGCTAGGGGCGCTCCGGTTTGTTTGTAAACATGAGTTGGTGTATAGTTTAGTCACATGATAATCTGCGGAATGGATGACCTTGCATTCCTAAAATCAAGACATGAACTACCACAAAGCAGACCATAGAAACGCCGCTCGTCCATCATGTGTGGTTTTCTCTTTATAATTTTCTTTTACAGTAGCTATCCGTATTATTATTTCGTACAAGATCGAGTAATACTGAAATTGGGTGATACGTCTGTGCCTGCGCGCAAACGCAGGCATGCACGCACGGAAGCCTTTTTATTCTCTCTTTTTTTTTTTGTCTCCCACGGACGAACAAACAAACAAGCACACAATTACACATGGAAGTTAACAAGCACGCAGGTGTACGCATAGAAGACCCCCTTTGAACTCGTTCGAAACACACAAAAAGATGCATGGCAAATTGCTAGGCAATTGTGTTACATACGTGAAACGTTCTAGCGTCACAAACGTTTAGCGATACTCTGAGTTTCACGTATGCAGAAGCAGTACTACCGCTAATCGGGCTGATAGACCTGGCGATCTTTCAGAGCCTTCTATATATATAGACCTTTTCCGCTTAATCTCGCCCCCGACCGCCAAGCAGGCATATCCGGTATGGGCGACAAAAAAATATTAAAACGTTTCAACCCGCAAATACTAAAAAAATAGAGGGGAGAGAAAACGAGAATGGGTAACGGTTACGCTTTTCTCCTAAATATTCTATGGGCGTGGCGACGGCAAAACAATGTTTTCGCCCATACTGGAAGTGACGACAATTCAAGGTGGCGGCGCCCTTGAAGAAAGGGTCTATACACCGACACGCGGGCTTGACGTCACGGAGCTGCGGCGGCGCTGCGATCGCGCCGGAGCCGGGGGGTGTGGGCAAAAGCGCGCACGTTTCGCATGGGCGTCATAGCATTTCAGCATGCCGCGAAGCTGTGTTGCCGTTAAAGGAGCTGTGCAACGATATTCAATTGGAATGTTTTTCACTTTACACGAGCTTACTGGCACTAGTGGGACTCAAGGATACTCGCATGCAATGCCACTGGCCAAGAAACTCCTTTGTTACGGTGTAATTTCAAGGACAAAAGCGATCATTTTCATTCAATCTCTCCCTTGCAAAATTCGATGACGTAACGCGGGGATCGCAGTACACCCGTATGACGATATTTGAATGCGGTTCATAGATTGGACCCGAGCATTGCGTGGGCACTCGATTTAGGCTCGTGATAATTGATAGCTCGAGAAGCATTCGAGTAGTGGCCCGTGTCCAATCGCTGCAACGACGACAATAGCCGAGCCATAACAATGTCTGGAACTCAGCGCGTGTCCTGTGCTTTGCCAACCCCAGCGCGTGGCTATGATCAACATTGGCGGCATATAATCGGCTCCAGATCACGTGGCCGCTTGTTCTGGCTGCGAGTTGAGGGCGTGAACGCTGCTCGTTGTTTTTTAATTTTTTTCTGGGACTTCTAATGCGTCGGGTGAAAAACGAAGGCGTGTTTCATAGGTCATTAACGTCAGGGATCCGTTCTAAGCGGTATTTGCGCAAAGTAAAAAAATTGTTGCATAGCCCCTTTAATTGCACCGAAATGTACAGAAAAAGTAGGGGGGTGAGTTTCCACAAGTTCCCGGCAGACTCTGGAAGGCATAGAAGGTGGATAATATCCGTGGATTGAAAAGAATGGTCGCCTCGCACGAACGACCGTTTGTGCGGCAAACACTTTCTTGAAGGAAAGTGCGGCTTCCATTTCAATCTCCGTCCCGAAGCTTGCTTATGTGCAGGGAAAGCGTCGTCTGCTCGAGACCACCCGCATTTTGTTCCCACGGTGTTCGCGCACAAAGCATCGGCCAAGCGCTCGTCGGAGGCTCGCTACGCCCGTGCTACCGTCAGAAGGGGATCGGCGACAGAACGGCAGTGTTGTAGGCGTTACCGAAAAAGAGTAATGAAATACGTTACTCGTTACTTACAAATAAAAGGTACGCGTTACTGAGCTAAGTTACCTAAAAAAAAAGGAACGCGTTACCGCTACCGATAAAAAGTAACGCTGTTACTTCTGCGTTACTTTTTTTAAAATATGATTTAGCACATTTTACGGTTTTGACGATACAGGTCAAATATCAAGAAACATTATGTTCATGCAGAAACTGAACATAATTACTCTATCTTTTTTTACGGTTTCACCTAAATACTCACAAGAAAAAACGCAAAGAAAAACATGGCTTGACGCCTAAAACACGGAAAAATTGAAGTGTAATTTCTTTAAGACTTGGGAAGTAGTAACGAGTAACGTAACTACGTTACTTGAAATAGTAACGTAAGTACGTTACCCGTTACTGCGTCGAAAACGTAACGAGTAGGTTACTACGTTACTGAAAAAAGTAACGCGTTACCAACAACGCCGTTACTTGTAACGTGTTACCGCCAAGACTGCAGAACGGACAAAGCGTTACTGCTTGTAATGCCTTGTGGTCATGAGGGTAGGAAAAAAATATCATACCTTGACTCGAAGACGCTGTGTGTATTTAATCAATTAATGAATACGCACACTTCCGCAGACCCATAGTCTGCTGATCCCGCCGGCAGTGCGGAAACCTACTCGAAGTAATCGTAGGCCTCGAGAGACTTGTACGCCTGCACCGTGTCGGCCGTGAACTGGCTTGGCGAAAAAACTAAATAAACGACGACGTGAGCCGTCGACTTCGGTGGCAGCAACTTTACGTCGGAAGTCCAACAGGCCTTGTTTACGGCGTACGGATCCTCCTAGGCAACGCCGTCCACGCAATTTTATTCGACACCGCTGGCGTTCAGGCTCGGACGGCGAGCTCAAATAGTCGGGCATAGCATACGACATACGTTGTGAGGAAATACGACGCACAAATAAAGATACAAGCGTCCCTACAACGTCAACAACTAGCGCACGCCATAGAACGCAATGGCGAAAACACGGAGAGCCGGGCTGCTTTTGCCCACATAGCTACCGCGCATGCGCGGCCTTCCGGCCGTGTTGGTAAACAGAGTCGCTCCGCGTGTCGGTCTATACTCTCGCGCTCCTCTGTCTCTCTCTCAGGGCGCACAGGTGGTCGAGCTCCTCCTTGCCCACCTCACTCCACCTCGCCTACCTTCTGATCACGTGACCTCCCCTGTTAACCAATCAGCATCGAGCTTCACGGTCACGCTTATCAAGCTTCACGAAATGCGGAGCTACGAGCCAAAAAACGTTTCACGTTAAAAATATCAGGTTAAACAACGCGGATCAACAACAAGACTACTCGAAACTGGGTCTATAGGAAAAGAAACGTGCTTCTCCTGGTGAACGGGAACCTGGTTTGAAAGGACATAACAACTAAGCACAACTTGCCGAGAAGCCGTCGCGAAGCGCCGATAATATAGCGAACTAAACTATACTCCGTTTCACTTTAAGTTCAACCCTATAGCCGACGCATTCAATCAGTTGACGCCAATCAATCTGCGACAAAAGTGAATCATCACTGTGCTCGTTGTCTTCCGTGTTTTTTTTGTTGTTGTTGTTGTTTTTTGTTATCACCGGCTAAAAAAATCACGCACAGACAAATTGTGACCACTACGCAACCCGTAAGCTGGAACATAGCGACAGCTGAGACGTCTGACGTCAGTCAGACGTCTGTGCAAGAAGGGAGCTTGTTTTTGTATACGTCACTTTGGTACAATTAGTCTCACGTGCCAAACGAAGAGCGCCGAATGAACAGGGACAAGGAAGTAGACAAGACGAAGTGCACTCTCAAATGAAGATTTGTTGAAACAAACACGCACTATTAATACCATCTTTCTAGCTATTCGTTTAGAAAATAAAACTGCCTCTGTCAAGAGCATTGACGAGGCACTGACGCATTTGCTTTCCCCTTGCTTTTTGATACAGAATGCATCGTACAATTCTAAGGCAGTTTTATCCGCGTACCTCCCGAGAATTGTTTGCGCTAATTCTGAAACACATGGGCACCTACCCGAGTGTACTGCCAGATAGCCCGGCGGAGACTTTTTAATGCGTTAGCCTTAGAACGTTAATTTTGACGAAAACCCGGCGGTGTGTTTCGTTTGTCAGTTGTCGCGTGCGAAACTCCCATTGTTCTGAAGCGCTGACGTGAGCACGCGTCAACCTCTCCCTCTCTCTCTCCGGCGCTGACAAACTGACAGACACCGCCAGGTTTCATCAAAACGAGTTTTTTCGTTTTCGCCAAATTCACGTGCACAGCTGGCGCGGAGCCAAAGAGGAGGAGGCGCCGCGCAACACCTTATAGATAACAAAGCCGTAGTGCTTTGTTATCAAGAACAGCGCTCAAACAGCGCTCGGCTTCGAGTCAAGTTTGAGCCGAACGTTGACGAAATCGTTGTGTCCAATCTGTGCCCAGCATTGGCCTTCCCTGATGACGCCATATCATTCAGCACTACGGCTTTGTTATCTAGGAAGTGTTGCGCCGCGGCACGGTGGAATGCGGGCGTGCTGGGTTGCCACTCTGCTGTCGCCGGTTGTTCTTCGCTCTCGGTTTCCGTGGTAGCAGTGCGTGGGCCGTGATGTGTGTGTAGTTAAAAAGATAGATGCGGTTCACTCCACGAATGATATGGATGCGGTTCTTTTCACGACTGGTATGGATGTGGTTCTTTCCACGAGTGACATGGGTGACCACATCTAACGGTGTCGACGTGCTTTGACAGGCAAAGTACAAAAAAGGGGACGGAAAAAATTACAGGATGATCAATTGGTGGATTCTTGGAGAATCCGTTAGCATGACCCTCTGGAAAAGCCACACACGCCCCCCTTCGGGAAATGCTAACACTGACCCCGTAACGAGGTCGAAAATAGGCAGCAAAAAATACCGGAAGCAAGAGAAAGCCAAAAGAAAAAAAAGTGAAGGGGTCAGCATTAGCGTTTCCCAAAGGAGGACGTGTGTGGCGTAGGGTCATATACTCACGCATTCCCGAAGAATCCACCAACGGACCTTCCTGTAATTTTTTTTTACTGACCATGCATGTTCTATTGCTACCACGCATGACCATGCATGTTGTCTTGCTATCAGCGGCCCGTGGAATGTTTTGGCGGAGTGCCGGAAATGGCCCGCGTCAATGTGAAGCGCGGTCGACGGCGCGAAACCGCGTCCCACTAACAGATATCTCTGTAATGTCGCTGTAAAAAAGAAAGCGCAGGATCGCGGCCCATTCGCCGTGCGTGATTGCTTCAGTCGCACAAAGACGATGAGTGCCGTGATGTTGCATTTTTGGCGCTGCTTGATTGGTTCCATCAGATCGTGACGTCAGCCGCAATTGGACTTAGAGTGAAACGGAAAAGCCTCAGACGGGTCTCTTTATTCTCCTTCAACACCAGTCGGTGGCCGCAGAAAGACAATGGATGCCTGTCCGGGGGCTGTCGTGCGGAGGAATGTAGAGAGCCGAGATGCAAGAGAGGAAGCAACTCAAACCATGAGGAGCGTTTGCAATTTCATGGCGGTCGCCTCCGGCGCAGGTTGACCGCGAGTGCGCATGCGTACTGGCCTTGTCGTGCGGCGAAGACGAGAGCAAGTGGAAAAGCACGCCGAGACGCTTGCAGATGATCAACGCTTTCGCCAGCTCCTCGCGGCAAACAGCAGTCCATAACTCAGGTGAACCCCGGTCGAGCGGATGGAGACACTCTGAAATCTAGGAACACCAGAAGAATGCAGTACGCGTAGCGCCGAAATCGAGGGTGCGAGGAAAATTGGCGACTTGCCCCGTTGCGCGGCGGCCGTAGGTGACTCGGTGTAAATCGTGTTCTCAGCCACGAATTATTGCCGCCTAAAGGGGTGTCCAAACAGGATGCTACAAAACGCACGACTCCGACAAATCGTGCGGCGCTCCACTTCCGGCCACCGCGGGGAAATCCCCCTCGTCAAATCTGCCGGGGGGAAACATCCCCCCCTCCCCCCCCCCCCCCCCCCCCCGTCAAATCTTCCCCTCGCTACCTCCACGGCGGCCTTGCTCTGCTCATCACGTGGGTCCGGAGAGCCACTCACACGCTCTGTTGGCTGTCGGTCAATCGCTCAAGGCCTCCACCGCTTTGGGAGTCCCGAAAACGGGAAAGGGAAGACTTGAGTGTGAGGAAGCAAGCCAGGCGAGCGCGCGTCGTGTCCAAGGTCGTGTCATCTTCCAGCAGTTCTGTGGATTGGATCGTATTCCCGCGGCTTTTGTTCCCAACGTACCTCGTATAGACAAACAAACCTGGTTGGTTTGGAGTTTAATAAAATAAATGATATATTCTTAAGGCCCGTTCACACTCTTGCGACCGAGTACGACTGAGAGAGACGCGATCTCTTAAAACTTCTTAAATTTTTTTTAGAACGAGGGAATGGATGGATGGATGGATGGATGGATGGGGCCGAACCCTTTGAATCGGGCGGCGGCTTGCGCCACCTAGCCAGTATTTTTTTTAAGCTATTTAATTTACGAGTTACAAATCTAGATATTTAGTCTTAAAAGCTACGGTCCGTACGACGGAGGCGCCTCTATGCAATCGGGTGCACACACCTTCCGCAGAAAGGGTCGCCCAGTAGTGAATAGGAAAATATTCACCCTTCCCTTGACCACACTCAGAGCCGTTTATACTGAGAGAGTTTGGCCTTCTTAAGGAGATTTTGACAGCCTGACAACCACAGCAGCGTAGTCTGACAACCGGGGGATGACTACTTCCGTCCGCCATATTGTGGCTCTGACTCATAGGAACTCTACGCGATTTCTCAGGAATGAACAAGACAAAGAAGTAACGCCATATTGTGTTACCGCGAAATCCGCTTGTTCTAGCGGCCAACAAGCTCCGCCCATTGGCCAAACTCTCTCAGTATAAACGGCTCTGACCACACTGGCATTGTGGCGCCATCTATGCGGTGACCCTGGAACTGCATTTCACAAGAGCGAAGGTTTTGCGGGATTTCCGAGGTCAAATGTGCGTAATACTCATAGAAAGGCTCGTTTATAACATGGACAAAAGTTTTTCGAGCCACGAAAGAAAGGATAATGCACGAGAGAAATAAAAAAATATGCCGGACCGCCGAGTTTACACTGCTACCCAATAGATGGCGCCAGTGTGTCCTCTGGTTTAAAGACAAGCGACCAGTTCGCGCTTTCCACTTTTTCCCCGCTTCCACCTCTCCCCCCTCCTACCTTGTCCACTGTTGCCTGTTTCCTCCTCCCCCAGGGTGAGGAGGATCTTCTGCCTTGCAGAATCTCATGTCTGGTCGCCGGCCTTTAAGAAGTTTTAAGGAACCCAGGTTTAAGAGGTCGCAAGAGTGTGAACGGGCCTTTAGGTTCTCATGTTTCTACATACAACTAAACGTCTCACTGTTACGCACTGCACTTTATTTTTATTTTTTTTTGAGCTACGAACATGGATTTTGACAAAGAAAGCTGAGCCGGGGCGGCCGAAACGCGCGCTTCGGCGCAGGAATCTCCCAAATACACCCGAAGCCGGACCTCTTTGGCCTTCCTGCCGAGGTGACGGCGATAGCAAGGTCGGTGACTTCGTGAGCCGCGGGAGGTAGACAGGCATCAGGCACACCATTGGCAGGTGGCGTGTGACATCAAATCTGACGAGCACCGACGTCGAAGAAAAGTGGAGGAGGCGAGGAGGAAAGTCGTGAATTTGGCTTGGCCGGTGTGCAAACAGATATTCGGCCGACGACTACCGGACACATCAATTTTGACGATTTTCGCAGGAGTTGTGTGGCCTGACGAATTTTGTGGTAGCCTGTTTGGACAGGCCTTAAGGACGACCGACGAGGCGCATCTCCTGCCTAGCTCACGAGAATACGGAGGTTATACCGTGCTTGCGCGTGTAGTATGTTCGTGAGAAATATAGAACGTCGGGAAACCTCACGAATATTCGAGCAGTAATTAAACGAGTCGGAAAACAAGTGGGCAACCATGATCATACTTTACATACGTTGACTTTGCTAGTTTGTCCAAACTCAAGATATGTTTTCTTTTTTTGTTTGGACGTAGAACTACGTTTCCTCTTTTTTTTTTTTTTGCGCTTAGAAGGGAGTGCAAAGTTGCTCGTCGATATCACGAAAACTTGGCCACGGAAGTGACGTCACTTCCGTGATGTCAGGTGAAGTCTGGTCACGTGACGTTAATTTTCCCGCTAAATTTAGAGCACAAATTGTGTATTGCTCACGTGACGTCAGGTCACGTGATATCAATTTCCTCGCCAAATTTAGCGGGGAAACTGAATTACGTAGGTCACGTAACGTCAGCTCACATGACATCAATTTTCCCGACAAATTTAGACGGGAAAACCAATTGGTCATGTGATATAAGGTCACGTGACATTAATTTTCCAGCCAAATTTAGCGAGAAAACATAGCTGGTGTCTAAGTCACGTGACGTCAATTTTCCCCCTAACTTTAGCGGGGAAACTAAATTGGTCTGTATAGGTCCCGGGACCTCAGGTCACGCGACTTGGGTTATACAAGAGCCATTTACTTCATACGCACTCGCCATCGTCATGCGGCACGAGCGCGTGGGCGCATCTCCAGCTGCCACAAACAACACATCTGGGACGAGTGGACGAGGCACGGCCTCTCATGTATCAGCCCCCTGTCATTTCTTTTGCCACCCTCACGTAGTTCTACGGAAATTTATGCAGCATAGTATACACCTATGCACCGACCAGTTGTTTATGCCGATTCAGCGTATTTTGTGGCGTTTTCGTTGCATTTCTTTCTTGCCTCCATGTGGATGGTGTAAAAGCAACGTCATATTCAAGAAGCGAGTGTGTCTGCTTGTGAATTTGCTGTAAAGCTTAATGTAAACGCTCTTAATGTAAATCAAACACATAATATCGTAGTTCGAAAGGCGATACCATGTAACAGTCAGGTTTCTACCACGTTATTATGCTGGCCAGTGCCGAGGGCCTTTTACGTCTACAGAACTGTCACAACGTAAACAAGAAGTTTAAGACAACAGAGCTTGCAACCGCGTCATGACTCTTGAACTAAGATATTCGCCGAAGCTGCGTACCAATGCCTCTAAATCGACACAAATTATCGCACAATAATACACCTATCCCTTGACGTTCAATGAGGCCTTTCCCTGTCTCTTGTTTTCATGTTACGCGGCGATACAACCCGACACGGTTCTGATAACATTGTGTAACTTGATGTCGATATCGCCGCTGTTTGCACAGATCTAATAGTATTTATAATAAACTGAAGGGGGTTCGTACACTATACGTATAACATCCATAAATCCAATCATCAACATTGATGAAGACACATGGTCGAGTGATATTGTGCCTGCAGCAAGATTGTTTCAAGCCGTCGCGAATTTTCATTTCAGATCACGAAGTACAAATTGTTTTGATCCGTTCATTGATACGCATAATAGATATAGTGGAAAGGATAAAAAGCTACTAGGGGACAATCTGTGATAAGTACATGATATGAGATAAGACGGTGCAATATGCATGTCACAAACTCTCAGGAGTTGCAGGCATTGCATAAAAATATCAACCCGACACGGTTCTGTAATTCTATAACCTATAATTCCCACTTCTTATATGCTTCTTATCTACAATTCTAATTTCTACGCACAATACAACTATTTCTTTTTAGTCTGGTGAAATATGACCTCCACACATCTCAAACATGTATACATACCCCATAGAAAAAAGAGAAGGAAAAGGTTGTTAGTATTATATGTTGCACAGTGTAGGATCCTCATTCCAACTAAGCGCTTTAAAGGGTACCCTGGCGATATTTTGAGCTACCTTAACTAACTATATTTTCGGAATCACCGGCCTTTGCCTTTCCGGTATGCTATATAGTAACGCGAAATTCTGAATAGTTATTGTGAAATCAGCAAGTGAAACTCATGCCAAAACCAACATTGAAACATACCCGCGCTTTTCAGTGCCGTGACGTCAGTGGAAGACAGGCTTGCAGGTCGAGCGGGCAGTTTAAAAATGGACTATGCGGAGCATTCGTTTCGTGCTGCTGCGCAGGTGCGGAGCGAGTTTCCAAATCACTCATTTGACACCATGAACCTGTTTGTAATCAGTTAGGAAGAAAGTCTACAGTCCAAAAAGTGAACCACTGCCTTCCGCTGACGTCACTTTTTCATTGTTGCCAGCAGAGACCTTCACAATGAAAAACACAATATAAGGGTAATATTTTTTTGTTATTCTGTTGCTAAACTCAATTCGTTGTCTGGGTTCATGATATTTTCTCTGTTGCTGTTATGAGAGATAAAAACTTGAGGAGCAACAACGTTTTCTTTTTGTTAATTATAGAGGAAGAAATATTTTTAACAGATATTCAAGTAACCAATCTGGCCTCTTCGTGAAGGGATCGAGGAAGATATAGATAAATACCAAGATATATGAATGTTTAAAATAGTCTTTAAAATACCCGAGGGAAGTCACTTATCGAAGAAAGGTAAAATATTTTAATGTTTCGAAAGAACTGTCAGTTATACCCGAATAAAGGATTGTTCTATACGCGCAAGCAAAGCAGTGCACCGAATGTGTCCGTTCATGGCAAGTAAAGAACAACGTAACGAGACATCGGCGTTGATATGTACAACGTCGGTTTGAAACATACGAGCCGATTGTTTCGCCGGCAAGGACGATTATTTCCTTCGTCTTTACCATTAGCGCAATTCACTTTTTTTTTTCCTTTTCCAGCAGGTGAGGGGAGTTAGTAGAAAACCGAAGCACTTACCGACTGAAAGAATCGATGTCCACGCCTGGAGCCCAGACAAGGTTTATCCGTGAGATCACCTGCGAAACCAAAATCGGAACACATACCATAATGCTCGCACCAGCGTGCCATCGACAATTTCGGTTCACTGTCCGCACTGCTATAGAGTTCAATTACTTCGAACGCGAGTAGCTGCAGCGTACCTATTCTCGGCATTCCGAATTCTTTACGCTTGGCGCTCACGAGCTGTGTTCTAGAGACTCTAGCACCTCACGATTAACAGCGCCGCCTTGGGGGAAACACGCGGCGCAAAGCTGTCACGGGTCGACTTTCCGAACGCGTAGTTCGGGGGGAAACGTCAGGCAGAACAAATAACGCTCGCCGAGTCCCAAGTCAGAACTACAAACGAACACAAAGACCCAAAGAACGTCCACAGGGGATATTCGCCGGCCGCCGTTGTTGCCGGGGCATGGCATGGAGCGGATGCTGAAAGCGAACTTCCATGACGTCAGAATCACGAATGCTCCCCTTTTCTTTTTACAAACTGCACGTTACGTCAAAATCTAGCTCTCGCAATATAGCTACTACAATAGTCGGTGAGATGTTAAGAGCTCAGGGGAAGCTCCTCTCATTTCTTTCCTCTTTAGCGGAGCGAAGGGTGGAGAGGAGGTCACCTCCTCTCCAGCATTCACTCCGCTAAAGTGGAAAGAAATGAGAGGAGCTTCCCCTGAACTCTCAACCTCTCGCCCGACAACAGTCACGAGCCTCGTAATTATTGTAATTAGTTACAACTTCAGTAATTAAATATTTTTAGTCTTGCCGTCTTGCAGAGATTCGGGGAGATTTTGGGCTCCATAAACAACGTTGCCTGTGAAAAGCAGGACAGTTCTCGCGTGTCCTTGTCTTAAATATTTCAGTTTATATATATATATATATATATATATATATATAAAAGAAACGTACTGCTTTCCTATGCAGCAATGAGCTGGATTACTGATCTTTTTCTAGTACGTTTTACTGCGTATATATCTCGAGGTGGTTTAAACAAATACTCGCACGCAGATAATATTAATCCTAGGTCTGCCGACGTTTGCTGCGGTTTACATATATAGTGTAATGACCTCGGAATGTCTCACGCTATACATTGACACGCGGTTTCGACGTCACGCCGCTGTGGTGGCGCTGTTGTCGCCACTTGAGCGACATTTACGCCGCCTTATAAGGTTGTGTAGTTACACAAAATACTTGATAGAATTCCCAGCTGTAAATAACTTCCTTTTTGAAACTTTTTTTACTACCACGAACGTTCAATGTCTCTGCTTTTCGCGCATCACTGAGTTACAATTTACCAATAACCGGAGCAGCGAACGCATCCTCTTTGCAACCAAGATATAACTGTTTTAACAATTTCCTTCTCAAATCATCTACGCAACAAAAAAATGGAAGATGCTGCCTGCTTCAGAGCGCCGAATCTTAAGCCCCTGAAGATGACCGTGTGTGAAATATTCTCTACACACGACATACTCATCGTTTGGAGCCCACAGGAGTTCCAGTGCCTGGAAGCAGTGGGTGCTTAAATAGGAAGCAGTGAGTCCGCGCAGAAAAGCCCAGGCCGTCAACCAGTAATCGTGGACTTTATAAAGGTGAAATTAAATTGATATTTTTTTTTTCTCATATGCGTTACTGAAAGACGTGGGTTTGTATGCCATTCTGTTGATATCCGTCACTATGTACACATTAATTCAAGCTCGTGATTATCTTAGAACACAGTCGTCGTTTCCAGCGGGCTTTTGTAGTTTTTTAAACTCCATTTTACATGATTCTCTGAATGCGTTTTCTTTTTTGCGGATTGCAATCACTTTGCCCGTTCAGTTTTTCAGCGCATTTCCTCAGGATATATAGGCATCCTATCCCATTTTACGTTTTTGAACTAATGGTGAACCTGAATTTGCCAGATATGTCGACTTCATCTGAAGGGTGTCTCAAAAAAGATTACAAGAGTATTTTCACCACAAAAATAAACTGCCCATCGCCGAACGCCCATTCACCGCCCCAAAAGGCTCTTGTGGTCTGAGCCAGATGCCAAAGTTTCAGGACTAACGGTTATTTTTATTTTAATCAGAAGTTGCGATTTTTTGAAAATTTAAACGGGAAAATGGCGGCCGACAGAGCTTTCGAATACATGGAGCTCGAATGCATGGAGCCAGTTACCGAAAACGAGCGAAAACGGGTCCTATTTTATTATTGAAATTTTCCGAAAATGAGGAAAGTGTAAGTTGTCAAACCATCGCATCTGGTTTGGACAGCTAGTTCCCCATTTAAGTAAAAAATAAACGTTTTTGCGGTAAAAAAACAAACAAACAAACAAACAAACAAAACAAAAAAACATTGGGGACACAAACACACACGCGCGCACATATACAGCTAGACAGACACACGCGCACACACACACGCACACAAACACGCACACGTTGTATATTGTGAGCAAGAACAAGATGATCGGAATTGACTTTAATCGGAATAAGAGAACTACGAAAAAGTGCCCAAAGAAAAGTTTGGATTTGACAACGACTACAACACCCTCAATACGATCATTCTTCTGGCACTATAAAAAGAATAAACCATTTCACAATATTTATATGTCAAACAAATACAACAGTAAAACATTTTAGATGAAGGGGATTGAGGACGGAACATGGACAGGCGCCCTTTGGCTCCAACCTTCGGCTGACCCAAATGAGGAACTCTGAGATGCTAGGCATTCAAATTCTGGCTTCAGGTCATAAAAAAAAGGGAAAAAAAAAAGAAGACTGCTTTTAACTTTTTTAGATTGAAAGCCTAGATCTTTGCATCTTGCTAGACATAGACACTCATGGCTTCTTAACTTCAATTAAAGATCACTGTGATGCAGGAATTCGAACTCTGATTTGCTGAAAGCGAGATTCTATTTTGCCAAAAAAATTCGGATGCTATCGGACTCAACTTGAGGCTTGCTTGTGGTGAGAACATAAATAACTGCTGGGAATTCGTGGAGTGCTACTCCCGTCGGCGTTATTGTCCAAATTCTACATTGTAATTGCCACACTGAACACGGAAAACCATGTCAATATCTCGTACTCAATCAACGCACATCTGATTACGAAATTCACAAGCGAATACGCGACCGACACTGCCAGTGCCAGCGAACTCAAAGCGCGATATGCTGCACGCACTGCCCACGCTGCACAGACGAAGGGGCCGAGTTTCAGCGCCGCCTCGTGGCGGCCTCTCTTTGTTCCTTCCGCGGGTCTCGCATAAAATAAGAAAGGGGAAAAATTGGGGAGAATAAGGTAGATTAAAAAATATGGATCTTAGACACAATTCCCTAGTTCTTTCATCCTTGACTTCGGAAAGCGCTTCCGGACTTATATTCATGCCGTACTCGACTGACAAACACGCGAATAAAACCAAAAGACTAGACATTTGTTTTTAATTTTCCGAGGCACATATGTCTTATTAAGAACATCTCTCTCGAACAACACAGTCAACGTATGACGTCGTGCAGGGGATAGTCTCATTACCACTCGAATGGCAACGACCAAAATCGGCGCTCCAGAAACAAAAGCGTCCGTTTGTTATCATGCACCTCCCGGGACCCCTCCAGCGAAGCTCGACACACCGGTGCCAGTAAAGTGTGAGGCGGGGTAGAGCCGGTCGTAACCTTGGGGTTCGGAACCCGTGGTTCGGGGGCGACACGTCTCCGCGGTTGCTGAACAAGGAGCAACTTCCTGCCACACACACACACACACCGTCGCCGGGCGGGCGCTCTGGCGTCAAGAAAGTAACGACGAAAAACGTTGCGACGCGCAATGCGATAGAATGGTTTTTGGCAGAGGTCCGAGCCGCGCGGGGAAGCCGTGGTCGTAACTCCCACCCCCCGCGAAGAGGCTGTGAGTGTTTTCGCAAGGCGTAAAACGGGGACATTTATTGCGCCTGAAAAGAAGAAAGGAAGAAATGCTCTGTTGCGACACTATCCTTCCGCGGACGGTGCCCCTCCGGTAAACTGTTCCAGGTAGATTCTGTTTGTAAACAAAACTCTCCTTTTCTCAACTCTTTCGGTCCTGTCGTTCGGTTTCGGTCCTGTGACTATTGTAAAATATAAGGAAACTGGTTTAGTGCATCGTGGTAATTGGATACGCACATATCGCACTATATGTGTGTATATTTACTATAAAAACCCTAGGTCATGCATAGAGACATCATTTAACAAATTAAGGACACTCTAAAAGATGAAGAAAAAAAAATAGAAAAGGTAACAGGAATCACAAAACAGCCATAGCACCCAAAAAAGCAAAAAAAAAAAAAAGCTAAAACACTGATATGACATTTACAAAGCACCGAGTTTAGACGAGAGTATTCAAGCGGAGTTAAAAGATTGTCTCATGAATGACACAATGTCTGTTGAATATGTTGTTTCGTGAGATTTGTTTAATTAAACGCACTTAACAGGCTGCAAGGAAAACTTCGTTTTAATTTCACTTTTGGCTTCATTTGATTGTGGCGCAATATAAACTATCTGTATATTCCTCAAAACAAGATACCATGGCGTTCATACTCTTCCAGTAGTTAAAACAACTGAATGACTTGAACGTTATTAATAATATTAATTGTAATTTACTCGCTGTGATGTGAACAACTATAGACGCTCCGACTACTTTCTTCGCAAATGGTAATAGTATAGTAGTGCTTGTATTATATAAGCAGAGGAGGGCACCAATTGCCTATTTCAAAAGCAGATAGAGCCCACCTTGCTAGTTAACTAGAAAAAAAAAAGCCTTTAAAAAATAATTACCTATCTAAAGAGATGTATATCTCAACTATGTGTACAGCTTTCAAGAGATAGTAGGAATGTATAAATAATTTCCCCCAACTTCTACATGGGATAAAATCAAATTACGATAATGTAAGTCTGGTACACGCGCTTTGAACTGGGTCGATATGTAAGCCTAAGAGGCGGTAATAAGGCGCAAGAAAAGAAGCGAGGAAAAGAAGAGAAATAGTGCCGTCGTCTTATGATATACTTCCGCATAAAATTCGTGATGTAAAAGCTAATGAAAGAGCTTTTTAGTATCTGAAAAAGGAGCAAGAAACTTTGCCACTGACCCATTGATATTTATTAATATGTATCCCTCCCCCAACTCTTTTGAAACTTCTCCGCAAGCAAAAAGAAATTGCCCCTTCCCCCTTTCCCCCTAAAAAAAAAGAAACTAAATTTATAGGGAGTTATTATTTTATTACAATAAGCTTGGCAGGTCTCGATGACCGATCATGTCACTGGATCCTGAGAAAGCAGCGCCAAGCTCTCCGTATGGTCACCATTTTACTCTATGGAATGAGGAGTTTCTCCATCATCTCTTCATTCTTGGTGAGCCCACACAAATTCGAGGTGACAGGTCGTTTTATAAAGACATTTCTCGCACAGCGAAATTTTGTTATCCACACACCCGCGAAACAAGCTGCGCGTTTGTTTCACTCCGCCACCAGATGCGGCGCCGGTGCTTGACGGCACTTGAAAATAATATTCCCGCCTCGAAATAAGCGAGAAAAACAATACCGTTGTAAGACATCTGCCGAGATGAGCACGATTGATAAGTCGATTGCGTACATAGTTCCAAAGACGCTTAGATTGACGAGGAACGCTTTCAATACGATGACGCGCATCGCGATCTTGGCGCGACTCGTTGAGAACAACCCTCCTGAAGCTTTGAGATCTAAAAAATGACCGCATCTCCACGTGGTGAATGATGTTGATTGGGGCGAAGCTCGGGTTGTGCTGATGATACTGATTTTGGTCATAGGTAGTGCTTATGGTGCTGATTTTTTTTTTATTACTCATATTTTTAAGAAGACAGATGGGATGGCATGTCAGAACCCCCTACTCTTTTTTTCCTCTTTTTCTTTTTTCATAATTTTTTTTTCATTTTTTTCTCATTTTTTTGCCCTACACGAGCACGTGAGCACGTGAGCTCACGAGCAGGAGCACGAGCACCCGACGCCGGACGGCGGACAGACATACGGACATGGCTAGCCCCTAAGGAGCTTCGCCCCTAAAAAAGCCCGAAATGGCGATTGCCATATGGCAACATAGATCGATCGGCCAGCCTCCTTGTGAGCAGGCAGGGAAGGCAATGTCGCTAATTTCCCGGGATCCGGTGACTTTCATCATGTCGCACCCCGAACATTCTTGGACGTCAACGCCTCGACGCACGCACTAAAGTGATAATTTCAACCGAACAACAAAAAACATCACAATGGTCCCCGGGAATATTTTAGATTACATTAACAAAAATATCAAGATGCAGTAATTAAACTTTTGGGCGCATATATAGTATATATTCTATGGCTCTACAATATTTTATTTTTTTTTCTTGCATTGAATCCTATAGGTTAAATTCACAAAATTGTAAATTTCCACATTTCTTGACAAAAAATCGCAGTGTTCCCGATGGCTGTAATTGCCTGGGCATCATAAAACGCAAATCAAATGGAAGTTTAATATTTCCTCAAAAATCTTTTATTCCGTGGAATGTCCCATAAAGTTGGTCATCGGAAATATAATCTAGTCTTGAGTGAACATTCTGGCAGAACAAATGTACTCGTACAAACCTGAAAATTAGTTATAATCTCTATGCGTTTTCCCGTAAAATGAAATATAAGATGTTTTACACGTTCGCGAATATCTTTAGGAACAACTCATAGTTGACAAATCAAGGAAAAGAAGCGTTGGTTTAGGTGACATGCGCGCCTCACAAAGTGGGTTTCTCCCCAGAGATGGAAGGTCTTGTGGCGAAGGCAGCTTTCAGCATCACCGCGTAACTTGTCCAATTGAAAAAAAAAAAAAAAAGTTTAGAGAAATAATTTTTTCCGTATGTTAGGGGCTTTATGATTTGCTTGTACTTCTCCATAAAGGTGTACGAACAAGACAGATATACACCAAATGGTACAGAGTTTAGAAATGAGTATAATAATATCCCACATAAAATGTCAAACCCAGCATGGACAAATTTAATAGACCCTTCAATTTCATGGCGATATAATTTGTGGCCAGGCCCAAGACGTCTTCAGCAGTCAGCCTAACACTTTCAACGACAGCGCGCGGTTCGAACGGTTACCTCCTCATCAGAGGCTCTCTGCACGAATGATCTGCGCACGCCGGCCCGGATGTCCACATTTCGGCACTTTTTTACCACCCCGTCGGATATTGACGACACCCAAAAAGAAACCGCAAATGCGTTCCCGGATTTTTCGCCGGGCGATGTACAGGCATGCCGACCTTACATCAGCGCAGCGCCACCCGTCCTTGAAGTCAGATGTAGAGCGGGCGGTCTATAACAGCGCGGGTGTGCCGCCCGTACCTCCCACGAACGGACACGAAAGGGCTCTTCGGGGTAGGCCCGAACAATCGATCCGGGGCGACCTTTTCATGCCGTCGTCCTCCCAAGGACGTGCCGTCACGCTGCGGACGGGACCGCCTCATCTTTCATGTGACGCAGCACCGCTACTGCCGCGTATACGGGGACCGACCGATTTGCCAGTGTCGTGCTCTAGGGGCATTGGTCAAGGCGAGAGACAACATCGGCTTCGACGTGGAAGAGCTGAGAAGCCTCCGGGCAGTAGTGGATTCGAACGAAGTTTCTAGCGAATGGGAAGGAACATGCGTTTATGTGCACATTCTCGATACATGGGAACCTGTCGATAATTACCTTCAAATGTGGTTCAGACAGAGTGGCGTCGGAACAGCGGAAGCAAAAGAACAATCCTCCCCCCCCCCCCCCCCCCTTAATATATTTCAGACCTTTCTATACTCCGTGTTTCATGTAAAGTCCAAGCAGGGCTTAAGATATGCTATCGCATTTAATAAAGGAGTGTACCTCACTGTCCGAATCCCAGCGAAATCACCCAGAATCAAGGTCGTCATCATATCAAACAACAATTACTGTCGACATGCACGCGAAAACGCATTTTCGCAACGCAACTGTAACATTTAGATATTTAAAAAGCACAGAGACGTGGATTTGCCAACACACTTAGACGAAAATAATCCCTGGGGAGGGGAACAAGAGGGACAAGGGACAATTTGGAGGAAACACGTTTATAATTTACCAAACAATAAAACAGGTGCAACCGCATGCAGACACGGTTAAAAGCTAGCTTTACGATATGATTGCACACAACAGCAGGACTTCAAAAATTAGGACAACTGCAACGTCCCAAGGCCATGAAACTCTTCCTGGCTCTCCATTAAGTCCCGGAGTCGACTGAACGACAAAGATGAAAGAGAAACCCCCGTCGGCGGACAAAGATGAAAGAGGAAACCACCGTCGGCGGAAAGCAGAGTCCGACAATGCACGCTTCCATCAAGATAACGCGTCATACCTATCTGCCAGTCCACAGAGCACGCACGTGGGTCAGAAAACAATGTTGCGCAAGCTTTATGCACGCTGAACTCGGCCATGCACGTTAAATATCGAGCCTCACATGAAATGCTGGCAACATAAAAAAAGCTCTACGCCCAGTCTGCCCACTACACTCTAAAACGAGACCCTCTTAGAGATCGCCATACCTCTTATTTTATGAGAAAAAGGGGCTATGTAGAGTGACAGCTATTTCTTAAATAAAACGGGGAAGAAAGCCGTTTTTTTTTTAGGGGGACAAGAACGAAATTTAGGGGGACATATCTCAATTAAAAAGGAAAAGGCAGAAAAGAAAAGAAAAAGCGGCCGTTCCTTTGAATGCAAAGGACCCGAGGAAAGCGACCTTGGCCTTCAACCAGTCGAATCAATCATTTCATTTATGGCCTTGAAGCCAACGGCGCACCAGACATCAAGCTGGCAGAGGCAGCTTGACGTGGTCTGGGGCCCGTCTCAAATTTGTCAGCAGGACATCCATTTTAGGATACAAAAGCAAACTACGTACAAAAAGAAGGATACGCCGAATAATCGAATACTAAATAACCAAATAGTGAAAAGTCGCATAGTTTCAACGTCCAACATAATTATACAAAACAAAGTAAAAAAAAAGAAAAACAAATCTCTTCCATATAACTTTGACAAAATAAGCAACTATATGTAAATAATTTCAGCTGAAATCGTGCCAAAAAAAAAAAAAAAAATTCTCCAAAAAGTTTTGAAAAAAAAAAACAACAACAAACATCTTGGTAGAAAATGTGTGACTAGGACAAAACTGCAAATTAGAACCACGGAACATTTTTTGTTCTTGAGTTTTGGGCTTCGAAAGGGCAGAAGGTACGTTTCCATTTTTGCAGTTTTCACGAGTGACACCATCTAGAGTTTCGAAACTTTTAGATTATTTTTTCCGCAGTAATTATAACTTGTTTCATTGCTTTAAGGCTTCGTTTAGAAGGGCTAAAATTTTCTAGACTTTTTTTTTAATTTCGTGAAATACAAATGTTTGAATCTGACACCTTTGACAATAATAGGCCAAGTTTGAATCGAGCTAGCTTTCAATGTGCAACTATTTAAGGCATAAAAAACATGTCAAATGAAAGCTTGTATCTAAGCCAATGTATAACGCATAATTTTGTTAATTTAGGTATAGTTTATATGGAAGCTACAACACCGTAAACTTGAGTTAAGAAATGCTAAAAGTACAAAATTCAACGTAAAAAAATACGTACTTTTTATTTTTTAATTCTTGTTTTATATGAAAAGCTTTCTATCTGTTCTTATATGTGCAATAGAATTTCTTTTACATATATGGTTTCTTCATATTAAGCAGTGCGTTTGAAAACAACATATTTCACCTCCATTCAAAGATGAACAAATATGGGCCGTTGCCAAATCTTTTAAGTAATTTTTATATACTTATATAGTTATGCTTGTAAAGTGACCATATCATTTATGATCTACATCATGCACCATTTAGTAAAAATGAGGCATCACTGGTATGTTATAATTTAAAAAAAAACGTTCATGCAAATGTCCAGTTCACATATACAATCTTAAGATTGACAAATTTTCTTTAAATAAACTTATTTAAATGTACTTTTTTATTTAACAACCATAAAAATTAAGTTTTACGAACCTCTATGTCAGCAATGAAGGGGCGAGATAAATTATTTTCAGAAACCTAGCGGGCCGAGTGCGAAATTTTACTTTTTTCATGCGGCCGCATTTTCACGTATACTGGCGAGGCTCGTTTAAAACTTTCTGAATTTATCTTTAATAGAGGCAATAAGAAATCATACAAATAAACTGGAGAGATGCATAACGATACATATAATTTTTAGCATTATAAGCTCACAGTAATGTTTATGTTAATAAAAGACAAAAAAAGTGATTTTAGGTGAGGTTAACATCGCTTTTTTATTTTTATCACAACCCTGAAAGACAAGTTTCTATTTTGAGCCTTCATCCACAAGTGACAGGATTGAATGTTTTTCACAAGACTCAACAAATTCCATTCCTTTTTAACTGTGTCACGGTATTGGGTGAGGCATGCTGCTTGACATTTGAGGAGTACAATTCCAGGCACTTTCAGGATCACTACACGAGAAAAATCATCAGCACTTCCAACGGTTTCCAGTTCTGACGACATGAGGTTGTGCGACGAGGCTTGGTGCTTGAGGACTCTCCCCACGCCATTACACGCACTTTTTCCCATGTCCCGTAGCTTAATAAATCAATTTGGTCACCTCTCATCTTTGCGACATCTCGTACAGTTGAAACCTATTTTTTAAATGACTATAGACGCTTTACACACGCGCCAATTTAAAGCCGCCATTGCCGACCTTCTCCTGTCTTACCGAGATACCAAGCCACTGAAGAGGCTTTGGCGAGCCTCCACAAAGGCAAACGCTGGGGAGAAGGACACAGTCGAATCTGAAATGGCAATAACCTGCCCTGCCGTTGTAATGATGGAGGCAAGTGATAAAAATAAGAGGAAACAAAAACTGAAGGTCGGTTATGGCGGCGCCCATGCACAGCTGCTGTAAAGCGTCTATACCTCTCCGTCGGAGATGTGGACAAGTTTTGTAAATATCGGAATGCTTCCTTCCAGCCACTCTTCTAACTGTGGACAGAGCGAACGGTGCGTGTGCTGTATTGTGCACGATGTCGTCGCTGACAACTCCGAAGCTGTAGATTTTGCGCTTCGTTGTAGCGACGCAGGTGAAGTAGACACGACGTAGTTCTTCGAATGAAAGCATTGCACCGCTCGCGGAAGAACGACGCTCCAGTTTTCCGCAAAATCAAAATGCAGTACGATGGTACGAGCCTTGAAATGCGAATTTTCTGAGCATGCCGGGTGAATTAATGGGGGCAGTACTTCGTTACGCACAATCTAAGCTCATTGCAAAATGCGTTACTTCCCATTAATTTTTTTAGCAGTTCGCTAGATTCCCACAAAGCTACTTCGATGCATTCGTCTTCCTTCATTGGCAACGATTCCAGAGTTAAACCATCTCTTTTTGGACACACTTTACAGGTCAGCGAAACGCACTCCTTATAGTTGGGTTACCACACAGGCAAAGTGAAATCTTGGTCGCCCGTGTTTAATATTGCTGCCGGCAGGCACGTAGCCAGGATTTTGTTTCGGGGGGGGGGGGGGGGGGGGGGGGCGGGGCCGCCCATGACAAAATGCTGTATGAGGGGGAGGGGGGAGAGGAGGTCCCAGCAAAATGGAAGATTTCGGGGGGGGGGGGGGGGCCGGGCCCCGTGGGTCCCCCCTGGATACGTGCCTGGCTGCCGGGCAAAGAGCAGTTGCTCCCTCTCTCGGTTTTTGGTGAACTGTGTCTAAAGGCCCGTCCACACTCTTGCGACCTCTTAAACCTGGATTCCTTAAAACTTCTTAAACCAGAGGACACACTGGCGCCATCTATTGGGTAGCAGTGTAAACTCGGCGGTCCGGCATAATTTTTTATTTCTCTCGCGCATTATCCTTTCTTTCTTGGCTCGAAAAACTTTTGTCAGTGTTATAAACGAGCCTTTCTATGGGTATTACGCACATTTGACCTCGGAAATCCCGCAAAACCTTCGCTCTTGTGAAATGCAGTTCCAGGGTCACCGCATAGATGGCGCCACAATGCCAGTGTGTTCCCTCGTTCTAAAAAAATTTAAGAAGTTTTAAGAGATCTCGTCTCTCTCAGTCGTACTCGGTCGCAAGAGTGTGAACGGGCCTTAACACACTGAGATGAGATACCAGATATGTGGACAGCATAGAACCTTCCAGCGAAGCAAAACGAAAGGGAAAGGCTGCCGCTCTTGAAGACGGTGGCACATGAGCTTTAGCTCTGGTAGCGCCTCCTGGTAATCGCACGTTGTCTATAGATTCTTCCTTTTTATCACATGCACCGATCGTCATATGGTAGTCGTTTATAACATTCATAGTAACCGTGTCTGTACTAAATAAACAATCACGACAGCTATGTAAAAAAAAGGGATGCGACACTCATAGAGTTAAAAAGGGTGGCGGCATGTCTATGTCCTGCTCGGCCCGTGGATCGCCCTTTCTTTCCCACTTTCCTTCGAAGAACGATAGCCAACGTAGCTTACGAGAACCTTGAAGGTACTTATATCTCAAAAAAAAAAAAAAGAAAAAAGGCGCAATTAGGGAAGACGCGCACATTGCAGAAAAGCGAAAGCAAGAACCGAAGCGGCGCGATGCTATCAGAACTGACAGTTTCACCCCATATCATTCTACGAAATTTGGAACGTACGTTTGGTTTCGCAATCATTAAAGTGCCAATAGTAAAGACGGAGGCTGGGAGGTTTCAACAAGCTTAGCTTAGAGCTATCGCGTAAAAAACAATTGTTTGAAGAAAGAAAAAAAAAATCATGCACGCTTATTGACGTGTTCGGCGGGCCGTCGCTTTGGAATGTTTTTCCCCACAAGCGCTCAATTAACTCGCGGAAAATTTTTAAAACGTCCCATGAATACGTTTGTTAATCTCATATGACAACGCTTAAACATTATTTAAGATAGTTTCGATTTTTGTAGTGTACTAAGTAAGCAAACTGAACGTGCGGAAGAACACCTTACGATATTGAGTATACTAGAAATACTATCGATGTATAAGTTTTGCCGAATTGTGTGGGGACTCGAGAAACAGTAAAAACTCTCATGTTACAAAAGTAACTAATATTTAAGTGGAAAACGATATGACAAAGATATGGGTCGTAGAATGGAGGTACAAATATGTCTTCTTTTCAAACGCACTGCTTAAAGGCCAACGACCAGACTCGAGATTCAGCAAGGCAGAAAAAGGATACAGGCAACAGGGACAGAGGGGAGAGGAAGCGGGGGAAAAATGGAAAGCGCGAACTGGTCGTCGGTCTTTAAAACGTGAAGATGACCTTGAGGGAGCTCCCGTCCTTCTGATTTAAGAGGGTTGCGGTTTCTCTTCCTTTTAAGAGAGACATACAAAAAAAAAAAAAAATCCCTCTTGAATCATTTAGACTTCGAAAGGAGCGTCGCATTTTTTATGTTATTTTTATCATCCCTCTCCGTCTCAGTCGCTTCCGCACGCATGCATAATCAAAACAAGCGAAGGCAGGCTACTGTGCTCTACGAAGTTATTCGTAGGTGCATGTAATAGGGGCTCTTAGGACAGGGGGCCCCTCGGGTCACCCAAGCAGCATCAGGTGTAACAGCGCGTATGCGCAGAAGCCATCTGACGCCCCAAGCTGTTTGGGGCACCCATAGCGTATGGGCCCTCTATTCTAAAACTCTCTAATAACAGCCACCGGTTATTTTATTAACAGCGCACGCCGCAAGCCGCGAAAGACAGATTTCGGCAATCGCCAAGACAGGAGTATAGACCTTTCAAAAAATGGCCCGTGGCCAGTTCCATTTTCAGTGTTCGTGCGTATCGCCCGTGATTCGGTCACTTTCAGAACCGTCGGACATGCGCCTGCTGGGCTGAGGAAATCGCACGCTGAGCTGAGTACTTGCAGATATTGGAATAATGTATAGCTTCGGACAAACATATATCTATTAGATTCACGTTATTTTGCATGTTTGATCTAACTATGTAAAGCCGTGAATTAACTGAGGCATAGACTGAGGACGAAAGCATATCCGAGGCCTGCGGTTGGTGATAATCACCGCCTACATAACAAGGTCATAGTGCTGGATTTTTTCACATTATCTAGGGGCAGACTTGTACGGTACTCCTTACAAGTAATGAAATTACTCGAAGTCGATTAATTTTTGGGGTAATTTTCCAATTATTTGATTACGTTTACAAGGAAATAATCTCTAGGATAATCTTTTTACTTTGGAAAGTACTAAAATTACTCGTAACCCTTACTATTTTTTCCTCTTCTTTCTAATTTGTTTCACTGGGCTCGACACCGCAGCAGAAGCAAGGTGAAATAAATGAATTTATAGATAAGCCGCCCCCGTAAAAAAAAGACAAAAAAAAGAGGAGAAATTCAGGCGTTAAGTACTATCTTCCATACGAAAGTAGTTGAATTCGTCGCCCTTGATTCCGTTCTAATCTGCAACGCAAGATTTCTGGCACACCGTCATTACTAAAATGTTTGCGCGCAGGAACAGCCCGCTATTAGAATTCTAACTTTGAGCATGTTTTCGCCCATTCCCCAATTTGTTGCAGCTAGGGAATGTTGTAACAGGTTTGTACTACTCATCTAATTAAATGAAAAAAAAAGAAGAAAAGAAAACATATGTCGCATGTTCCGGCGTTTAATCAAATGCTTACTAATAATAAATAATATATGATGATTGGCCACGATCGCACGTAAGCCCTGACTCCTGATAAGGGTAGAAAAGTATTAAAAAATATCAGTTGTATCCTCTTACGAATCAAACTCTTATAAAAAAAAAACCACAAATGCCCTGGTCGCCACGAGTGTCTCCGGTGAAACCATCCATCCTTTCAGCAGTTCATGAATCATTCGTTAACCGCTGAAAAATATGCGTTCGCGTTTTCTAATGAAAGGTCGGCTCGTGTGTAAACCATAAGCTCATTATAAATACATCACCGCGGTACAGCTCCGTCACTTCATATTTCTCTTCAGTGAAGGCGTGCCTCCTTTCCTCGCCATCAGGGGGAGTTAATAAGTTCGGGCTCTGTAATTATGGCCCAGTGATCAACGCTATGATTACCGCAAGGAAAAATAGCCAGCTTCCCGAAGGTGGAGCTAAGCTTCCTTTCCCCAAGTACCGCTTCTCGGGAACGTTTCCCCCTTCTCTTACACTGCCAGTGTCGACACTGATTTATTCTAGACAGCTGTAATTGTGCATCTCTGGGAGCACGCAAACAAAACACACACATAGACGTGCACATGCGCACCTACGAAATGCAAGCTAGGCATAAAAAGAGAAGTTATTAAGTCTAAAGTTCTCTAGCCAATAAGGCTATAACTCATTGTGCGACTACTCCCCAGAAGATGCTCGCGCGCAACGAACCAGTAGACCATCCAATTACCGATTCCTCAAGTCGAGCAATAGGGTCACGAGTGCCCCTGGCCCTATCCCAATAATATTCTTGTGCCAGTCCTAGCGCAGTGTTCGCGCACGCTCGCGGGGCAGGCCGCATTCCTGAAAGAGAAAGAGAGGAGGCCGCAAGAGGACGACGGAGGAGGGGAGGGGGGACCAGGCGTTCCTGGACGTCACCGGCAAACAACCTCGAGAAGAGGGGAGGGTCGCAAACGTCCCGAACGGGGATTCCCCCGTCGCTCAACGCGATATGACGCGCCAGGAACGCTCTTTGCTCACCGTGCGCGCTGTCCTCCGCTGGTCTCGGACGCACCGGCCTCCGCAGTCATCGGTCCGGCCACTGCTGCGCTCGAAGCACTGGCCGAAGAGCACTGGCACTGCAGCCGGCCACCGCAGACGTTCATCCGAGTACGACTAGGCCTAAGCCCAGGGGTGAACAGGCGGCACTGGCGGGACGTTGTCGCCGCCGCCGCCACTCGGAGTCGCTCGGCGCTCGCGTCGGCACCCCCTCTCGAATACGGGGTATCAAGCAAATACGAAGAGAAGACGTCTTCGAACTACTCTTGTTCTGGGGCGCATCCCGGGGAGCGTGCTGGCCGTGCGCGCTCCTTCGACGGGCGCCAGGGACTGTGAGGGCTACGTCGGTGCGGGCACTTCGATTAAATTCAACTACGCGCCGGGGTCGACCGCTTCCGCGGGGAAGTGGCCCGGAGCGAAAACCGGCTGGTCACTTTATTTTTGTGCCGATAAGTGCGACTGGCGAGGAACACTACTGCATCCAGACGCGTGCGTCTGTTCGTACGTCGCGCGAAGTGCGCGATGGACGCGGTTGGGTAGACGCTACGAGCGCCATCTGCCAGGGCTATCGCCAGACCGACTGAATGGCGGAAAGCTTAAATTCGAAGTTTGTGGAGAATAACATAGAGAACGAAAACCGGACGAAAAAGAAGGGACGGGTGTCAAAATAAATGTATGCTGCCAGTTGGAGAAACGTGTCGTCCGGTTTTCGTCCTCTATATTATTCTCCACAAACACCGTAACTTAACCAGCACGCTCCATTTCCACGAGTTAAATTCGAAGTTTCAGTCCGACGACGATGGACGGGACTGTCATACAGCCCTGTAGCTTCGGTTGCTACTCACAATTAACCCCGAGACGAGACGGAAGCTCGCCTGTATTAAAATAGTAACAAAAAAGTTTTTGTTTACTTCTCATGTCTTTCATAGACGACGTAGTACCATTAGTACTTGATACGAATAATTACCAGGGCCGACCAATGTCGAAGATACGTACTTACATGTATCTGCGAAACTATTATACGTATTATGCGTATAGGCACGTGCTAGGCGCACGTGCGAAAGGGCTAGCGCCTATCCATCGTGCCCACAACAGGAACCTGTACATCTCCTCCATACCCTTTTTACATTGGTATAGCATATATAGATACAGCTGAGCGTCTCGTATCATGCAATACTTGTATGAAAAAAAAAATGCATTGGCGTATCGGCATGATCACATACATGTTTTAAAGTATCGTGTATTTTGAAAATACTACTTCCAGAAACGCGCATTTATTTTGTCGTTCTGGGGACCGTCAGGTGCGTCCAGTCATCGCATTGACGGACAGCTAGTAAAACAACAAGAACAAATACAGGTAGACTCACATTCAGGCCGCAGCTAAGGCAACATGATTGACTGAAACGTAAATCGATTAGACTTAAGGTTAGGATTTCACCGCCTGTCGGAAGAACCGTCAACTACACGGCCGCGACCTACTGTGCATTTGGGAGGCTAGTTTTTTAATTTGTTTAATCTGAGCCTCAAGCGCGGGCTGAGGAACGCTACTGCAGCCAGACAGAAGGGCGCTGTCTGCAAAAGCGCCAGACGGCTACACGAAACCGGCACGTGTTTAACGCAGCATCAAATACAAGATGCTTCAGAAACCGCGAGGCGACACTTCCCGCCATATATAAAGTAGACGTTGAAGTCGGGCAGTCCGTTTTCTGTTTGGACACCTCCAGGCAAACACCACGGCTTTCCTCCTCGCCTCCGCCGCTTTTCGGTGACCTCGGTACTCGTCAGACTTGACGACACACGCCACCTGCCAATGGTTTGGTGCAATTTTTGTTTGGTGTGACCACGCCGTTGGGCGTTACTTTCAAAATAAACAGTTGATAGTCAGCGCTCCGTCTGTGAGCATCTTCTCTGTCCTGTGTCCTTGTTCGCGCTGTTTTACCCGTAAACCTGCCAATGGTGTACGCGTTGCTTGTCCACCTGTTCTGCCGCGCCCTCATCGTATCCTTCCGTTTGCCGTTTTCGGAACTTTGAAGACCAGTGGAGGCCTTGAGCGATTGACTGACAGCCAGCAGAGCGTGTGAGTGGCTGTTTGGACCCACGTGACGAGCACACTCTAGGCCTCCGTGAAGGACACAAGCGGACGTGGCGGAGGAAAGCAATCCCCCCCCCCCCCCGCCCCCCCCCCCCCCCCCCCCCCGGCGAAAAGGACGGATGGAAGCGGATCGCCGCTCTTCGTATGGCGGAGAAGTGTCGCTTCACGATTTCTGAAGTGTCCTCTTTTGGACACCCCTCATCCCTTCATCCCTCTTTTGTGTGTCTGTTTGTGTGCGTGTGTGCGCGCGTTTGCGACCGGGCACCAATTGTTACTAGAAGGCCGTTTCTTTAGCTTCTTTCGAGTTCCTTTCTCACTTGTCAGATGACTAGTCAGATGAGCTTCAGTTTATCACTATGGTCCACGAAAGACATACAGTTTGGACAGACCCACAGTTTGGAGTTGGAGATTTTCCTTTCCGTTCAGCCTCGTCAATGGATTGGCCATGGCCGAGGATATTTTACTGTCGTGTCATCTGACAAAGACCTTACTTCAAGAGGCGGTTATAACTAGAAACTCAAGATAGTTGCCATCATGCTCACTCCCCTTTGCAAATCATACAAAAACAAAACTGTAATTGACTTCTTCAGCATAACAGAGAAGATCAACCTCCTTCAACATGCGTGGCATCGACGTCTGAAGCAGCACCTGGTGTATCAGCTCATACCTTCTTTTCTTTCGAAGAAAACTGTGAGCCTCAACTGACGAGGAGTTCAAGTCATACAGAGTTCCCAAACTACCTACAAGATCCCTGAGCTGAATTAGCCATGCTATGCTTACTTATACTCTATGGAGTGCACCCATCAGATGCAAAACTGCAACTCGGTCTTCAGCTCGTGTAGAGGCTCCTTGGCGTCGTTCATTGCACGCCCAGTCGGCGGCACATTTGCGATAGAATTTTTTAGAGCGCAGCTCTTAGGCGCCCGTTTCCGGCTTGAGCGGCGTCGCCGTCGGCGTCGGCGTAACCGCGTGGTGCATTATGGGAAATGTCCCATAATGCACCGCGCGAGCCCCCCCCCCCCGGGTCAAGTGACCTCGGGGGGGGGGGGGGGGGGGGTCACGTGACCACCCCAAAGTCATGTGACCCCCAAGGTAACGTGACCCCCCAAGGTAACGTGACCCCCAAGGTCACGTGACCCCCCCCCCCCCCCCGAGGTCACGTGACCCCCCCCCCCCGGAGCAGATTGAAGAATCAGGCGAGGACGAGGAGAGGTATACCCTCCCCTGAGTACCCTTCCCTCCTCCTCCTCAAGAGCTGCGCTCCAATTCGGCTTTACAGGGAGTTGTAAACGGCTTTCATTTTTTTGTTTGCTTTTGATAGAATGTTTTTAAAAAGTTTAAACTAAAAATGTTGGAGATCTTAAAGTGAAAAAGAAGCGCGAATGAACAGAAGACTAAATGCAGGAGCAAACAAACATGGCGCTATGTTTGTGTTCTCCTTCATCTAGTCTTCTATTTTTTCGCGCTGTTCTTTTCACTTCAGCTGTGCTAAACAAACTAGCCTAACTCCACGCCTTGTAACAGAAGAAGGGCGGAATTTTAAACATACATATCTTCAGCTTTTTCTTTTTCTTTTGCTGTGTACGCAAGGCAAAGGAACTGGTGAGAAGATGACTATTACTTTTTTTTAAATTGTAGTTCGATTAATGGGTCAAAAAAAGCGTACGCAGAAGTAACCCAGAAAGTTGTGCTGCGATAACAGCAGCCAGGTCATGAACGTATTGAGTCTTCTATTTAAATGAGCTCTGACCAGCCGGCGCGTGAGAGAAGAGTCGTCTAAAAGTAATTTTGCCAGGCTGCCTGTGAGAGTGTGGGTTGAACACCTCCCTATAAGGCAAATGCGCATTGTACTATTATTTCAACAATAACAGCTCGGGCGATAGCGAGTTCGAAATATGTATAGGTAAAAATATGCTTGAGCGTACAATAAAAAAACCAAAAAAATCCCAACGAAAAAAACGTAATACACGATAATGACATATGTCTGAGATATGTAAAATGTGAAGCCATGCACTTTTTTTTTTAATATTTGATATGTCGTGTTAGCGCTGTACCGAATCATCTAAGAGACAGACAGTATCGACCGTATCGAAATTTGTAGGAAAGTTTCGCCTGCGTCCTGTATCGGCATCTAAAACACAATTTCCCACAGCAGGGAGTTTTCGTAGATCGTTTCGTAGACTCCGATAACGGTACCCGGTACCCCGCTGCCGCCTTTGTGCAAGCATCGTATCGTTATCGGGTATGGTAATCGGAGCTATCCGAACGATCTTCTAAAAGTAGGAGAGAGTTTAAGGGAACCGTGTTTGCACATCCGATACGGTATACGATGGGCCCTCCGGTACGAATTGCGCATGTGCTACCGCAATAGACTCTCACATGCGCAGTGCGCACCGGAGGGCTCATCGTATACCGTATCGAATGTGCAAACACGGTTCCCTAAAACTCCCTATTATCTAATATCGGGTATCGTTACCGAAGGTACAATTTTGAGGTATCTTACCCCGCCGTGCCAAATAGCTATCCTAACGTCATAGTAAATAAAGAGGCGGCACGACAGAGATGTATACGAAAGCGTGTAGAACATATATGTTTATGTACGAAACTGTCGGTGATATCAGCTGCGGTATCAATTACAACGTCTGTTCCCAGCTGCGCTCTCTCGTTTGTAGGATAAAATTTAACAGCCGCCGTGATCATGTAAAAGTTTACCTTTATAGTGATGGATCATGGAGCAGGATACTCAGGCAATTGAAAAGTAACAATGCCTGTGCTTAGGGAACAGACATCACCGCAAAAAATAAAACATATAACAGTTGAAAAAAAAAAAAAAAAGTCTCACAACACGGTGCCGTAATCTGAAACTCTTAAAGTGGTAGTAAAGCGACCCCGCTTGAGAAGACTTCAAAGCCCTTTAAAGAAAGGGCTGCGGGAGTTTGAGCAAAACGTACTTTCAAGCATTACAACTGTCTGTCAAGTGCGATTTCGTGATGCTAAGCACTTTTCAAAGTTTCCGGGACATGAGTGTGTCTCAATGTTGGTGGCACTATACCCATGTTGCAAGTTAAGAAAAACATGACAAGCTTCTGCCACAAAGCCCACAACTTTTTTTTTTTTTCACTTTAGCAGAGAGAACGCTGGAGGAGGCGAGTGGACTTGTCTTCTCTCCAGTCTTCGCTTTGTTATAGTGGAACAAGTGGAGGGCTATGGCGAGAGGAGCTTGTTCTGCATTGATTTTTTATTAACCTACGATAGGGTATAACATCGACGCCGCTATGCATCCCTAAACTCTACGGAAACTGACCTTCGGCGCCCTCATCCTGGGATGTGCAACATCGCCCACATAAGAAATGAAATAGCGCAAATTCACCTGGCCTCATTGAGATAAGCGTGACTTATTTACCCAGAAAAGATTACAGCCGTAAACATTTTCTATAGATAAAAGAAAAGAGAAGCTGAAGAGGTTTTTGAATAAAACGAGTTACAGGTGAATTCTAGAGTATCTTTATACAGTGAATCTGAATATCATGTTCGTCTTCCGCAAATATGTGACTAAGCGCAAGAAAACACGAAAAACCTCTGACCAGTCGTTACGTCATAAAAGTATACTTCGGCCGCCAAGCGCGTGTCGCTCGCGTGGGCAGTGCGTGTCGTCAGGAATATTCCCCCGCGCTGACACGAGCCGTGACGCCTTTTCTTACCTTTTTAAAAATAGCGAGAGCGCGCGTGCATAGCTTTGATAGGCGCTGAAGATGCGCGAGAGCGGAGATTCCGAAAACTCCTTTTATGACGTAACGCTTCGGGAAGGAGGGGCTTTAGCGGTACTTTGAAAAAGATTATCTGCAGCCTCCGTGCACTAAGTCGAAAAATAATATCGGTATTCGTGATCCTGCATGGAGGCCAAATGAAGACGATTGAAGTGTTTTTACTCAAATACAGAACCGCTTAAACTTCCCTTTAATGGAAAAAAAAAAAAAAACATTTACTTTGGTAGATTTTGTTTTTGCTTCTCTTTGTTTGTTTGCCGGTTATAAAACAATTATTTATTATTTCACGAAGTTCCCCAGTGTTTCTGAGTTGGCGGCCACACTCTCAGCTCTCGCTTTGCTCGTATACTTGGACGTCAACCTCTTAGCGCTACATTGTCAAGGCTAGCCTAGCATCCACAGTGCTCCAACTCTGTAAAATCACATGACGCCGAAGGGCGTGTTATCTGTCTCGACATCGCTCTCGGCGATAAAAGAGCCCGCCTCATCAACGTGTACGCGCCCGCCTACAACAAACGTTTGAACAATTACTATTCCGACCTATTCTCTGCGTCAACTATTTTGCGCTACCTCACCAAGGCTAGCGTAGTTCCACAGTACTCCAACTCTGTCAAAGCTACTTGCGTGAGCGCGCGCGAATGAGACGCAAGAAAAAGCCAAATACTTTCACAGCAGCGCAGGGCTGCACCGCTGTGGACGTTACGCTGGCCTACGCAGAGTATAGGTATCTTCCCTGCAACATGCCGGATGGTACAGAAAAGCCTCCTTTACGTTTACGTACGGGTACGCTTTTTTTTTTTCTTTTTCACAATAATTTTTAGGTTATTGTGTTTCAGCTTCAAAGTTTAAGTTAGAATTGTAATAATTAAATTAGTGATTAAAATATAATTAAATCGAGCTAAATAACTGTATACAACCGGGGCCAGATAGTTTTCTAGTCATGCCTGCTAATAGAGAATTTGAGGTGAATGTAGCGCATGTGCGTAATTTTTACTGTAACTCCCGAGTTCCTCAGCAAACATAGTGAATATCATGATCAAGAAAGCAGACATTCAATAGCCTAAAATCGATATCGAGAAATCCTCAAGAACGCAACACAACCGTGTAGTTGCACTGCGTGAATACCTCTTTGCGAAACCACACATTGGGGAAATGGCCTTTTTAAATTTGTTTTGGCAATGTCAGCGCGTTCAAGTGAGCCCGTTCAAAAAGTGCGGACCGAACTCTCGATGAGCGGTCCCATACAAATTTGTCTATCGATAGGTCATGTTTGAACCGTATGCCTGTGCACCTTAAGAAAAGGAGGCGATATGAGGTGTGGAGCTGGTGCGACCACAGCCCGCTGAAGAGCGTGGCAAAACCACGCCGTACGTACGGGCTTGAGGCTGGGTCACACACTTGCGACTGCTAACCACCTATACACCAACTCATGTTTACAAACAAACCGGAGCGCCCGGAGCGCCCCTAGTGGACGCCACCGGCGCCGCGCATGCGCGATGGGGGTGTGGGCAAGAAGATCGCCGTCGCCCATAAACACACCATTGAAATGCGATGTTGTCGGCGTCAGTGTGAGTCCCCCTGCCCTTTTTCGCGTTCGAATTGTTGGTTCTACGTCTTCCTGGCGATGTCTGACTATCTTGAGCGGCGTCAGCGAAATTACCGAGGCTCGTTACACCGCAAAACTTCGCGTGAATAATGTGACATGTGGCGATTCATTCCGCGTGGACGCCGCAGAATGTAAGCTAAAGCCTGATTCGCATGGTGAGATTTCGCTCGGAATTTTCAGTCGCGACGCCGCTCGGGCTGCAAAAGCGTGAACCGTAGCTGAGATGGTTGACGTCGATACTGAAAATCGCAAGCAGAATCGGACCAACTGAATTAGGCATAACAAGTCGGTGATGGTCACTGGTAACAATGATCAGCATCTCCTTGTATCTACTGTTTACATCGAGCCTGCTTACCAACCTTCAAATTTAAGTCTTTTGAGGACTGCACTTACTTCTTATCGCAAGTACCGGGCCAACATTTGGTCTACGAACCGGCGTCGTCTAAGAGAGCAGACGACAAGCAGAAACGTTTGAAAGAGCAGACGACAGTTCGAACAATCAGGCGGCCGTTTGAACTTGAAGACGCATTGAACGTAGTCCGCAGGTGGTTCGCACAACTTGACTGTTTTCTGGCGTTCATGTTGGAACAAAACAAATAAATCTGATGACCACAAGTATCTGTGAATTCAACCCAAAGTGCTCCCCGCCCAAGCAATCGTTGTCCGACGGCGTCTGCTTTTCCCTTGTCACGGCACATATCCAGATTCTCGGACGAACCGAGCACGTGAAAACTGACCTTCAAACCTTTCTCGACCCTTTTGGTGCGGCCCCAGTCGCGGCGTTTTGACGAGAAGGCAGCTTTTGTCTGGTTTCTTTCAAAACAACACAGGAATACACGTATGGCATGGGGACTTCTGCCCACAGCCACAGACCGGAAGTGCGACCGACGCGCCACCACCGCGCCGTGACGTCACAGAGATGAGTTCGTGTATAGTCCGTTGCAACCTGAGAACGAAGGGAGCGGGTAAGACGGGCCGGGGAGGAGGAAGCAGACGGAACGCTAAAGAGAGAAGGAGGTTTCCCCCTCTCTTCTCCAGCGTTCCATATCTTACGAGAAAACACTGGCGCCATCTATGAGTTGGCCCTGGAACTACATTTCACTAGAGCGAAAGTTTTACAGTATGTGCGAGATCAAATGCACGTACCGTGCGTCCATGAGGAATGGTTGTTTTTAACGCGGTCAAAGGTTTTTCAATGTCTAGTGAAATAATGACGAGCGAAAAATAGGAAATCGCGAGTGTTCCACGGCTACCAGATAGATGGTGCCAGTGTGTTCTCGTCCTAAGACGTCGCAAAAGGTTTAAAAACCGGTCTTGTCTTGCGACGGCAGACTCGGTCGTAAACCGTCGCCAAGTGTTTGGTCTGGACAGTTGCTCAGACCTAGTGTTAATTTCTTGGGGCGTCAACATAACCGAACGCGTCCTTTGAACGGGCTAGCCGCTGAAGTCGCCGAACATGGCTGTTTCAGGCAGTCGGCAAAAGCAGGGAACATGTCGAAACTGGATACCGACGAAAACGAAGGGGTCGCTCGTGGTTTTCACGAATCCCAGCCGCCAGCCTCTACATCTGTTCAACAAAAACCATTACCTTACCCAAGTAAGCCGGCAGCACGATGCGGTAGACGGTAGGTCGAAACACTGCGCGATTCTGATATCGAAACAACATCGGTCTATTTTTGCACGTTGCTCTAGAGCAGTGGTTCTCAAATAGGGGTCCGCGAAGGAATTCTAGGACTCCGCGAAGCCCTGCCTCATCAGTCAAACCCGGTTGTCTTTTTTTTTTTTTTTTTGAAATTGAGAAGAAATGTTCCAATTTTCGGGTGAGTTTTTCCGAGTGTTTGTCAATGAGAAAAGTCTACTTCACACAGCCCTTAGTTATATTCAAACAATTATGATAATTAACCGTGACCTTTCCCTTCCCCCACCATGAACGGGGTCCTCCATCATCTCCGCCGGTCCACAAGGGGTCCGCAAAGCATCAGTAGTTGAGAACCACTGCTCTAGAGGGTGTCAACGAACGCAAACTCTAGAACAAGCAATCGTGCTCACACTACTGCTGCATTCACAATGGCGTTCGGTGAGGTGCTCCCTGAACGCCAGTGTGAATGCAGCAGTAGTGCGAGCACGATTGGCGGTTTTAGAGTGCAGGCACCTTAGTTAAACGATATCGAGGGCACTAAAGGCTCGAATGCTTACAAAATCTATACTGTTGTCTGAATTTTACAAATTCAGCAAAGATTGGGCTGGCCCTTCTTGTGTTTTCATCAACGTTACTAAAACAACTCAGTTGGGAAACGAAACTGCCATAGAGCCTGCCCTGAAAAAGTGGCACCGATCCGTACTCGAGAACCGAGCTAATGGCGATCGCAACGCCGCCAATTCTCCCGCAGCGGCCACTCGGGGAACTGCATGCGGCTGCTTGTATTGGTTCGGGAGTATTGCATTCGACAGCGCCCACCGTTTTACTGTTCTATTTTGGCTTTGGAAGGGGTTTCAGGGATGCCACCCCCATCTCCCAAGCGGACGCGCCGCGAATTACTACCGAAGTAGGACGCGCCCAGGTCGGGACGCGCTACCTGATATCACCGGTGAGGCATGCTTGTGTAAAAACAATAATTGTGCCACAAAACCTCGTAAACTAATGATTTTAAAAAACATCACACGCCTGCCATTCTGCGCTAATCTACAATAAAAGTTCCTAGAAAGAGTTTTTTAGTTTGTTTTTACGCAAACATGCTTTCTAAAACCACAGAAACGAAAAAAGATTGAGACGCCATCTTGGCACCTCAAGCCTGTAAGTTTCGGTACTCTGGGAACATTCAGAGCCGTGTATTGGGAGAGTTTGGCCAATAGGCGGAGCAAAGGCCGCCGCCAGCGCCGAATATTCCCCCCACGCTTAGAGCGTAAACTAAATTTGTGACACAGCGTCGACCAATCAGGAGACCTCTACTCCATCTCACAAATGTCTGCAAAGGCACAGGCGCGTGAGCCTAGCTCAGCGAAACGCTTTTGTTTGTACGAGACCTCGTGCATAGGAGGCACTTTCCAAAGCCACGCGCTCGTGCCCATGCCTTTGTCTGCACTGCTAGAACAGCGTCCTGAGACTGGCTGAAAGAAAACAGTGCAAAGGGTGGGGTGCGCGAGCGTCTTGAGACGCGGAGTTCCGCTCGGCACGGCTCAAATTATACTTCGGTTCACTTTATCTGCGAGCGAAGCCAAAGCTAGAAGCGCGAGACCAGCGCTTTTTGCATTTCTCCCCAGCTCGCGCGCTCGAGCAAAGCCTGAACGCACGGAGCTTACGTGCTCGCACTTCCAGTTTTGCCTTCGCTCGCACATAAGGTGAAACGAAGTATAGTCGTGTAACATATTTAGATCACACGACCACCGCTAGGGGCTGTTTCGCGGCCTGTGGTTGGCCCCGAGATGCTCTGGCGGCCATAGCTGTGTGCGCGACTGCTGAGCGCGTGCTGATGGCTAGCTTCCAGGGTTCTTTTGCAACGTGCATTCCACACCGTCGAAATGGCCGGTCTTAGCAGCCTATTAATGGGGGCTCGTTTTGAGCATGCGCTCTAGAGAGCACCCACAAATATGGCGCCCAGTGAATACTCCTTATAGGAAGTATTCACTGGCGGCCATAGCTGTGTGCGCGACTGCTGAGCGCGTGCTGATGGCGAGCTTCCACAGTTCTTTTGTAACGTGCATTCCGCGCCCTCAAGATTGCCGGTCTTAGCAGCCTATTAATGTCGGCTCGTTCTGAGCATGCGCTCTAGACAGCACCCACAAATATGGCGCCCAGTGAATACTCCTTATTCAAACCAATGTATGGCAAAACTCTCTGAATAAACGGCTCTGGGAACAGTGACTCTAGCAGTAGCCATATAGAGCAACTTTCATGTTTCAACTCGTCACTAAAGCGTGGCGCTGTAAACATATTTAGCTTAGAGTTCCTGTATAGGCTCCCTACGGGAGCCAGAGTTGCGCGTTCACGCATGGCATGTGGATTCAGCTCCTCACGTGACTGAATTCGGCGAATAGCAGCGCCGCGCGTTCGAGGCGCGCGGCGGGCTCAAAAGCCTGGGAACGTACGCCGGGGCGCGTGCAACGTCTACTTTGCTGCACGACACTTGATAAGGCTCCTCACGTGATCGGATCTCGGCGAATAGCGGCGAGGGCGGCACGCGGCATGTGGAATCAAACGCGCAACTCTGGCTCCCGTAGGGAGCCTATACAGGAACTCTAATTTAGCTCAGAGCCGTTTATTGAGAGAGTTTGGCCATACATTGGTTTGAATACACCAACTCATGTTTACAAACAAACCGGAGCGCCCCTAGCGGACGCCACCGGCGCCGCGCATGCGCGGTGGACGGTGGGCAAGAAGCCCGCCGTCGCCCATAAACAAACCATTGAACTGCGTTGTTGTCGGCATCGGTGGGAGTCCCCGGTGGTCTTTTTCGCGTTGGAATTGTTGATTCTACGTCCTCCTAACAATGTCTGACTACTTGAGCGGCTTCAGCAAAATTAACGAGGCAAAACTTTGCGTGAATAATGTGACGTGCGGCGATTCATTTCACGTGGACGCCGCAGAATGGGCGCTAAAGCCTGACTCCCACGATGAGATTCTGCTCACTATATTTAGTCGCGACATCGCTCCGGCTGCAAAAGCGATACTGAAAACCGCAAGTAGAATCGGGCATTACAAGTCAGTGATGGCCACTGGTAACAATGATCAACATCTTCTCTTGTATCTACTGTTTACACTTAGCCTACTTACCCCAACCAACCTTCAAAAGTGTTTTGAGGCCTGCACTTAGTTCTTATCGCAATTACCGGGTCAAAGTTTGGTTTACGGACCGCTGTCGTTTGAACGAGGTGACGAAAAAAAAACAGACAAGTTAGAAAGAGCAGACGACAGTTCGAACGCATGCGGAATGGAGTGCGGGCAAGAAGCACCGCGTTCCGCGTCAACAAACCATTGGAATCCCACGTTGTTGGCGTCTGTGTGAGTCTGCATACTCTTTTTCGCGTTGGAATTGTCGATTCTACGTCCTCATAGCAATGTCTTACAACTTTAATCGCCTGAGCGAAATTATCAAGACTCGTTACGCCGCTAAACTTTGCGTAAATAGTTTGACGTGCGGCGATTCATTCGCATGAACGCCGCAGAATGGACGCCAAACCCATGATGACATTCTTCTATACTCTGTTTCATACTTAGCGTGCAACGCTGTTAAAGCTACTGGCACGAGCGCGTGGCTTCATCTATGGTTTTGTTTGCGCGAGAACGCGTGCAAATGATCAACGAGATCAAGCCCCATGCTCGCGCCAGTAGCTTTGACAGCGTTGCACGCTAAGTATGAAACAGAGTATAGCTATTTTCGGTCGCGACGTCGCTCGTGCAGCAAAAGCTTAGAAGGTAGCGGCGATGATCGACGTCGATACTGAAAATCGGAAGCGGGAACGGACCAAGCGTAACAAGTCATGATGGCTACTGGTACCAATGGTCAACATCTTCTATCTACTGCTTAAACCGAGCCTACTTAAATCCTTTGAGGCCTGCAATTACTTCTTATTGCAATCACCGGATCAAAGTTTGGTCTACGGGCCGCTTTTGTTTGAACGAGCAGACGGCAAAAAGGAGACAAGTTTGAAAGAGCAGACGAAAGTTCAAACGATCAAGCGGCCGTGCGAATTTGAAGACGCACTGAACCCGTGGGTGGTCCGGACAACTTGGCGGTTTTCTCTTGTTCATGTTGGAACAAAACAAATACATCTGGCGACCACAAAGTGTTGCCCGCACAAGCAATCGTAGTTCGACAACGTCCGGTTTGCCCTTTTCACGGCTACTATCCACGTTCTCGGACGAACGGAGGGGGCAGAAACACATGAAAACTGATCTTCAAACCTTTCCAGACTCTCTTGGTACAGCCCCCGTCGCAGCATTTTGACGAGAAGGCAAGTTTTTTGTCTGGTTTCTTCCAAAAAGAACCAGGAATGCATGTCTCGCACGGCGACTTCTGCCCACCGCCCCAGACCGGAAGTGCGACCGACGCGCCACCACCGCGGCGTGACGTAGGAGAGTTGAGTTCGTGTTCCAAAAACGAGCTTGTGGCCGGTGCCATTTTGAGCGTTCGTGCGTATGGCGCGTGCTTTGCTCGCTTTCCGAAGCGACGAACACGCACGTGCTGGGCTGTGAAGATCGCACGCTGGACTGTGATTTTGTAAACATTGGAAAGGTCTATAGGCGAGCATCTCGGGGCCAAACACAGGCCGGGAAACAGCCCCTAGCGGTCGTCGTGTGCTCTAAATTTGTGACACGACTATACTTCGTTTCACCTTATGTGCGAGCGAAGGCAAAACTGGAAGCGCGAGCACGGAAGCTCCGTGCGTTCAGGCTTTGCTCGAGCGCGCGAGCTGGGGAGAAATGCAAAAAGCGCTGGTCTCGCACTTCTAGCTTTGGCTTCGCTCGCAGATAAAGTGAAACGAAGTATAATTTGAGCCGTGCCGAGCGGAACTCCGCGTCTCAAGACGCTCGCGCACCCCACCCTTTGCACTGCTTTCTTTCAGCCAGTCTCAGGACGCTGTTCTAGCAGTGCAGACAAAGGCATGGGCACGAGCGCGTGGCTTTGGAAAGTGCCTCCTATGCACGAGGTCTCGTACAAACAAAAGCGTTTTGCTGAGCTAGGCTCACACGCCTGTGCCTTTGTCTTCACTCCAGACATTTGTGAGATGGAGTAGAGGTCTCCTGATTGGTCGACGCGGTGTCACAAATTTAGTTTACGCTCTAAGCGTGGGGGGAATATTCGGCGCTGGCGGCGGCCTTTGCTCCACCTATTGGCCAAACTCTCCCAATACACGGCTCTGATTTAGCTTAAAGGTAAACTGAATCGGTTCTGAATTTGAGGGAAAAACACCAAAATCGTCTTCATTTGGCCTCCAGAACCACGAATATTGAAATTGTTTTTCAATTTGGTTCACGGAGGCTGATGAAATTAATTTTTAAAGTACCGCCGAAGCCCCTCCTTCCCGGGGCGTGACGTCGTACTAGGAGTATTCGGAATCCCTGCTCTCGCGCATCTTCAGCGCCTGTCAAAGCTATGCACGCGCACTCTTGATATTTTCAAAAAGGTCAGAAATACACGTCACGACTGGTGTCAGTGCGGAAAAATATACCTCGCAAGCTTGCAATGGCACGCGCAGCCCCCACGAGCGACACGCGCTTGGTGGCCCGAAGATCCTAGTATGACGTCACGACTGGTCGGAGGATTTTCGTATTTTCTCGCATTTAGGTAAATCTTCGGGGAAAACGAACGTGATTTTCAGATTCACGGGATAAAAATACGCCAGAGTTCACCTCTAACTCGATTTTTTCAAGAAGAGTTTCAGCTTCCCTTTAAAGCCCCCTCTATCCTGGGAAAAGTGGCGCCATTCATTGTCCTAGAAATGCTCGAAGCACGTGCCGAGCGCCACTTCTGTGAAATTCATGGTGTCCGAAATCTAGCTCAATGCTGCGTTGTACCGCCATGATCTTCCCAAGGGCTGCACGTTGCCCGTGCATCGACGCACCTTGCGCTACTTTTGAAACATGAAGGGGCTTTAATTTAGCTTAAAGCCCCTATAGACGTTTCCACTGTTTACAAAAATCACAGTCCACACGTGTTAAATCACAGTCTAGAACGCGCACGTTCGTCGCTTCGGAAAGCGAGCAAATCGCGCGCCATACGCACGAACACTGAAAATGGAACCTGCCAAGTGTCCTTTTTTGGAAAGGTCTATATCCTGAGAAAAGTGACGCCATTCATTGTTGTGGAATTCCTCAAGACACGTGCCGCGCGCCACTTCTGGGAAGAACGCGGCATCTGAAGTTTAGCTCAGTGCTGCGCTGTGCCGCCATGATCTTCTCCAGGGCTGCACGTTGCATGTGCCTCGTGCATCGACACACTTTGCGCTACTTTTAAAACATGAAGGGCTTAAATTTAGCCTAAAGCCCCTATAGGGGGTATTCACTGGCCGCAATATTTGAGGTCACTGTTTAGAGCGCATGCTCAGAACGAGCTCCCATTAATAGGCTGCCAAGACCGGCAATCTTGATGGTGCGCGGTGCACGTTCTAAAATAACTGTGGAAGCTAGCCATCAGCACGTGCTGAGCATTAGCGCACACAGATATGGCCGCCAGTGAATACGCCCTATCCTGGGAAAAGTGGTGCCATTCATTGTTGTGGAAATGCTCGAGGCACGTGCCGCGCGCCACTTCTGGGAACATGGCGTCTGAAATCTAGCTCAGTGCTGCGCTGGACCGCCATGATCTTTCCAAGGGCTGCACGTCGCACGTGCATCGACGCACCTTATGCTACTTTTGAAACATGAAGGGGTCGTCGGTGGACGCCAGCGCTCCAGGTTTCAAGGGTGTTTCCCAACTGAGTGTTTTAATAACGTTGGTTTTCATTTTCTTTTTTCAATTTGTAGCCTAATTTTGTTAATATGAAGAAAAATATTTAAATATGTGTAATTATGAACACATCTTATCCCCTTTCAGCTGAACTTAGCAAGGGACGAATTTTGCGACCCACTCAAGCCAATCGGAGCAAAGTCTGCCTTACAGCTCTCTAAAAGTCTGCACCGATTGGCTCGCTGGGGCCGCAAGCTCTCCCCGTTTGCCAAATAATTCTGAAACGAAGTGTAACGGAAACACTGTCACCTCGATTCTTACCTAGGATGTGCGAAGACAGTATGTATGTCCGTTATAAAGTTTTGTCTGCTCATTTTTACTTTCTACACAAGGATTGCCGTGGCACAGTTCTGAAATAAATGTTAAGGAATTGATGAGCGCACTATAAAATTGCCTTTAACGACGCTGGCACTGCACGACTGCACGGACATGACATCCGTTTCCCTTTCAATCACACATAGGGCGAGGCGGAGGGCAGAAAATGTATCCAAACTCTGCACTGTAAGGCATACAATATCTAAAAGTCTGTTCACACGATGCATTTTTCTCGCGCATCTAGTGTCGCGAAATGTAGTTTCGCGAAATGGTTGCGCCGTCTGAACGAGTCCGAAAAGGACGCGCGCATCTAAAAAAAGTTGCGCGCACACCTCGCTTCTGGAGCGAGCTCTTGCTGAAACTTTGCCGAGTCCTGTCAATCACTCTGAGGGCGCCGCCAATGGCCGCTGAGAAACGCTCTCACGTGGCCTTTGAGGGGGGAGCGAGCTGTTTGAGAAGACCACTTCACTGCCGGTGTTGTAGCCGAGCCAAATCCGAAAAAACCGAAACCACGAACGGTGGATACCGCCGGCGCTTCCGTAAGCACGTCAAGCACCACTGAAGGAAAAGTGAGTAGCATATCGGAAACAAAAATCCAGCGATGGACGAAGACAATTAGCGGGAGTTGGCGAGATTAGAATAGTGCTCATAGCGTTGTTGTCGTGACGATACCGCTGGATAATACCCCTGTTACACGGGCACCCTCAACCGTGGCTAACTCAGCTTTAACTGCTGTTACGTGGCACCACAGTTACCGCACTATACTCTCAGACAGCTATTCCAGAAGAAGTGAAGAGCGCGTGTGCACTGCTTTGATGGGTGCTCAAAATGCTCAAGCGCACGTTCGCCAATAGCTTTGACTGCATAGCCGCAGAATGTTGTCCGCAAGTATTGTGCGCTAACTGTGGCTTAGCGTAACTGCAGTTAAGTGCGCCCGTGTAACAAGGGTATAAGAGACCATCGAGTAAACTGAAACCAAGTTTGCTTTGTTTACAAGCGAACGTGAAACCATTTGCGCTCTCTGAAACAGTGCACAGTAAAATCGGGGCAGACATGGGCGCCAAGAAGTAACCAGATTGGGCACGTAGCGTTTCTATGAATACCATGTGCATTGATAGGAGCTTTGGCAATGAATTGGCTGCGTACGGGCTCGGCACCGGCACATGTCCTGCACGTAAAGGTGTCCGCCTCAATCGGCTTTCCGCATATGCGAGATCGCTCCAAGTAGTGCAGTATGTCAGAAAAAAAAAAAAAATTAAAGTGAATTGACTGCATAAAATGCGCAAAGCAGGTCCCCAGATAAATAGCGATCTGATTCGGAGCGCCACATCATGGTCAACACCGAAACTATTTTCGCGAGTCTAAACGTCATCGTTGTTGCACGTGAAGCGGTACGTGTGAACGAGCACATTTCGCGAAACTTGAGTGTCGCGAAACTGTTGCGCGCCTAAAAGATGCATCGTGTGAACACACCTTTAGGGCACCGAAAGGTGTTCACCTCCATTTGCATCCATCACATACAAATAACATTTCCATGAAATACTCTTGGACTAAGAACTTCAAATTTCATGCTCTTCATTACTATACTCTGGAAAGCTACAATCATGCCCCATTTACTCGCACATATACACCGCACGACACTGTAAAGGCCCGTTCACACGATGCATTTTTCTCGCGCATCTAGTGTCGCGAAATGTAGTTTCGCGAAATGGTTGCGCCGTCTGAACGAGTCCAAAAAGGACGCGTCCTTTTTGGACTCGTTCAGACGGCGCAACCATTTCGCGAAACTACATTTCGCGACACTAGATGCGCGAGAAAAATGCATCGTCTGAACGGGCCTTTAGTGTGAACAAGCCATTGCCGCTTCTCTCTTACGGTTGAATGGCCGTCAACAAAACTAGGTGTGGTGGGAAATCGCCGTCAGCAAAACTAGGTGTGGTGGGAACTGCTCAGTTAGGGCACTAACCTAGGCAGCAAAATTGAATTCCCGCCATTACCGTTTGTAGAATGCAAGTGTCGATGTCGTGTTTGTACTGTGTCGCAGTTTACCATGCCCTTTCCTCAAATTATTCCAGTTAGAATGGCTGATTTGATTGGAAAGTCATTTAAATGAGCTTGTCAGAGAAACAGGGGTAAGCTACTGTTGCAAAAACTTAAAGGGGCACTGACACATCAAAATCATATTTCTTTTTTTATTATCCGAAACGATTGAAAACGATGCCGGGACATTACCCTCAAAATTCGAAACTTGAAAATTCAGTATTTGTGAATTAACAATTTCCAAATGCCGAATTTGAAGTTCCCGCGCGATCCGCGCCAGTGCAGCGAGTCAAATTTTGCGGTCTCCTGCGACTCGACTTTTTTTTCAGACCTCCGCCGTTGCCACGGCAACCCCAAGCGAGGAGGAGGTGATATCGGTGATATCTAGAGTGCCTCAATGTCCTTCTGTTTAGGGTGATGCCATCGTTTGTAGTACCCGATGCCGACAGCACGCGCTCACAAGGAAAATACAAAGAAATCGCAGGAAACAAAATGTCGCCGTAGCACAGTCAGCGCCACGAGCGCGTGCAGGGACACGCTCTTTCACGCGCTTCAGAACAAAAAATAAAAATAAGCGTTAGAAACAAAATGGCCAGATGTCATCACCCCAAGCAAAGCGCACATGAAGGCACCCTAGTGATATCACGCCGGCGCGGGAAAGAACCGGTTTCTTTTCCGACTCGCCGTGTTGATCGCCGACGAGCGCCGCCAAGTTTTCCGAGGGAGGGTAGAAATCTAGGAAGCAACATCACACCGAACTCTGATTTCTGGTATTTCAAAAAGAGGGGCCGTAGTGCGTTCGCAATTGCGTTAAAAAACATGTTTTACGATTGCCGTTATTAAATGTTATTCACCGATGTATGTATGCAAACAACCTCACTACCACCCTCTATCGGCGGACCCCTGCGCACTTCCGGTTTTCCTCTTCTTTTTCATTTGTCTCGCCTCCTTTTGTTATTTGCATTACTTTCTACAATGCACTAATGTTCTTACAAACATATTACAGAAACTTCTCTGAAGGAAACTCTTCTTACCTGATCGCTGTGCGTTGCTGAAGAATAAATGAATACACTACCGGAAGTCTACTGGGGCACCAAGTACTGTGGCGCCCTCGTGGTATCAACTCCCACCGAATGTGGTGAATAGAAATGCCACCTACAAAGCTTCTAAATTTCCTGATTTTTGACGTCACCGATCAAAAGAAGCGAGGAGGTGAGCGCGGGAAATTTAAACACCAAAAATAAAAAGGCTCACGCGCGCGCGGAGAAATTTTTTTTCGCGATGGGTTTTTTTTTTTTTTTTGCGTGTCTGTGACTGTACTCTGTTTCACCTTAAGATGTACCGCAGGAAAGGCTACAAGCGCGAGCTCCTTGCTCTAGGGCGCATCTCGGCGGCAGAAGCTCTCGTGCGTTAAGAGTAGCTCCCAACGTTATGAGCTCGCGCTTCTAGCCTTGTCTGCGGTACAACATAAGGTGAAACGGAGTATACAACTTGCATCGTTTTAGACAATAAAAAAAAATACGACCTTTGGGTTGTCAGTGCCCCTTTAAGGAGACAAGATAGGCACCAGAGAGGTTGGGGGGGGGGGGGGGGGGGGGGAGAGAGGGGGTCTCTTGGTGAACATTACAGGTCCTAAGGTTCAGTTTCCCGGTGTCCATAAAACTTAAGAAAGGAATGTATGCCGAATCCACGGGTTATCAAAACACCAAAGCATGGCATTGATTGCAGAAAAACAAATCAAGTAAAGATTTATTCAGGTGATTCTGCTGCATCTCTTGTCATCTACAAAAATTTTAACATCTGCTATATCGAGTGCTCCTTGTCTCTGGTGAAAGTGTTTCCTGTCCTGCAATCATGGACAAATGAAACCAAGTCCGGCCTTTATCCCGCCGTTCGTGGAGCAAACAAGCGCATTCACAGCAGGTGTCTTTCCCCCTAAAGAAAAACTCCAACACAAAAACCTCTTTCACTTCAGATTACATCAAGTGAAAATGTCTCCGCGCAAAGAATGCCAGGGGCCATGCTACCGCCGACAGAACAAAGTGTGCCGTGCAAGCTGAGTTTCCAACTAAAACTAAAAGAGACCACGCTACTCAGATTGTGCCATTCTTTGAATCCAGAAAGTGCCACTGTATAAAAAGGCGAGCAAACCAAATCACAGCCTTAATCACTTTGTTCTCAGATACACAGGACTCCAAAACAGAAACCTCTCGTAACTGCGCACACACACACACCATACAACCAAGTACAACTACTGCATTGCCAAGATAGAACAAAAGCACACTGTTCCGAGGGCGACGCGTCAAATTCTTACCAGCGTCCAACTGCTATGCTGGAATATAAACTCTTTTCTCACACATGATCTGTCTGCGTGGAGAGCCATATTGGTACAAACATGCTCAAACTACTAGTGAAACAAAAGAACACAGTGACAATCTAAAGCCACAAGACGAGGCCAATTTTGCACGAAGTACCGAAGAAGGCAATTCTCGAGGCGCGAGAGGCCCTTCGGACACCTGACGCCGTCTAGCTGTGATCAAGTTTTAGAACTTGTGCTTACGCAGCTTTCTTGAACGACCCGTCACTCCTTAGAATCAAAAGGCCACAACTTGTCCCTGATCCCCCGCCTCTCCGAAGAGACCAATGCTAACAAGGATTGAGTGATACTCACAAACAAAACGTCTCGTAATTTAAAGCAAGTTTCCCCAATATCCAGTCAAATTGAGCCAACTGCTTCGCCCCAAACAAGACAATGACAGTGAAAGAAATGCGACAGAGTTGGGCAGTATTGCAAGTGCCGTGATGTTACATACTCCAGCTACATTTCCTTCACTGCACGACATGGAGAAACCGTCACTTATTTTGGGGTGATGACAGTGAAAAAAAAAAAAAGTTTACTTTTGTTAAGCTTAGAGAACTTGCTGAACAAACTACTAGTCTTAACCCAACGTAAGCAGAAACGTGCAAGAAAAAAAAAAACCACAATAAAAGCAGCTAAAGAAAACAAAAACATCTTTCTTTTTAGCTTAAGGGCGGTCCTCGTGTACACCGCCGCCATGTTTAGTCGGGCTGTGGTCGCTTCTCGGAGTGTTTCTTCGTGAAGTCCTCGGCATTCTTCAGGAACTTCTTCCTGTCTTTGCTGTATTCCTCCGCCAGGTCTGCACGCAGGGGGTGCTCAGGCTCGGGGTCGTTGACTAGCGCAATCAGGGCCTGAATCACTAAAAGACGGAAGGGAGAAAAGAAAAGAACAAAGCACTATTATTTACCACGATGCAAAGCGATTGCTTCACCTTAAAAGGAAAGTCAAAGGAACATTCTAGACTCTAGACATTCTTGATTTCTGCAGAATCATCTCCCATTTTCATTCGAACTACAATCACCTGCAGGCATGCAGGCAGATGATAACAACGGTCCCCTTAAATTGAGCGGCTTCCCCCGTCCACTCCGCATGGACTCGCCCTATTGTCATCTCTAGTTTTATCGCAAGCCACCAGTCAAGCACCCCTCGGAAAAGAACGCGTGCTCGCGTGGAGCTATTAACTTCCGCGGCGACTGTACAATACTCCAAGCATTCTCGAGCGATACAGAAGAAAGACCGGGTCACTTTTCTTTGTTCCCAACAAGCCGGATATTGTGTGTACATATGTAAATGTAGTAAGACATGGCTTAGTCTCCTCACTCCAGGATTGTATCTTTGAGCTAATTTTCAATAATCCTGTCTAGTATCGGTGAACCACAATTGAAATTTGATCTAGGATCGGTGAACCACAATTGAAATTTAATTACTTTGAACCCTACACATATCTTGTTTGCCAAACGTCAGCTTCTTGTTATTTTATTAAGCGAAAATCAAGCCGCATCTTCACAGGATACTTACAGTTGAGCCGAATATTAATGCATTAAGTTAAAAAAAATCACTAAATTTACTTTTACTTTGCATAAAACTTACTACGAAGCCTTCCTCATGTCATCATATATCTCCCCCTCAAATTTTACTGATGGGAGATTAAGTTTTTGCAAACGCTGAGATCGGCTATCTACGACGGAGGCCCTAACAAGCCTCCCCTACTCCTCGCGAAGACTTTTTGGACAAGCCTTTATCGATGTCCAAGATCTGTGTCTGAACAGTGGGTCTGAAATTATCTCGGCATACTCAGTCAAAAAGAAAGCAAACACATAAAAAAATCTAATGGTCATTAGCAACCAACAAATGTGCTTGGAATCCTTTAGTTTGTTCGGTGCACCGCATAGGTGTTCACGCCTGTATACGTGCCATCCGGCGAACGGTGCAAGATTCTTCACAGAAGTGCTCGACTATTGCTCTCTTAAAAACGGTTTGTATGTGAGAATGTGCCTATATGATTGCAGGATGACTTCATGCGCATACGCAATATTGAATTGGTAGGATGCAAGCAGGTGGGGACTTCACTTCGTGCAGTGTTGCAGGAAGAGATACGAAGTGTGTTTGTTCTATCTGAGCTTTTCAACGCCGTCTCCCGAGTTTTACTTTGCATACTAGGGTGTAGTAAGAAAAACAATAAGTTCAAAAAGTAATTTCGTCAATGGGCACACAAAACAAGTAACAAACTTGCTGACCTGCAACACTAATGTAAATATGCTAGTTCGGTGTATGCATATATTTATTGGTTGTACACAGGCAAGATGCCCGAGCTTCCCAGCGTCGAGATTCCCAGCACTAGCTCATCCGCATGCCTTAAAACGCTAACAGAAAGGCTCAAGTACAAAAATACAACAAGCATGCGTCAACTGACAAACTTTACGTATAGTTTGGACTTGTGATGAAGTTTCAAGGTCTGGCCAATTAGGTTAACATAGGGACCAAAAACGATGCGCTTGCCATGAGCAAACATGAGATCACGGCTGTTTATATTCCACGCTCCGTGTATCTCTTGCCGACGTGTCTATCGAAACTGAAACCATGCCTCTCTCCTCTCTGGCCAACTAGTTCGTATAGTGCAACACGCGCAGTGTTGCATGCAAGGACTTATGGAAGTAGTCTATCAGCGATGTTCAAGTACAAAAAAAAAGTTGTTATCTTTGGGGACAACTTACTGGGCCATGGGCGTACCAACCTGGGGGGGGGGGCAAGGGGGGCACTTGCCCCACCACAGTTCTCAGAGTGGGGAGGCAAGGCACGTGTTTTGCCCCCCCCCCCCCCCCCCCCTGAAAAACAGCCGCCACTGGGCAGGTGAAACACTGGCGGGCGGCGCCCAAAGGATACCAAGGGAAACGCCCCCAGCACTTGGGGGGGGGGGGGGGGGGGGGGCTGGTTTGCCTCCTCACTCAAGAACAAGTTGGTACGCCACTGTAGTGGGGCATTTCTGAAGAGAGGAGGAGTGCCCAAGCACACCTTGAGTCGGCGCTCAAGGTGTGCGAGCGCATATGCTCTCTCGTTTTTGACTGCATCGTCACAGAAAGTTAACTCCAAGTGAGTGGCGTCAGAAGGGGAGGAAGCAGACCACCCAGGGTGCACCCCTCAGGGGGGTGTCGCGGCGGGCCACGAGAGCGGTGGGAGGGGGGAGGCTGCGGCCAACCAAGAGAGTGGGAGGGGGGTCGCGGCGGGCTACCGCCCCGGGTGCCGCTGACCCTAGTGATGCCACTGCCCTAAGTATAACAAGGTGTATTCGATGTGTCAGCAAGATGCTGTTGCTGTTTATCTGCCTTGTGGGATGAGGCACCAAGAGAACAAATCTGCTTCTCGGACAGCTTTTCAACAAGCCATCGCGAGTTTCTCATTAACCTAAGCTATCTGGATGGATCCCAAATGATCACAATTAATTCTCTTACTCCTAAAAATTTTCATTCTCAACCAAATTTTTTTTAAAGGAGCTGTGCAACGATTTTAACGTTGAAAGAATTGGCATCTACTTTTGACATTGTTCACCTTGTCGCAAAGCACAGAAAACACACCTCCTTCCTTCGAAATGTCGCGATTCCACTGCGTAATCGCAAGGCAAAAATTAGAATATTCCTCGACCTGCAGCCGCGAGTGGCGGCCATGAGAAACACGCGGCATAACGTCAATGGGGGTCTTGTAGAAAGATAGCAAGTTGTGCGAATACCTGCTCGATAAAAGGTAATTTTTCTATAAATCTTGTTGTTCCAATATCAATATAAATGCGTCAAAAACCGTGGTATCATCGACAAAACTTTTATTATACGGAGTTTTAGTGGCGCCATCTATCCTACCCACAAAACCGTCAGCTCTATCTGCGACCGCGAACAGCGGAACAGCCCCCAGAAGCCAGAAGGGGAGGGGGACAGGGCCGTGGTCACGCGGTCGCGAGCGGATGAGTTCTCGCTGCTCACTGATGGCTCTAGAGAGAGAGCTTCACTGGAACCCCACGCCACCCCCATTGACGTCATAGCGCACGTGACTTGGAAGATGGTGAAGGAGTTGAGAGGTGCCGAAAACCTTAATCTTTGTCCAATTTTAAAATAAAAACTAGGACATGCAGGCAGAAGCGGTTTTTTGTTCTTTACTTCAGAAAGGTCGAGACACCAACTTCCAAATTATTTAAGCAAAGCACTGAAACTGTTGCACAGCTCCTTTAAGCACACCTGTCCCTTAATGTATTGGCAGTGCAGCAAGGTTCTTGATGCTGATTATTGATAATGTAGCAACTGCTGGCTTGGAGGACTAGGGCGAGTAGAAACGTGGGTATTCGTGGGGCAATTATGTCATTGATGGGTGGACATATAATGTTGAACTTTTCAAAATGTTTATGTCATGGCGTCATTTGAATGGTCGAAACTATAGTTGGTGATAGGTTAAGAATGCAGCGGCAAATTCCCCTTGAAGGATTCACATCACTCCGCCAATCAATCACTTCTACTAGTTTTCTGGAAGTCACTGATGCCAGGCACGTAGCCAAGATTTTGTTTCGGGGGGGGGGGGGGGGGGGGCCCATGACAAAATTCTGTATGAGGGGGAGAGGAGGTCCCAGCGAAATTAAAGATTTCGGGAGGGGGGGGGGGGGGGGCCTGCCCCCCCCCCCCCCCCCCCCTGGCTACGTGCCTCACTGATGCCATACCTTGATGAAAAATCTCTTTTTTTTCCCTTTTAGTATGGCAGTGTGCACTGTTAGCAAGACGACACCGAGAGATGTCGTCACCTTGCAGTGGCGTTTCTACTTTTTACCTACCCAGGTTAACATTGCAAGGTCGTGCCAGCATCTGCTTTTGTCCACGGCAGTGTTTGTGCGACGATGTGAGAATCCAATAGTCGCATCTCCATCAAACGAATAGCCCTAGCACCGTCGAGACCACGGTCGACTCAATTCGTCGGTGCCAATAACTTCTCTTTGTTTGTTCGCTGCTTGCCCCTCACTCAAGTATGCAGCAAAATCGTGGTAGTATGAGTGCTTGTTCGCGGTGCTTTCTGTAAGGCAATGTGAAAATACCGCAGTCACTATTTTCGATGTGGTACGCCACATGAGATGCTTGAGTGATCCCATGTCACCGCCATGCTGCCTTGCTGAACTCCGTCTGCTTCTCCGGCAGCTTTAATAATAGCGAGTTGCTGCACTTTTCAAGTTTGTTTCGGCGTCAGCACTGCACGCATGAATGCACTCACTGCCCCGAGAGAATACAGCGTGCACCAGAATGCAATCCCGCCATGAATTGCTCAGGCAAGGCAGGAGAGGTACGAGAGCAAGTGACGGGGCATTGTCTGCTACGAGCTGCCACTCGGACGAAGCAGAGCAGAAACAAAAAGTGGATTTTTCTGCTAGAAATTGCGTCCCGTTTGACAAGATCGAACGCGAGCTTGAATTGTCACTTTCTGCTATTTCAAGAAGGGTGCAATTGACAACCCAAACTTTTATGAGTTTTCAGTCGTTTGTTGCTGTACAGTCGCTGAAATCTACAGATGAGCAAAAAGGCTTGGGCAAACCGATCAGTAGGCGAAAGATCTCTCTCACGGGTGTAAAGTTATCGCCAAAATATGGTCCATTCTAGACTCACAAGTGGACATTTATCAAGAAAGCTTGCCAAGAAGCAGCCGCGATGCGTCCAATTAGCAGCTCAGAGAACTAAACATGGTGATTTTAAACGAGGCTTAAAGGGGCCCTGCAAGGACTTTTTTTCCTGGTTCTCTATTTGCACCGAACCTGAGCGCACTGAACGCAGTAACTTAATCAAACTTTTCTTTTCTCAAATTTCGCTTTATTTTAAAAGTTAGAGGCAAATTAAAATGACAAAGACAAGCAAAAAATAACCTCCTTCATGACGTCCTTGGTTGCTTCAGTGGCCGTGAACTAGACGAGGGGTAGTGAGCTCAGCAAGCGGTCACGGCTGCCGCACTCCGTGTCAACGGCTCGAAGGGCACCACTAAAGCATGTTCTGGATAGGCTGTATCAGGCGGGCAGCCAGGGCAACTCGCATTGCATTTGCTGCGCGATTAAACACCAATTCCGCATGACACTTCATTGGCCTCAAACGATAGCAAACACGGGGTAAAGATCAGTACAGAATGGGAGCCGCTTTGCGCTGCCATACCGCCAAAAGACCAAACTGCAAGCCAAAGCCGCTCGCCGAAAGACCTTCGGAACGCTCGGAACCGGTCAGATCCTCCAGTCTATAAGATCGCAGCGCTGCCATGTACATCTCGTTGGTGCCTGATCCCACTACACCTTCCTAGTATGCGCCGCATTTTGCACCGCTTGGTGGCGGGTATGTCGACAGGTCATTTCTTGTTTTCGTACTTTCTAAACTGCGTTTGTTCATTTTCTGATCTAAAATACTGAACAAAAACTACTTTTATAAATAAGTGAAACAGTTCGTGCCACTTATATTTTGTATTTCGACTAAAAAGAAGCTTTTAGCGGCTCTGACCAGTAGCAAGCCCAGGACCAAAGACTTCACATATCAGCGGGCTTTCGGCACCGCGGGTCGCCCCCGTAGGTGGAGGAGGTTTCCGGCGTCGTCCAGTTAAAATATGACGCACTGATTACTTAGTTACCATTTCCGTGCCCGCTGGCTTGCCCGAACCCCAAGAGACGTGGAAACCGCAAAAAAAGGTAGACGCTTAAATATGATTGCAGGGCCCCTTTAAGTAAAATCGCTATGTTTAACACTTATGTACACCAGTTACTTTGCACCCTCGTTGCTTTTTTCGTTCATAAAAGCTTTTGATTTCACCGCTCTCGTTAGAAATAAAAGCTGACGCAGCTATATGCGACCAAAGATCAAAATCGAAGGTGCCGTGAAACATATTGCTGGAGATACCAACAGATTAGTTTGAAACCGTAATTTTTCAATGGTTCACGCTTAAAAGTGATCAAGCTTCAGCGAGAATAGTATCAATGGTGCTTTCTCCAGTGTAAACATGTTATAAGAATCGAAAGATTGCTCACTTTTTGTTATTTCTTAGTTATCTTGTTGTCAGCTTGTGGCAGAAACATGCGTCGTCTCTAAATACCTTTATGACAATCGAGTTATTGAAGTCATAGCAAATATTTGCAGCGACCGCACTGTTTTGCCATGCCGCCCGTCATGCTGAACAGCAGCGTAATTTTCGGCTTGAAGTCGGTACTCTTATTACAACATAGATGGCGAAAGCATCAGTTTGCATTCGGCAAGTTCGTCCGGGACTGGTTCTCTGTGTGGCATTTTGCAAGCGCGATGCATTCTGAAAGAACTCGCACGGTGCCAGTGCGTGTGAAATGAACCCCCTATAAGTGAAGGATACCAAATAATGCTACCTTCGTAGCAGTATTTATTTCGGAAACAAGGCACCCTTGCCAAGTCGCATCAATGCAATCAGTCGCATGGTTAGCCAGAAAACAATGATTGCTTTGTCTTACCACTGTCACATATCGAGGTGTTGCGATACAAAGATGCAATAGCATCCTGTCGCCACCCTTGACGACACAAAGTAGAAGACCTTCCAGCGTTCTTCCTCAAATCGTGCGAACTAGCGCACATAATGGTGAAGACCTTTGCTGCCATGCAACAACATCATACTGCTTGTTCAGCGGTGAGCTTCTACCCCTCTGCTCGCGTCTGAAACCAACTGTTGCCGATGTCCCCATGTCAGGAAGCAGACAACACACTATTTTTCTCGAAAGTGGAGGAACTGCAAGCAGGCGCATAAAACCTGTGGAAGAGCCTGCACAGCATTGTGCAGGCTGTCAACAACTATACTCACTTCGCCCCTTGCAGTGTTATTCGTAAAGCTCGCTGCACAGTTGGTCAAGACTCTAAGAGGTGTCTACCCCCAACAAAACAATGTTTTTTTTTGTTTTTTTTAATTGCAAAAAATAATCTACGCATTGCCAAACGCTTATTCTGCACAGCAAAAGGGCGCACGAGTTCCGATACTTTGGTATCTGGTTCGAACCGCTAGTGCTACATTTGGGTGGAGAATTCGCCTTTGGCGATGCATACCGTATTCGCCTCGAGATCGAACCGTGTTGCCACCGTGGGGCCGAAATTGAAAACATGTGAAAGCGGGGATCCCGCCGTGCGTCATCTGCTACGGGCGCACGTTCAGAAGCCTGAATCTCAACGACGCAAGCCCGTTTCCGGCTGAGCTGGACCCTCCTTTTAAATGTTTAATGTTTTTATTGTTGTTTCTTCTTAGTAAAGGTTGCGCTGTATCATTTCACAAGCTTGGAAATTCTGCAAAGCGATGAATATTAAGTCGGAAGCTTCCACAATCTTAGTGTGATGGTTTGTATACAACCGCTGTTCCCACATATTTTTGTTATCTCGCACACTTTCATAGACTAATCAATCAATAAATCTGTTAGTTGATTCTTTGCCGTCATATTGCATGAAAGACGTTAAAACTACACATTGTTTTACTATGTCATAAATGGCATATTGAATTCTCATTTTAAGCTTCCCATTGTGATGCCTACAGAGATATGAATACGGGAAGCCTTTTAAACTGAAGTAATTTTTAAGTTATTATTTAAACAGTATAACTACCCTTGGTGACAATCACAAGCACGCTGAAGTGGTTTACTGCGCAAGCCTGTGCCATAAATGAAATAAAGACGTCCGAAATATTAAAGCAGGCATTTTTTACGTTTTTCTGACTTTCTCCAGCAAAACATTCCAATCAAACAGAAAAAAACACAAAAAAACATTGCAATTAAGGCATCCCTTGAATAATTTGAAGGTTAATCGATGAACTGCCCAGTCCCGATATGCGTTAGGTGAGGGCGGAGGGTGATCAGAAAGCCTCGTGAGAGTCGCTTGCCCTCATCGGTAAAAGAGTGCCGCTGCGGCCATACCTCGGCGAATTCATTCATGAACTCGCTCATTCACCTTCATTCATATTCACGGCGTGAATCTGAATGGCTCTGAATGAATTCTTGAAATTGGAAAAAATCGTGATGTGATGGTGAATGACTTCGTGAATTTGAATGAATTTGTGATGTGATGGTGAATGAAGTCGTGATGTGATGGTGAATGACTTGGTGAATTGAATAGAATTCATTGTGATGTGAATGACTCAATGAATTCGTGACGTGATAGTGAATGGCTCGTGACCACGATGAATTTGTGATGCGAGTGGCTCGTGAACTTGATAAGTTTGTGATGGGAAGTAATACCGTGAACTTAATTCTCGACGTGATAGTGAATACGGATATGAATTCAGAATAGGCGGAAAACATGTTACGCAGGTGCTTGCTTGCTAGCTGGCTGTTTTCATCCTTCACCGCAAACGACAGGGACCCATTTGACTTTAGCGGTTTGGGCATCAGTCTCGCTGCGTAGCCGTGCGTGCCGCAGCGCAGTGGCCCTTTGTCGAGCACTTTCGCAGCCTGTTTATAAGGGAAGTGCGGTGGCAGTAGCAATGAAGGGGAGGGGAGGGGGCTAGTCGTTTTTTTTGGCACTTGACATTTAATTTTGCCGTTGTTCTGAGCGGTTCCTCGCGAATCAATTGAGCTCCTTGCCGACTTTGTTCCTCCGTGTCTCGGGGCATGTGGTCCGGAATCCCTGAAGGCTCTCGCTGTGCCGCGCAGCCGCGCTGTCCGCGCTACGTCCACCCAGACCTGACGGCGTCGACAAAAGGGGAAGCGCGGCGGGAAAAGGATAGCGCTGCACCGAAGTCCGCAGCTCGCGTGCGCCTCAAATTTTTCGGGCCTTCGCTCTTGAATTGGTGAAGTAATCTCATCGCCCCCCTCGTGTTTCCAGACTACCCGGCACCGTTGCAGCCTCCTCTGCTGATTTGTTGTTAGTTCAGTTTTTTTCACCCTCCTTTTTGTTCTGGATCTGAGAGAACCACGGCCGCGGTAGGTAGTGGTTGCAATTTCAAAGGAGGAGGGGAGCAGGGGCGGCGGGCGTTCGCTTTGACAGATGATTTGACAGGTAACATTGAATGTCACCGTTGTCCTGAGCGGTTCCTCGCTAATCTGTGAGCTTCTTGCCGAACTTGTGCTTCCATCTTGGTGCAGATGGACATAATGATCTCTGCGGCGTTTGGCTTGCGCGCTGCCTAGCCATTTTAAATTGAAAATAAAAATTTTCAATTTAAAAATTGTGTCGTACCTTTGACATTCGAGTACATTGTCTGTACACCAACATTATACACGCTGATAGGGTGTACCGTGTACACAACAAAAGTTAATGTTCAAAAATAAATTCTCTGATAATAAATGATTGAGCCAGTATGAGTTATGAAAGTTTAGCAAAGAGTAGCTCTCCCGAAAACCCCCAGGTGGAAATTTGGTTTGGGCGCCCGTAATTCAATGGGAACCGTGTTTTTACGCATAAAGGCGCTGTCAAGAAAATATACCACTCGTCGTGGAGGTGGGGACTTTACAGGTAGGAAGGGAATAGTGGGACTGTACTTCCAATTGAAAAACAACTTTACGAAAGGTCGGTCCAAAGCCGCGGAAACAAAAGTTGTCGACCCAACACCACGGTTTGGCCTCAAAGGGCTTTTGCGGTCAGCTGTTGTGTATAACCTGTTGTGCGAGGTGCTGATTTTCGGCGCACAGGTACTTTCACATGACCGTAACTTGACACAACACTTATTATACCAAAAAGAGGTGGCATAGCGAAACAAGGTGGAAATTTAGTTTGGGCGGCGTAACTAATTTGGAACTGGTTTTGACCATCAAAGGCTGTCAAGATAATACCACCCGTCGTGGGAGGTGCACACTTTACAGGTAGGAAGGGACCAGTGGACGGTACTTCCAGTTCGAACCACTTTGCGATAGGTGAAAGCCGAGAAAAAAATTGTTGTCTACAGAACTCGGGGTGTCAGCGTTTCCAGATCCAAAAGGAGGCTGATCAAGGAAGAAAGCACACCACATAAAGTTCCATACTCAAACGTCAATTCTCCAGTGATTCCGAGTTTTATTGTAGTTTTCCTTAGATTCATATTTGTTGCTTTTTTTTACTGTTCGAATCTTTCTTCATGAAGTACAGATTCCGTGCCATACTTGTCCGGAAATATCATCGACACGTACGATGGGGACGAAACTTCTTTGGAGGGCATTCCTCCAACGAAATTGGCACTGCATACCCGCGAGTGTGGGATGGCATTTCAGTTCGTCCCATTGGCGCTAACAGATGTAGGCGTTACTGGTACGAAAAAAAACGCAGAGCGCGAAGCAGCAGTGTCGAATATGTCAGCCGTGCCGACACAGTGGCAGACATGATCGGGAGACCAAATTTCTTGCGTCGTACGGCACGGGTCCATCGTTGTCGCTGTCCCACAAAACATCAGCGAGGTGAAAAACTGTGAAACTTTGTCCCCACGAGATACGACGCGTGACTATTGAAGCACTTAATGACGCAGCACAGGCAGCACTTCATGATGTGAACCCAGCACAACCGCACCGCTCCGACTTCAATGCGTACCAACGTACGCGGCGTGGTTTCGGTTTCGTTTTCTCTGGGGCTCTCACTGCCTACCTTCGGTGCCGGCCGCGCGGCGGCGCGCCAGTCGCGTCGCACGGAGTGTATAATCACCCTTGGTGACAATCACAAGCACGCTGAAGTGGTTTACTGCGCAAGCCTGTGCCATAAATGAAATAAAGACGTCCGAAATATTAAAGCAGGCATTTTTTTACGTTTTTCTGACTTTCTCCAGCAAAACATTCCAATCAAACAGAAAAAAAACACAAAAAACATTGCAATTAAGGCATCCCTTGAATAATTTGAAGGTTAATCGATGAACTGCCCAGTCCCGATATGCGTTAGGTGAGGGCGGAGGGTGATCAGAAAGTCTCGTGAGAGTCGCTTTCCCTCATCGGTAAAAGAGTGCCGCTGCGAGCCTGCGGCCGATGCTGTGTCTGTCGTGGTGCGGGCCGTTTGTTGGAGTTGCAGAGTCTACTGTGTTTGAATAGAAGATTATTTTGCCAGAAATTCATAATATTACCCTCTTGATATCCGCGGCCCTCAACAAGAAGATTGAAGCGGGTGAATCCACACTACCAAGAAGAGCATTTAATAACACCAACGTTGCTGCGTTGCTCGGTTACACTCATTTATTACGCTCGCGGCAGATATATTAGAACATTGTTTGACTTGTTTCAGTGGTCCTGCCAACGTGCAGTTAGAGGATCGTAACTAGAAGAGGCGCTCTCTCCTCATCGTAACATACTAGAATTGTTCAGACTCCGAAAAGCTTTCCCACAGCATGGCACAGTAAAGGGGAACATTGGCCGCAGAGGAACTCAATAGCAAGGTAATTTCCGATACAGCAGTAACTTCTCTTCAAGCTAAATAGATATATTATCGTAAAAGCTAAAAACAAAGCATTGAACCTGCGATTTTACAGCCCACAGTACCAGTATTATGTTATCCGGGTTGGAATTCATTGTTATTTTGAATTCTCACGCTGGTGAACCGATACATCTATTTTAAAAGAAACAAATATTTAACAAATAGTGCAGTTCACCCGGAGACAGGTATCCGTCGTGGTGATCCACGCTTCCCAACGTCTGCCTAGAGCAGATGACGTATCTGCACAAGCGATTATTTAAATTTAGGCTGCATGCTGCTAACACGATTCAATCTTCACTGAAGCACCGATTGGTACCGCACCCTTTTCCGCTAGAATTGTTTTCCCACCCATACTATGTGACAAAATACACGCAAGAATCAACGCCGTCCTGCGCACGAATGCGGAGAACCTATGGGGCGGCCGCGCTTCTATGATGACGATACCGCGACAGTAGCGCCACCTCTAGGTCGATCTCGAGGCCAATAGATGAAATACAGGTCGAATTTATTTTTGAAAATGGACCTGAAAAAGTTCACCCTCATCTATATGACAGTCATTAGCGGAGAAACAAAAATAATCTCGAAACACTGGGTGGCTGAAGCCGCCATCTTGTTCTTCTTTGCCATCGCCTAGCGCTCGTCCACTTGGCACGACGGTCACGATTCCCTTTCACTTGTGCTCCTTGTTTTGTTACATCTACTGTTGTCGCTCCCGGAGTGATAATGAGCGGAAGTAGAAGACAGTTGCTGGTAGCCTTCAAGAAGAAAGCAACCGCCTATACACCAACTCATGTTTACTAACAAACCGGAGCGCCCCTAGCGAATGCCACCGGCGCCGCGCAAGCGCGATGGGGGTGTGGGCAAGAAGCTCGCTGTCGCCCATAAACAAGCCATTGAAATGCAATGTTGTCGGCGTCGGTGTGAGTCCCCCTGCCCTTTTTCGCGTTTGAATTGTTGATTCTACGTCTTCCTGGCGATGTCCGACTAGGAGCGTCAGCGAAATTACTGGGGCTCGCTACACCGCAAAACTTCGCCTGAATAGTGTGACATGTGGCGATTCATTCCGTGTGGACGCCGCAGTATGTACGCTAAAGCCTGGTTCGCATGACGAGATTTCGCTCGCAATTTTCAGTCGCGACACCGCTCGGGCTGCAAATGCGTGAACCGTAGCTCAGATGGTCGACGTCGATATTGAAAATCGCAAGTAGAATCGGACTAAGCGAATTAGGCATAACAAGTCTGTGATGGTCACTGGTAACAATGATCAACATCTCCTTGTATCTAATGTTTACATCGAGCCTGCTTACCAACCTTCAAACTTTAGTCTTTTGAGGCCTGCACTTACTTCTTATCGCAAGTGCCGGGTCAACATTTGGTCTACGGGCCGGTGTCGTCTAAAGGCCCGTTCACACTCTTACGACCTTTTAGAACTGGGTTCCTTAAAACCTCTTACAACCAGAGGACACACTGGCGCCATCTATTGGGTAGCAGTGGAAACTTAACGGTCCGGCATAGTTTCTATTTCTCTCGCGCATTATCCTTTCTTTCTTGGCCAAAAAAACTTTTGTCAACGTTATAAACGAGCCGTTCTTATAGGTATTATGCACATTTGACCTCGGAAATCCCGCAAAACCTTCGCTCCTGTGAAATGCAGTTCCAGGGTCACTGCATAGATGGCGCCAGAATGCCAGTGTGTTCCCTCGTCCTAAGAAATTTTAAGAAGTTTTAACAGATCTCGTCTCTCTCGGTCGTACTCGGTCGCAAGAGTGTGAACGGGCCTTTAGAGAGCAGACGACAAGCAGAAACGTTTGAAAGAGCAGACGACTGTTCGAACGATCAGGCGGCCGTTTGAACTTGAAGATGCACTGAACGTAGTCCGCAGGTGGTCCGCACAACTTGACGGTTTTCTGGCGTTCATGTTGGAACAAAACAAATAAATCTGATGACCAGAAGTATCCGTGAATTCAACCCAAAGTGCTTCCCGCCCAAGCAATCGTCCGACGATGTCTGCTTTTCCCTTTTCACTGCACATATCCAGATTTTTGGACGAACCGATCGAGCATGTGAAAACTGATTTTCAAAGCTTTCTAGACTCTTTTGGTACGGCCCCAGGCGCGGCGTTTTGACGAGAAGGCAGGTTTTTGTCTGGTTCCTTTCAAGACAACGCAGGAATACACGTCTGGCATGGGGACCTCTGCCCACAGCCCCAGACCGAAAGTGCGCTTGACGCGCCACCACCGCGCCGTGACGTCACAGAGTTGAGTTTGTGTATACAGAGATCAATGGGAACTTTGCAGCGCAGCAAGAATTCGGTGTATCGGAGAAGAGCATATGCTACTGGTGAGGCCAGAGACAAAAACTGGCGGCGTGCAGCAATGCGAAGGAAACTTAATTTCTTGGAAGGACTGCAGTGTACCCTGAATTGGAAACAAAGGTGGCAGATTTTATTCGGGATCTGCGCGCCAAATCCCGAATGTGACGTCGGAGTGCATCTGTATGAAAGCCGTCGAGTTAGCTCGTGCCTCCGGGCTCTCAAGGGCGCAATTCAAAGGGACGGCATCGTGGGCATGACTGTTTATAAAACAAAAGGGCTTCGCGCTTCGGCGACATACTTCCATCTGCGAAAATTGCCAGAAGAGTATGAACAGAAGATCACTGATTTTCACCAGTACGTGATCAAACTTCGGCAATAGCGCTGCTACATGTTGGGAGAGATTGGGAACGCTGACGGGACCCTGGTGTGGTTCGATATGCTGTCCAACTGCACCATTTCTGAGAAAGGATCCAAGCAAGTGAAGCTACTCACAATGGGCAATGAACACTCGCGCTTCCCTGTGATGCTCACCTGCACCGCTGATGGTTGGAATCTCCCGCCTTTCATAATTTTCAAAGGGGAAACTCTGTCCAAGAAAGACTTTCCTCACGACGTCATTGTCAGGGTGAATGTGAAAGGATTCCCGAATGAAGCGTCGATGCTGGAATGAATCCGACCTCTCTGGGATCGGCGACCTGGTGCGCTTTTCGAGCGACCAAGCATGCTGGTCCTTGATTCGTTTTGAGGCCATCTCACTGCCCCCGTGAAGAAGGCTCTGCGCGATGGCAAAACGAACCTGGTCGTCATCCCCGGTGGATTGCCATTGGTGCTACAGCCACTGGGGGTCGCACTCGACGACCCATTTAAAGATAGACTTCCCAAGCTCTACAATGATTGGATGACAGGTGACAACCCAAAGACTCCGACTGGCCGCTTTAGACAGTCTGTACGTGGGTGTCGTCGGCGTGGAAGTCGCTCTCCGACGAAATGGTGTCCAAGTCGTTCTGCAAGTGCGTAGTAACGCTTGCGCACTAACTGTTTTGTTGAGGATTGTGGGAGCCACTGGTTCCCCTCTCCCGAGAAGGCGTAAGCCGCGGACGTGCCGGCCGGAGTTGTCTGGCTTCGAGCTGGCTCGTCCCGTATCGTGTCGGAGAGAGCATACCACCATGCTGGCTTACTCTCTCGCACTCCTCCGGGCGTCTCCTCGATTTCGGAGGAACAGCGAGATCGCGCGAGGGAGAGTGGGGCCTGCCCTCCGAGTGGACGGCCGTGTGGTCGGGGAGTCCTGGATTGGACTCCGGGCAACTGGTCGAGTCGCGGCGCGAGCTCGTCCGACCGGCGATGACTCCGCTCGCATATACGCCTTTGGCTCTCAGGTCGGCGGGCGCTGCGGGCACACTGTGTCTACGGCTCGCTTGACCGCAGTGTCTTGTTTGGGGACCCCTGGTACTCAATAAACTCTGTTGGATACCGGGATCATCGTTGTTGGCATGGCGTTGGCCAAACCCGGCGCGGCGACCGCCCTCGCTGGTAGCCGTCGGCCGCGCGGTGGGACGGGCAGCGGATTTCCCCTTTGAGCACCGGTCCCCAGACGTAAAGGTGCGTAGTCCCTCCCTCCTTTTATTCCCACAGTATGAAGCAATTAAATAAATGTGCCGTGTTTACTCGTCCTACCGTATGCTTGGCCAAATTTGTTACCAGGGCAGGGTTGCATGTTAAACCTGGATGTAACGAACCTGTATACAACGAAATCCTCTATTTAACAAACTGTTTCAATTCCCCAACGCGGTCTTCACAGAAGCGCTTGTATTTGTGAACTCCATGTAACTGAAGCGCTCGCACTGGATAACCTTGATTTAACGAACTCGCTCCGCCGCAATCTTCATTTTTTTTTTTTTCCGGGCTCTGATAATTCGGACTTGTTCGATATTTAGCACCTAAAGGCGGAACCGTGACTTACCCCATAGAAATAGTGTATATTCACGACCAATGTTTCGGACAGCTTGAAGCCCGAAAGTTTGATTATTCGGACAAAATCGTCGCGAGCGATCAGGCGAGAAGTGGCCATTTTGAATTCTATGTTGGCTGCAAATGGATTGGCTTGGTTTGGCAGCGCTACTGGCGCTACTGGAGTACTCCTGAGTCCTACCGCTAGGTGACGCTATGCTAGCCCTTTTTTTCCATTTAGTTGCACGTCATCATCATCATCATCATTTTGCACTCCTTCCTGACATTTCTTCAGACAAACAGTCATTGGGTGTGCTAAGTCAGTGCTCCAGAGAGAAGAGTTTGGCACTGTGTTCACTAAATGGGCAAGAGCCCCACTGGAGAGTGGAACTTGAGCACACTTTATATGTACAGGCTCTTTCATAGAGCATGAATGGATTCTTTGCGCTTCAAACAAATTGACTTTGACGACAGAAAAGCTCTTGCAAAGAGTGGTCAATTGGACTGTTGCTCTTTTTCAGTTCAAGAATGCTTAGTCCAGCGACCCAAAACAATTTGATTAGAAAGTCAGAACATCAATTAGCATTCTGGCAAAGATTGGACTATGTGACTTGCCTGAAAACGAATTAGCAAGCAATCTACTGAACAGTGATGTGCCGATGGCAAACGACGATGGATCTCACTCTTGAGCAGCAAAATTGAATACCCGACAAGTTTGACACTTTCCTCGGGCCACAGGTCAAGCCGAGAATGTGACACCTTCATTGCAGCGCATGATAGGTACTAAATAAATCGGCCGCAGCAATTTTTGCTCTTTGCTCTCAAAACAGGTCTTCAATCCCTTGGAGAGTATATCAAAACATCTTAAGATACGAGGTCTGTGTGGACAGTATCTAACCATTTATTATTTTATAAAAAGTAGGCTACCTAGGACAATTGCACTTTCATCTTTCAAAGTGCATGCCTCGGGACACACTTATCCTAGTGCTCCTTGTACTTTCAAAACAGCTTTCAAAGCCCTCTTTTGGGACCGTCAACAGTAGCCTTGTTGCATTCTTTCGTATGTATAGTCAACTGTCTGAAATCTCCTACTTTTCAAGTGTGATATTAACTTTGAGAAACGCCAGAACCTGCAGGGAGCCATGTTTGGGCTGTAGGGCTGAGAGACACGGGGGATGCAATTTTTTTTGCAAAAAGATCCGACAAAAGGGCACGCGCGTTGTCGTGGTGAAGCTGCCAGTCCCACAACTGCAGTTGTTTTCTTTTAATGGTACCCTTTAGCTGGTGAAGAACTTCAATGTAGTAGTTTTGATTTAATGCCTGGCTCAAAGGAGCATGCTCGTGCTGGACAACACCTTAGTGATAGAAAAAAACAGCTGTTAATGTGACATTCACATTGACTCTGCCATACCTACTTTGGATGTAAAGACCCCAGTGACTTCCATTGACTAGACTGGGCTTTTGTTTCAATATCACAGTAACACACCCTTGAATCCATCTCTGGTTATAATCGTCTCGAGGAAATTCAGGTCACTGCCAGCAGATTCCAGCAAATCCTGCTCAACTTTAGCAGAAACTTCCTTCCGCTCTTGTGACAGAAGTCGTGGGACAAACTTAGCCGCCACATGTTTCATGGCCAAATGTTCCGTCAAAATAACTGAAACAGTGGTCACTGGAATAATCAGATCTTCCAATAGGTGGTATACAGTGGACACCATATTTTAGCTGACAGCTCACAGCGCATGCTCGAGAGGGGAAGGAGAAACTCTCTTCTCAACGGGACTCTCCTTTGTGTATCCCAGAGTTGCCCAGACATTGCTATTCTCCCTCTAGAAGATTCTAGAAAATTAACCAGCCACTGAAAATTCATACAAAGGCAGCTTTCCCCCCTCGCCCTTTCTTCCGTGGTGGTGCAAGATGGATGATATGACACCAGTGCAAGGCACGTGGGCGTGTTGGAAGCATCGTGGAAGCATACCGTCAGCGTGTGCTCAGCAGCAGCGAGCTCAGCTATGACTGCCAGTGAATACCACCTATACTCCCAGGACCCATTGCCAATGTTCACCAATTGCATTGCTCAAACGCAAGACACTTTTGGGTGTTAAGGCTTTGAAAGCCCTTCCAGAATGCGAATCCCTTTCAATGGCATGCCTGCCATCTCTGAAGTGCCGGTACAACAATTTTGTACGAGCTTCTCACTGAACCATCTGCAAACACCTTCTTAGTCACTCCAATAGTTTATGCAGAAAAATGTCCAAGTTAGGTGCAAACCTTGATGCAGATTCGCAGTTCTACTTGGTTGGTCACTGTGGATGACATGACAACGCACAACCTCATTCAACAATAGCTTTGTTAGATTTTCCTGCACTGGTGCAGGAAGTGCACATAACTTGAATGAAGCTAGTGACTCACTGCAGACTAAACAGGAGGAAAGTGGACGAGTTGTATGTCCTTTCTGACTGGCTGCCAAACGACCTCAAACCTGATCCACGGGTCTTTCAGTCTGGACGGACCCATGTGTAGAGTCACCGACATATTCATGCAACACCCTGCCCTAAATTATTTATTTCTGGACACAGTGCAAGCTGCACGACTCATACTGACAGCATTCCGTGCTTGTATCGTAGCAGCACGAGAGGAAGTGGCGCGTGTGGCTACAGTGCCTGGAATGTGTCTGACTCGTGCGTTTGGTGTCCTATGTCATCTGTGCATCGAAAGTGGTTCCCAAGTGGCAACAAATGACATTGTGAGAGTCGGCGTATCATGCAGTCGGACGCTGCAATCCTAGCGGTTGGTCTTAGAAGATTTTGGAAAAAGCATGATAGAGCGCAAGTGTCGCTGTCGTCCCCGCTCCGGGCTGGGGAAGCTTCCGCAGAATTCTGTTCATCCGCAGCAATTTCCCAGATGAAGGCGGTTGTTTTTGTATTTGCATTGGACTGTCTCATTGCTTTGCACTGTCATATTTCGAAAATGGCTTCCAAAACAAGGGTTCAAGATGATCACTCATGCTCAGTGCAGATTGTCCTCAACAAGGAAACCCGTGAAAAGGGACTTGGCACAAAGGTGGTTCAGGGGCGTCCGAGAAGCGATATGGGACCTACTGTCAGTCTTGCCATTGCGAAATATGCTGGCATCTCGCGTGAAGTCGTACGAAATTCAAACTTGTCACCTTTCCTCGATGAGACGAGACACAGATTCCAAGTTACGCGAGACTTCAAGGACACTCGCGGGAATCTCTTCTCAAGTTCAGAGAATGCCGCCGTCCACTCCAAACACCAAGACGAGGAAGAAAAGAAGCCCCAATGCGGACCCGTTGGCACAACCTGTATATGCCTGGACTGCCCATAGGCTTAGGCCTTCGATACACAGAACTGTACGCACACACACGTGCGCTGGCAATAGTGATGAGTCAGCATTGCCTGACAATGCTTGGGCCTCTTTTTGGGACCCCTGAGGTAGCGTCTATACAATCCGAAAATGTGACCCAAATTTGGGAGAATTGGGAGGGCCTCTTTTCAACGGGTGCTGGCACAGCAAATGTCTGCCACGACTGGACAAATCTGCACTAGAGCAAAAGTTAACCCTTTCCTCAACACGCAGATGGCCTAGCTCTCTGGATCATACCAACACCTTCCTCCAGAGGACGTAGAAGTCTTCGGTGTATTTTGATAGTGCTTCGGTTCGCACCGCTCGGTATAATCCCCGGCCCTGTTTGCTAGAGTGGAGTTGCACCTTTGCTTGAAGTTCCAGAGACACGGTATGTGTGGCCTCTTGTTCGGGCAATGCCAGCAACAATGTATGGCATCGACTTGAAGGCATTCAAGTAATGCTGTAGTCACCGGCTCTCACGAAACAATCTAAAGCCGAGCTCCGAATCACAGACATACTCTCTTCGGGGATATTTTTTTTTTAGCGATGCCAGGCAACCTTGTAATGTGAAATTTATGCTTTTTATAGTTGGCAAAAGGCCAGCGTAACAATGTATTAATTTTCATAAAAAATAATCTGCTGAAACTTCCAGAAAAAAAAAAAATGACCGCATCTCCACGTGGTGAATGATGTTGATTGGGGCGAAGCTCTGGTGGTGCTGATGATACTGATTTGATTGTTCATAGGTAGTGCTGATGGTGCTGTTTTTTTTATTGCTCATAGGTAGTGCTGAGTTCCAGGTTGCGTTTCGACTTCATTATTACTGCTTTATGGTCGGTGAAATGCAGAGCCAGTGGTTCTTCTAGCGGATCAGCTTGGATCCGCTAGAAGCCGTGAGAATGCATCTCCACCGCTTAAAGGGACCATGAAACGATTCGGAAATCGAATTTCATCCACCGATCGTCGTAAAAGGTGTGAAAAGAAACACAAAAACACAAAAATAGGGAGCCAAAAAAAATTCTTCGCTATAGAACTTTTAAAAGAAGACTGGACTCTTTTGCACCTTCTTTCCTTCGAAAGCTCTCTGCCTTTTCACTGCGATGCATCCACGGAATCGCAGCACGTCAGCCGAATCCACGTCGCCTATTGGGTAAGAGCCTACCACACCAGCAACGCGATCGTAAACAATAAATAGCCGGCGAATGTTTCCTAAAAGTTTTGTTAAATAGTATTCAGATCCACATTTTGTAGCATAATTAGAGATGTGACGAAAATTGCCAAATTTGATAATGCTGAGAGCCAAGCGCCACCTATCGTGTGGTAAACGAAGCAACTACTGCACCTGCGCAGTAGGGCCGACCGGGCCGACAGCGTCGCTCAGTTACTACTTCGCGACGACCGAAGAATGTTTATTTTTCTATGTGTTCTTCTCGCGCGTCCCGACTTCAAGCAGCAAGAAAAATGTACTTGAAACAGACCACGACGAACAAGAACGCTGGATCCACAAACACCCGTGAAAAGCTACAACGGCGACGAATCCACCAGCTCCGACCAAGCGAGCTCGGCGGATAGGCCTAGCAGGCACTCCGACTCGGAACAGCGTTGCTTCAATGGTACTTGGCCAAGACCGTCTGCCCACGACCGGCTGGCGTGCTGAATGGAATATGCCCGCGCGACCCTTGTGGACCCTTCCCGTATTATAGTTTGATCGCTGACCTCAATTTTAGATTAAGAGGTGAGGTCAATCTCTTCCCCTTGTTTTCCGAGGCAGTGTTGATGAACACTGTCGTCGAAAAGGGACTCTCGTCGATTCTATCTTCTTGTTTTGTGTGATATAGAGCTCAAATAAACGCTGTATGGATTACCTTCGTAACACAGTATGTACACTTTGTTATTAGTATGCCATTTTTATTCTGACACGACTGCACGTCACTGTCGAGCTATACCAGTTCGTGGGAGCTACGTGCAATGCCGGTCCAACCTTCCTTTGCCGAGTGTCACGTCAGTATTGAGTTGCAATTGTAAAAGATCGGTCCCGAAGCGCTTACCAACAACGCGAATACAGCACTTCCATCAAACGCGCGCGTCCGCTCCAAATGTGAACAGGTATTTACGTGGCTCTTGCTGAGACTGTCGTAGTTCAAACGTATCTTTTTTTAACGTCGGCTCGCTCCTGCATCTCCGAGGCCGCGAAAAACGCCGCGGCAATTTGTTTCCATCTACGTCGCTTTGCAAATGACTGACACGGGCCGCCTTTTACCAACAATGACAGTTGGGCTGGAGTCTTCACCGGAAGACTCGCCGCACTTCCCAACAGGCATATCGGCGTATGGGACTAGTCCCATGCTGTCGCTGTAGCGCAACATATCTCATTGAATTTCGCTCAGCTGCGATGTGTCCATGCCTATCGCGGCGATGAGAGGCGCCGATTTCGAAAATATGTCGGTGACATCAGCGCCATCAGCGCAGTAAAACCTACCGGCACACCGCCAACTCGCCGCCGCTAACGCTCCCATTCTCCTACTGCCGAGAGAGCTTCCGGTTCCGGAAACAGGGTACGTCACGACCGTCAAAATTACGCCGCAGCTTGTTTTGCGGTCAGTTGGAGAGAAAGAAAAAGTCGATATTTCATTAATTTTTTGTGTAGAAGTTAATAAACCGAGACGAAAACGAATGCCTGTTCGACATTCAGTGAACATTGACGGTTTAATGTAAAGGTTATCTGGCAAAAGTAAAAAGGTCATTTCATGGTCCCTTTAAGTCAACGGTCCACGTCAAAAGGAGAATGTGTGGTATGGAACGTGGTTATATACGCATTTGAGCATTTGACCGCAGCGCCCTCCCGTCTATAAACGTTGAGCCAATGCATGCAAAGTTTAACGCAATTATATACGCATTTGACCGCAGCACCCTCTCCTGTATAGACATTGAACGGTAATCCCAGCTCTTGAGTTACTACCACAACTCAGAGCCCCCTACTCGTCCCGCAGGTAGTGGCCGAGTGGTTAAGGCGATGGACTAGAAATCCATTGGGGTCTCCCCGCACAGGTTCGAATCCTGTCGACTGCGCAAACGTTTTTTTCTTTTTTCAAGAAGACAGATGGGATGGCAATCGATGTGAGCACGGACGGACGGACGGACGGACAAGGCTAGACCCTAAGGAGCTTCGCTCCTAAAAATCTGACAGCATGTCACACAATTTTAAGTGAACATATCCTGTGAATGCGCATGGAGTGCGAGTCATGGGATATGCTCACAGTGCTGTACTGGCTGCGTTCACCTGTGGCACCCGCCCCGCTCACTACTTCAATCAGCATCGTACTGGTGTGCAGTCGTGTCCTGCGTCACATGTCACTACTGTGTGCCGCAAAATTGAACACCCCAGGGGCTAGCAGTTCATTCAGGGATGAACAGGGCAAAGAAGCTTTGGAGAAATCTCACGAGCAGAAAAAACTGCAGTTTGGAGCAGGCTGGGAGCAGCAAAAATGAGGTCTTGGAGCAAGTTGGGAGCAGCATACGAGTTCTAAGAATGTTAAAATAGAGGCTGAATGTCACATAGATTTTAAAACTAAAGAAACATGTGAACTTAACGGTAGTTTCAATAAACTTTTTAGTTGCAAATATTTTTCACAAAATTATGTGCAAATTACACAAAACAATTGAAGCAAAACTGCACATAACAGTGTGACACATGATAAAACCGACTTGCAAAGAGGTTACTATAAACAGGTACAAATAGCTTTCATTGCTCAGCATTGACTCGTAAGGTGTACCTAAAGATAAAATGCAGGTACAAAAATGGTCTTTCATTTTTAGTGACTAGAATAAGATAATAAATGTCCTTGCACATATAAATCTGTTGGGACTTCTTTGTCAAGTGCTCATGGATACACTTCACTTTTTCGAGATTCTGAGCCAATTTTGCATTAGCCTCCGCTAACAGCACTTATCAAGACTATATCTTCTCTATCTACCTTTTTCTGAGAACAGAATCAACCAATGACTGCGCATGCTCAAGCATAGTCCGCGAACAGATGATGCGCTATTCAAGTTGTCGTTTTTCTTCCCGAAGACGAGCTGTCTTCATACTCGCTTCCCTCGCATCACTGTTCTTCGTCTTCTGCCTCTCCACGTCTTGCTTTTCGACCTCTAGCCTTTCTGTGTAAACTTTACGAGACGTCTTCACAGCTTGCAGCAAGTCTGCTGTCAAAGGCACTTTTGTGACATCACTGCCAAATCGCCTGAGGTAGCCCTTGACTTCGCGCATACCGTCTTCAAAGCGCAATCAGCGAAATCACGATCTGGCAGCTCGTACCTTGCTCCGTTATACGCCTCACTGCTCGCTCGCCTTTGTCCCCAAGTTTTCCGCGCGGAACGGGCCAACGTGGGCAGCAGGATTGAAATAGTCACACGTTTGTTTCACCAGTTACATCTTCAGACGAAATGACTCCAGTACTTCAGGAAAAAAAGAACGGTGAGCAAGCAGCAACCGTTGGTGGCAGCAACCTTCAGATACAGATCTTCGGATCCACTGGCGTCCCGTTTGGGCTCGAAGTTCCAGTGTCAATGTTGCTAACAGGAACTGCGAGACAGCTAATTTCGATGAGGCTCGTCCATAATTTCAGTTTGGGCGCACCTTGGTGCAATTTTGTTCTTATTTATACTTTTGTATCAGCGTGGTGCATGAAGTCATTAGGCGCACTGTGGCACAATTGGTGCAGCAGTTCCATCCCTGTTCATTCTGCACAGGCTAAATTTACGATCTACACAGCGGACACGCCAGGCACGCATTGGAACCGTCTAATTGCCCGGTGTAAACATAGATACAATGCAATTATAACCGCGCTCCTAACATCTGCACATGCATAAACCACCCATTATACTTTTGCAGGATACAACTTCTGCCAATTTGGTTCACTGCTAGTATTTAGTATACAGGGTGTTTTTTTTAAGCTTAACAGATTTTAAAAAAAAAACATGAAAGCTAGAAATATGCGATCTGCGCAGGTGAGTTATACGGCCAGGGGGACATAATATAGCGGGCTAATCGTAACGATCAGTCGGTTAATTAGTTAAGATTCGTTAATGAACTTTTTAATTAATGAAAATAGACATATAGTTCCAATTAGAAACTTGCTCAGCGTCATTGAAGACCACTAAATCAGTAATTTTCAGAAAGACTTTGAGCGCGTGAGAAGCGTAGTAGCGCACTAAAGTTAGCACTCGTGGTGCATGTACAAAGCTAGCGGTTGCGGTAAGGCACCCGCGCAATTTTTCCGTCTCTTATCTAGCCCCAGCCTTGTACCTGCTCCACGAGCGGTAACTTTAGTACACTACTACGCTTCTCACGCGTTCAAAGTCCTTCTGAAAATTACTGATTTAGTGGTTTTCGATGACGCTGAGCAAGTTTCTAATTGGAACTATATGTCTATTTTCATAATTTAAAAAGTTAATTAACGAATTTTAACTAATTAGCCGACTGATTGTTACGATTAGCCCCCTATACTATTTCCCCCTGGCCGTATAACTCACCTGTGCAGACCGCATTAACCTAGCTTTCATAGTTTGTTTTTAAAAATTCTGTTAAGCTTAAAAAAAAACACCCTGTATAAAGGAGAGGACAACTCAATGTGCCCATTCCTAAATTGAACCCCTTAGGTAAAAGACACGTCTAAAAGGAACATTCTGGTCACGTTTTTGGTTTTTAAAAACCCTAAAAATGCAAGAAAAAGAAAAAAGCACAATAATGTTATTTGGGTTGTTAGAAGTATCAAATGACCTCGTCACCCGGAAAAAAAAGCTTCCCAAGTCTTCCCATGTATCCTAAAGTGGCCCCTAGTTAACCGGGACTCAAACCCAACACAGAACTTTCCTTTCCAAATCCCATCTTGCAAATCACAGAAACCTGGTCACATAATGAGTTGGACAAGCCTTCCGAGCTTGAATTCCTTCCAGGATTCACGAGCCTCGAAAACGAGAAAATCAACAAGCGCAGAGACAGAGGCGTCTCGCCCCTCCCGGTAGTAACTCTGACCGTATCGACGAGACGTCCACAGCATCGGACTCGGAAGCGAACCTTAATGAAACGCAAGATGGGAGCTGCGAGCGAGGGCCGTACCTTGGTCCGTCTTGGTGGCGGGCTTCCAGTTGTCCGGACTGATGATGGGCAGGCAGACCTGACCCTTCTCATCGATGTTCGGGTGGTAGATCTTGGTACGGAACGTGATCTTGGGCGGCTTGAATGGGTACTCCGCCGGAAAGTTGATCTCTATCCGAAACGCACCCCTGTTGTATGGCACATTCTCCTGCGGGGGAGGAAAAGGACGGTCAAGCTCCCATTTTTGCGAGACTACAGACTTTCAGACTCTGCCTCTGCAAGTACCCGTTGTGCCAAACTAATCGAAGTAACGCGGGTTTTCGGTTCCGGACAGTTCAAAGCGTGGCAGAGTTGAGCGCAGAACATGTGGCTATGATATAAAACCCTTTCGTCCTTCTCAACAGAGTGTGTTACTTGAGACAAAGCGGCACCGCTTTATTTCGGGAATGCAGACGGATTTGTCAGCTGTCGCTCGAGTAGCGGGGTGCTGCCTGGAGCCACAATCTATGCTTAGAGTAGCGACACATCGTTTAGCAACTTTCTTGCGGTGCTTACAATTCGAAAACACGAATTCCTGAACTTTAGATATGGTGTTTTCAGTTTATCTGAAATTTCAGATAAAGCTTCGGACGACTGGCAACATTAATTTTCACCGCCAAGATGGCCGCAGTGTTTTTACTCCGAAGCATAGCTTGTTTACTAGCTTTAGCATTGCCCCAGATCGGTCCGAGGACCCTCGGCCCAGGGAGTTGGGGCACATTCAAACCGGGTGGACGAGGAAAGAATGTCTGACTGATAACATCGTCCGTTTCTTTCCGCCGCAGACTCGACTGTTTATAGATCAGCCAAATACAAATAAAAACATTGCTCCTTAAATTCAGTGTCCATGTGGAACCATTAAATGCTTTCAGGTATACAATTAATAATGAAACCTGTTTTACCGCCCTTTGCACTAACACATTTTGTTGCTCATCGTTCCCTACATGTGCCCCCATCTCTGCATGTCTACAATGGCCAAACCAAAGCATGTTGTTTGCAATACACTCACCTTGTTCAAGTTCTCCTACTTCACACTCTACATTTAGTTAAATAATATGTACACTGTCTTTCAGCAAGGTGTGTGCTTGTGCCAACATCTCATTGCATTTAGGAGTTCGCTTGTGATGAGGTCTTGAAAACACATCCAGCCGTGATGAAAAAATGCATGATGAAAAACATGGGGCAAACTATCTTCTGGGGGTGCAAGAGGTAAATTCGACAGAAAAACAAATACGAGAATTTATCACAATCCTGCACGGCAGGGGAATCGACGCAGCAAACTAGCATTCCAAGGTGCTGTTTCTGGACTTACGCCGTAGGCTACTTAATCAATCTAGAAATTTTTTTTAAATGTGTCTAACAACAGTTGTGACCAACCACTTTGTGGATGGCCCGTGCAGCAGCGACCCAAATCGTAGCAGCCCACAAAGCACGCACGGCTTTCGCCACTGTCTGCTACGTGGCGCAAGCTGCCACCCGATTCGGTGGTGTATGCAGTAGTGGTGCAAAACTATCAATAGTACTATTGATAGTATCGATAGTCACTAGAAATCTGACTATCAATAGTAAAAAAAAACTATTGATAGTACTATCGATAGTTTTGCGACACTAGTAGTTTGCATTGCCCCCTCTTCTTTTTCTCGCTTTATTTTTTTTTTTTTCAGATGGGACATTAACTAGCCCAAGCACTCACCATTAGGAATGCAAAACTATAGATAGTAACGATAGTCGCAAGAAATCTGACTATCGATAGTACTATAGACAGTCGACTATCGAAAAACTATCGATAGTCGATTATCGGAGAATTATAGTTAATAGACAATCAGAAAACTATTGATATTCAACTATTGTAAACCTATCGATAGTACTGTCGACGGTTTACTATCGATAGCTTTGCGACACTACCGTAAAATCCCGAGCAAGCGCCCCCACCCGAGCAAGAGCCCCCCCCCAACTTCACCTCTAATTTCACATTTCCGCGCCGTTCCGGGAAAGCGCCCCCCTCCCCGCTCCGCACCCGTATCACGCACCGCGCTGACCGCGCCCAGGCAACACTGGCCTGCGAAGTTCAGTCCAAGAATCCAATCCAATCCAATCCTACTTTGCAGCCCGATCAGCCTGGTCAGGCCTGAGGCCCTAATCTGGACACTTGGCGAAAAAGTAGGCGAGAAATCTGCCAGTAATGATTGGCCGGCTCCAAAGTCAAGTGCGGCGTCAGCTAATCACGTCCGCCAGATTTCTCGCCGGCTTTTTCGCCAAGTGTCCAGATTAGGGCCCCTGGTCACTACGCGCCACTGTCGCTTTGTTTTGGGGATGTGAGGTCTTCTATGCGTTCTTACACAGTGGCAAACAAAATCGAGGTCGTCCAATGGGATTGCGAAAACGAGAAAGACGCACACCAGACGTACGTCTCGACCGGATACGGGAATGGGACAAGAATTTTGACAATTTGCTACAGTCAAACTATGGGAAAGCCGAAGTTCGACGAAAGCTAAGTAACGGCGCGCCGGTGTTCAGTGAATACGTGGACAACGCGCTCTTTTAATACCTGGAGCGCGAAGGAAGTGCAGAATGAGCCATTAGCAACCGGCTTCTTTCTGAAGAGGCTGTCAAAATAGCCAACGGCATGCACTCGGGAAACATCGCGGAATGCTGTGAACTTTTTTTTGCGGCCGACTCTGACGTGGTTTTGAAAGTGATTAACATAGCAGTGACAAATCTTTGGCCTAATAAAGTCTATGTGCTCAGAGATAAATAAAATATTAAATCTGCACTTCGCTTTTTTCTTCTTTTTCTGGCGGAAAACTTTTGTCGTCGCCATCTTGAATTTTGGTGCCGTTCCGGGATAGCGCCCCCCTACTTTGCAGGTAATTTTGACTTGCGTGCAGGGGGGGCGCTTGCTCGGAATTTTACGGTAGTAGTTTGCGTCGCTCCCTCTCCTTTCTCGCTTCATTTTTTCAAATGGGACACCAACTAGCCCAAGCAGTTACCATCCCAAATTTGGTTCAGCTTTCGGTGATGACGAAGATGGGAGTTTGGGCGAATAGAGGAGAAAGGGAGGCAAACGGCGGTGCGGCAATTGTGTTCTCTTTAGTAGTGCAAAACTATCAATAGTACTATCGATAGTCGGCAGAAATCTGGCGATCGATAGTAAAAAAAAACTATTGATTATATTATCGATAGTCGACTATCGATAGTTCTGCGACACTATCGATAGTTTTTCCAAAACTATCGATAGCATTGATAGTCAACTTATCAATAGTGTTGCTTCACTAGTAAGCAGTCACTGTGCATTCTCTCATTTCCCAGCGATGGCATATTTTTTGCTGCCCTCTAATTTCATGTTTCCTAATTTAAAAACACAATGGGTTGACACATGAAATGGAAAATGAGAAACCTTGGGACTGCTTCGGGCATTTACTAATGTATCGCTACACAGAGATTGCAATAAATGAAGAGTGATTTATCCTGTTTGTGTCACGACCCAGCATTCTCCCTCTAACCCGAGTGTGTGAAATGCTGGCATATTCTTTTTTAAGCGGCAACGTGGCAGTTGAACATTTCACCAATCTTTTACTCCGCTAATTTGTAGTTTCTCACTCAACAGGATGGGCAATCTACCTATTCTCCTGCAGGATATAGGTATAGACAGTCATTACAATGAGCCAGACAATGAGCCAGACAATAACCCGTGAGACTTGGAAAACATTTGTTTCCGAGCATATAAAATGTCACACTTTGTGTAGCAGAGCAGATAGCACTTTCAGGAAGAAGCGTTTCTGCTCCGTCCTTTCAATGATCCTTTACGAGGCAATGACCGCACACTCTATGTTTCCAGACCCTTGCCCACAGATGTGGAATCGGCTTGCACGCGGAGAAGAGCAACGAGCTCGCAGCTTTTCAAGGTCCTTCTACTGAAAGAGCACATGTGCAGGCGCTAGCTTGCACCTACACCTTTTGCAGATGGCATAGGAGGATAGACTAGGCTCTTCGCAAGTTTCTGACGACTAAGCTAGCCACTGTGTGGACGAGCCTGGTGGGTATTGTCAGACAATCCAAATAAAAGTTTAAAACATGAGAGCTCGATTATTTGTCTCGCTTTGAAGCATTTCCTTTATTAGCCACCAGGTGTCATGTTACTCGAGGCATCTTTTTCAACATCAAATCCATTATACAGATAGAAAAAGGTGAGGACAGAAAAACTCACCGGAACAATGAGGCCTTGCCACGTGAGGAGGTTGTTTTCGTCTACTTGGATCTCGCGGAATGATTTTCCTCCAGCCTTCTTGATCTCTGTAAGTTCCTATTGTGACGGATGAGCAGAGACAATTGGTGTTCAATGACACAGGTGTCAATAGCAGCATGCAGCAATGAATCAACAAATACTGTGCCCATTATCATAATAACTGAGCTCATTTGGCGGCATGAACTTAAGGAATAAAACTTGGTGGTAACTTTGGTGAAGTAAAATGCGTAAAAGCGCCAATATTGTGTTTATGCTCACTGTGCTGAGCACTGTACAACCAAAGTGCTCAGGCACCAAGTTTTCATTATGGCAGCAAAGGACAAAACTCCAGAGAAGAGCTCTGGGATTATAAGCCCGAAGTTGAAGATAACGATAAAGCTGACAATTCCGACTGCCGGAGTCGTCCGCTTATTTGGCAGTTTAATCATAATATTCTCTTCATGCCTTTTACAGCAGTCACAAATTTGTCCCACTTTTAGCAGTTGCACAGGGTGTGGCACTATGAACTAGCCCTACGAGATGCCAGCAGTAGCAGTAAAAATCCGACACGGGGCACCACCCTACGCGCGATAAGCCACTGGGAGCGAGATTAGAAGGGACCTCCATAAATTGATAAAAGGGTGCTGTTGGCAACTTGATAATTCGCACATGCGGGAGATTGGTGGCTGAGCGTGTGGACGCACTGCAGCTCGGAGCACGTAGAGTCAACGCTCGCTTTGCAGAACCCAGGGATCCTGGGTAAAATTCCCACCCCTGCCCGTCTTGATCTAGACGAGCATCGTACCGGCATGCAGTCGTGTACCATTACCTTGCAATGCACATTAAAAACAAATAAAGAAAGAAAACCCAGACTAGCAGTGGTACCGCAATGGCTAAATTTCTCATCCACAGCATAAACCAGTATTGCTGCACCTCAAAGGCAGAACGACTTTACACTGCATAAACATGAACGTCAAATTTGATTTTAGTAAGCCGTACGTACGCCGCAACCTTCATACATTAAATTTCTTGTTGGCACAGGGCTGGATTCATTACGGCTGACAACCAGAAGGCACGAGCGGGGTGTGCCTTCAAATCGTTCAAGATAGCACCAAGTACTTCTATCCTGCACAACTCAAGACATGACAGATCACACCTCAGCATGTTCATAATGGGAAATGACATGGGTAATCAATTGCTTTCTCCAGTCGCTGTTGTCAACAGCGAATAAAACGAGTGTGTGCAAATGCGTTCCTGCAATGAAAGATCGACACTACACAAGTTTCGGAATGGAAACAACGCCTCTAAGCTCCTGTTTTGGCCTTAGTCATACACGACCAGGCACATAGCCAGGAGAACTCCCCCCGAAAGTTTACTTTATTATATATATATATATATATATATTTTTTTTTTCTTTTTTTTTTTTGTGTGATTGCATTAGCACAATCCGAAAATATTTTCTGGCTACGCCACTGTACACGACCCAAATACATTTTCTTTTCAGGCATGCTTGAACACTTCCTGAGCCGGAGCGAGTTTTCAACTGGTCAGCAGAAATGTTATTTGTCTCGGTGATATGAACAGAAGGTTCATAGAAGTTATTGCAAAACTGTGAACCACAAGTCAAACTGTCAGACTAGGACCTGGAGACGCGTTTCTCCTGTCTGGCGCGTAAATAACTTCACACGGCACTCGGGTTCAAACAGTCGGCTCAAGGGAGTCACAGGACTTTGGCCAAAGCCCTTCGCAAGGATCTATTTTCGGAACGACTTCATCGCGCAATTTCAAATCAAAGGGGCGATCGGATTTCCTATCAATGGACAAAGCTAGACTCAAGGTTTTGACGAATTCCGCGTTCAACCGGATACCGCCCTTCAAAGATAGTGGCCTTATCACTAAGCTTAAAAGCGTAATAACAAAATCGATAAAAAAGAAAGAACGAAGACATTTGGGCACGTATTTGATGGCGCGCAGAAAAGAAGCACACCGATCTGCCTTCTGAAAGCTGTCATCGCCGGCAGAAAATGCGTGGTTGCCGAAGTTGAGAAACCAACGAATTCAGCCGAAAACGCGCTCGTCGGTCTGCCGACGCTAATCGCCGCTGCTACACGGGCGCAAAATACTTCCTTTTGTAGGGGTAAAAAATAAAAACGAAAAAAGGAAACAAGGTGGGACTTCAACGTGCGTCTGAATCAATACTGATTGGTACTTTAACGAGATCAAAAATTACAAACAAAGAAAAGACGTCACCCTGCTTAGCGTCCGGCCTGACAAGGAAACTTCGGGAATGAAAACCGATCTGTGGCTCGACGCCCAAAAAGCTCGGTCGACGTTTTGATGGATGGCACTCCCAGCACTCGCCAGCTAGAACGGTCTATCGCCCCTCATCCACCCAAAGTGTAGCGATGAAAGTGTATTTTTTCGCGCAGATACGCGGAATGGACAGTCGATAGCCACTATTTTTACGCGAACGGATTCGGGCACGATTAAGGAACTAAGCCTACTTTCAAACCGAGACGGCGGCACCGGTCGGCACCAGCTCCTCGCTGTCATAAATAAAGTGTGGTATATTCAAGACACGGTGCGTGAGTATTAAAAAATGGAGAAGTCGTTTTTACAATACGACTATTATGGGTGACTTCTGCCAGAAATGACTCACTTTCTGCAGTCGCCTAGTCGCTGCCATTTTCGAAGAGAAGAATCCCGATGCCAGCACCACCACGCGATGCTTGCAAGAAACGAATGTTGGCGAAAATTATTTAGCGTGTTGTTGATGGCGATCGGCAGCGGCGAGACACGCGAGTTTCGGATTGAAATAAAAAACGACGCCGTATTTCCTTCGCATAAAAACAACAAAAATAGTTTCACCTCATAGCTGCTCGTTCAGTATTGAACGAATCGGTTAAATTATCATTCAGAACGCACGACGAACTAGAGTGGTACTCCATAGAGCAGGGGTTCAAACACGCGCCCCGCGGGCCGCATGCGGCCCGCCACTCTTTGGGACGCGGCCAGCAGGCAACCGGCTGCGAGTCCCGGTTCCCATGTCTCGAGCGCTTCAAATGGCATGCGCCATGGTGATCGCATGTCGTCGATTCATTTTCGCTGGGAAAGTAACTCTGCTCTTTTAACGTATTCACATAGTTTATACTTATCTGTGTTCATTTGCCCTTTGTTTTGCTTTATTTTTTGCTTCCCAGCTTTTCGTAATGTACAACAATTCCGCTACTAGCAACGTTACTAACACCCTCAGTTGGGAAGCTCACCCTTGAAACCTGGGCCGCTGGCGTCCACCGAGACCGAGCTAAATGCGATGACAGCGCCACCCTTTAACGACAAGTTGAAACATAAAAGTTGCTTTACATAGCTACTGTGAGATGGCCCTGGGAGATGGCGCCACCGGCCCTTGCCCGACTTGACGTGCAACCGTGCAGTTCCTGGAGTGGACGCTGCGGAAGAAATGGCTGCGTTGCGATCGCCATTAGCTCGGTTCTCGAGTACGGAACGGAGCCACTTTTTTAAAGCGGGCTCTATGGCAGTTTCTTAACTGAGTGGTTCTAGTAACGTTGGCTACTAGGCTGCAAGCGCGTGCTATTCGTTGAAGGATGCATCTCGGTTGCGCGTGCTCTCGATCAGCAGGAGCAACTGCCAGAAATAAAGTTACGAGCTCGGGATTCTCGCCTTCAATAAATATTACCATTAAAATACAAGTATTTGTTCGAGTGTTGCAATAAAAATCGTCAGGAAAACAAGAACTGTCAAATTAACTGATTTTTTTTTTAGAGAGATGTTGGGCTTGGTTAATTCCTGAGTGAATAGACCCTTTCCGGAATTCAGTCTGGCAACTTTGATCACTATCATCACCTTAAAAATGGCATATCTGCTATACTAATGGCGGCCTTCTGTTTACTGATGAAGGAAGAAGTTGAAGATGCTCCTAAGCAGATGATTCGATGCCTATACATTCTAGACGGTTGCGCGACGTGAATCAGGAATTGGATGCAAGAGCTGCGTAAGCGTTCGTTTCTAACTCGGGCCCAGTCAATTTGTTAGTAGCACACACTCGGCTTCAAAGCCCGTGATGTGTGGAACTTCGTCAAGGCGTCGATGTGGGCTGGCGCTTAGTTCTGACTGGTTGCATCTATTTCGCCATCGGCACTGAAAGAGATTGAAAAAAAAAAAAAAAAACTGTACAGTGAAGCGCGCATTCTCGTTTACCGTTGACTGGCGGAAGTGACGGTGCCCCATAGAATACTGCAGACCACAGGTTCAGTGCCGCCATTAGTACGGTAAAAGTTAAACTGCCATTTGAGTCACCAGATGGCACTGAATTCCGGAAAGGGTCTATTGAGTAGCCGGAACGACCATATACTTGTTACCTTGTTCTATTAAAAAAGGCAGTACGTCGGCGGGGCGGCGTCATTTTAATTCCTGTTATCACACCAGGTCAGGGCCCAAAGTAGTCATTTAAACAAATCAAATCTAAAGATGTCATTGACAGGTTCACAAGTTCTCTCCCCCCCCCCCCCCCCCCCCCCCGTCTTCCGTTGGCCCTCGACCTTTCCGGGGTGGGATATCTGACCTAGGGGTGTCGCGAACCGGCCGAGGTTCGAGTTCGACCAGGTTCGACTTTTTCGAACTTTTAGTGGAAAGTTCGACGAACCTTGTATTGAGTTTCGACTCGTGTGCGCATGCGCGGCAAGCTGGCCAGTTAGCTTCGGATTGGATGGTAATGGCTAATGAATGAATCAAGGGCAGCGCTGATTGGTTATTTCAGTTAATACAGTACAAAACATTAAGTTATTAACTTCTTCAGTGATTAGAATTGGTTTCTCTTAATTGCAGCTGTTCATAAAATAAAATAACCCTTTGCATAAAAAAAAAAATTCCCAAACCTAGACATGCTTGTATCAAGGTCTGGCCACACTGTCCACAAAGTCGAACCGGTCGAATCTGGTGAAAAGTTCGAAGGTTCGTCGACCGGTTCGACCCATTCGAACCACCAAATTTCGACCTAAAAATCCGGTTCGACCAAAGTTCGCGACACCCCTAATCTGGCCCATAGAGTTATTATAATGTACGCTAGAGGTTCAACTGGCGCTAGTGTGCTGACGCAAATTAAAGCAGACAACAACCAGTCGAAAATTGACTTCCGGTAATGCATTTCTATGGGAAAAAGTGAGTGCATTTTCTCCCTGCGCTTGGTCATAAGAGCAAATATCCCGAATAATTTGTACGTGCTAGGTGGCTTGGAACATTTCTCAGTCAGGCCGACGAAATAATTGGTCAGTTACGGCGTTTGTCTTTCAAATTCATCGCATTAAAGGGGCCCTGCAATCATATTTAAAGGGGCCCACCAACAATTTTTTGACTGGTTTGAAGTTCGCGCTGAAACAGCGCTCCATGAAAGCAGGAACACCGAGGGAAAAAAATATTACAGAAATTCGCAATATTTTGTGAGTTATTAGCAAATTAAATATTGCAGAAAACAACTTTAAATAAGCAAAACATTGCGCTTCATGACGTAAAATGAAACAGTTCAGCGATTGGAGCAAAGCGGTTGGCCAATTGGACGCGAGTTTGGTTGACAGCCCGTCGGCCCGGTCGGCCATTAGGCCTCGCTGCAACCATCGTAGCTTTTAAATCGGGTTGCCATCATTTGATGAATTTACCGGGCTTATCGGATTTTGAGCGCCGAATTCTTAAAAAGGAGTGCGGAGCTGGGCGTCGTGCCGTACGAGGACACACCACGCAAGCGCCGCGACGCGTCTCTGCTTCAGTCCGCTTCGACAGCCGCGGAAGGCTCGTCTCCCGACTCCGCCACTGGAGCCACCTCGACGAGTAGGAGGTACTCCGCCGCTTGGAGGCGCGCATGAGCGACGAGGCGTTGTTTTCGCCCTTTTTGAACTTTAATTTGCAACTTTATTAGCTCTATAAAAACGACTTGTTAGAGAAATAATGACGGTTAACGTGTGATATACTTTATTCCGCTTCAAAATTTCTGGGACGGCTCTCGCCAATCACGAAACCCAGTGAATGTGACGTATAGTGAAAGGGAGCGCCGTTATGCGCGCGCTTTCGGCACCTCGCGGCGCCACCGTCGGAGGAGGTGTTTTCGAGTTGTCAAATTAAAATATGATGCGCTAATATTTTTAAACTCTTTCGTTGTCCACTGGGTTTCCGGGACCACTAGCGTGGAGAAACCGCAAAAAAAAAGAAAAAAAGTAGACGCTCAAATACTGTTGGAGGGCCCCTTTAAGCGTCTACCTTTTTTGCGGTTTCCACTTCTCTTGGGGTTCGGGCAAGCCAGCGGGCCCGGAGAGAGTAACTAAATATCGGTGCGTCATATTTTAACCGGACGACGCTGAAACCTCCTCCACCTACGAGGGCGACCCGCGTTGCCGAAAGCGCGCGATATGTGACGTCTTAGGTCCTGACCTTACTACTGGTCAGAGCCGCTAAAAGCTTTTTTTTAGTCGAGATACAAAATATAAGTTTCGCGAACCGTTTCAGTTATGTATGAAAGTAGTTTTTGTTCAGTATTTTAGATCAGAAAAGAAACAAATGCAGTTTATAAAGTACGGAAACAAGAAATGACCCGTCGACATACCCGCCACCAAGCGGCGGAAAAAACGGCGCACACTAGAAAGGAGTAGTGGGATCAGGCGCCGAGCGGAAAGGTCCCGGATGTACGCAGCGGCGCTGCGGTCGTATACTGGCTTCAGGATCCGACCGGTTCCGAGCGTTCCGAAGGCCTTCGGCGCGGGCCCTGCTGGCGATTTGGCCATTTGGCGGTATGGCAGCGCGAAGTGGCTCCCGTTCTGAACTGATCTTTACCCCTTGTTTGTCTGTCGTTTGTGGTCAATAAAGTGTTATGCCGAAATAGTTTTTAATCGCGCAGCAAATGCATTGCGAGCCGCCCTGGCCGCCCGCTTCATACAGCCTATCTAACACATGCTTTAGTGGCGCCCTCTCGAGCCGTCGACACGGAGCGCGGCAGCCGTGAGCGCTCGATGAGCTCACTAGCCCTCCTCTAGTTCACGGCCACTCAAGCCAGGACCTACGACGTCATGAAGCAGGTTATTTTTTGCTTGTTTTTGTAATTCTAATTTGCCTATAACTTTTAAAATAAAGCGAAATTTGGGAAAAGAAAAGTTTCATTAAGTTACTACGTTCAGTGCGCTGAGGTTCGGTGCAAATTAAAAACCAGTCAAAAAGTTGTTGCAGGGCCACGGCTTCGTACGTGTATTTATGTGCACTGTCGGACACTGTTAGCGCGAACACGACGTCGGCGCTTTTCAGCATGGGGGATATACGTTCCAAACGAACGAAGGACATCTGGAAACCAAGGGAGATGGCAAGAGCTACACAGTAACACTGGATCAGTAACTACCCGTGCATGTTCGATCAAAATAAATTGAAGGCCACGTAATCTATTCCCATTTTAAATAAGTAAATACCGCTTTATTCTTTCTGCTCTGAGCGAAGATGTTTGCTTCTACGTTCAAAACAGCACCCTCGCGCTCGAAATCTTTGAGAACAAGTGCCCGATAAAAGCTGCCCGGCAGAGAAAACAATACGAAGAGACACCTTTCATAGCCCACGTACTTTATTGTTTACCTTTTGAGTGTTTTTATTCTCGTATGCACGATGGGATCAATTTCATATAGTGATCGTAGGGGCCTCCTTCCCTCCAGAGACGGACCAATGACTTCAAATTTGCCTATTGTCCGTGGTACAGTCTTCTCTTGGGGTTCGGGCAAGCCAGCGGGCCCGGAGAGAGTAACTAAATATCGTTGCGTCATATTTTAACCGGACGACGCTGAAACCTCCTCCACCTACGAGGGCGACCCGCGTTGCCGAAAGCGCGCGATATGTGACGTCTTAGGTCCTGACCTTACTACTGGTCAGAGCCGCTAAAAGCTTTTTTTTTAGTCGAGATACAAAATATAAGTTTCGCGAACCGTTTCAGTTATGTATGAAAGTAGTTTTTGTTCAGTATTTTAGATCAGAAAAGAAACAAATGCAGTTTATAAAGTACGGAAACAAGAAATGACCCGTCGACATACCCGCCACCAAGCGGCGGAAAAAACGGCGCACACTAGAAAGGAGTAGTGGGATCAGGCGCCGAGCGGAAAGGTCCCGGATGTACGCAGCGGCGCTGCGGTCGTATACTGGCTTCAGGATCCGACCGGTTCCGAGCGTTCCGAAGGCCTTCGGCGCGGGCCCTGCTGGCGATTTGGCCATTTGGCGGTATGGCAGCGCGAAGTGGCTCCCGTTCTGAACTGATCTTTACCCCTTGTTTGTCTGTCGTTTGTGGTCAATAAAGTGTTATGCCGAAATAGTTTTTAATCGCGCAGCAAATGCATTGCGAGCCGCCCTGGCCGCCCGCTTCATACAGCCTATCTAACACATGCTTTAGTGGCGCCCTCTCGAGCCGTCGACACGGAGCGCGGCAGCCGTGAGCGCTCGATGAGCTCACTAGCCCTCCTCTAGTTCACGGCCACTCAAGCCAGGACCTACGACGTCATGAAGCAGGTTATTTTTTGCTTGTTTTTGTAATTCTAATTTGCCTATAACTTTTAAAATAAAGCGAAATTTGGGAAAAGAAAAGTTTCATTAAGTTACTACGTTCAGTGCGCTCAGGTTCGGTGCAAATTAAAAACCAGTCAAAAAGTTGTTGCAGGGCCACGGCTTCGTACGTGTATTTATGTGCACTGTCGGACACTGTTAGCGCGAACACGACGTCGGCGCTTTTCAGCATGGGGGATATACGTTCCAAACGAACGAAGGACATCTGGAAACCAAGGGAGATGGCAAGAGCTACACAGTAACACTGGATCAGTAACTACCCGTGCATGTTCGATCAAAATAAATTGAAGGCCACGTAATCTATTCCCATTTTAAATAAGTAAATACCGCTTTATTCTTTCTGCTCTGAGCGAAGATGTTTGTTCTACGTTCAAAACAGCACCCTCGCGCTCGAAATCTTTGAGAACAAGTGCCCGATAAAAGCTGCCCGGCAGAGAAAACAATACGAAGAGACACCTTTCATAGCCCACGTACTTTATTGTTTACCTTTTGAGTGTTTTTATTCTCGTATGCACGATGGGATCAATTTCATATAGTGATCGTAGGGGCCTCCTTTCCCTCCAGAGACGTGACCCCCCTCCGACACCCCAACGGTCCAACCCAAATTCCGTGTAGAGTCACTACATGCTTTCGCTGCCGCCTAGCTGGCGCCACACAGTTAAGTTATAACCTCGCGCAAAAAGCGACAATTTTACACTAAGCGGCGAAATACACCGGACACAAGCACACCCGCTTAAAAGCCACAAGTGCGGACAGAAGTACCTCTCCCCGAGACACGATGTTCCGGCGCCCCAACTGAAATCCAATCCGTTTGTTAACGACCGGGGTCCGACTCGCCTTTGCCGAGCCCCGCGGCTGCTCGAAGCCCCCCGCCCGTGGGGACGGAAGACGCCAAAACATGCAGACACACACACATAGGCAGATAAAAAAAAAAAAAAAACAATGCCGACGCAACTGTACAGAAAGATAGACTTTTCTTAAAACAAATCTTACTTATCTCAAACAAAAATCCTTCGTTACTTAACAGTGACAGGACTGGCATATTATCAATATATAAGCGTCACCGGAATGCTGGCGAACCTTGAACACAGTCTATATTCCTTTCGATTATTATTTTGCTTTGAATTGTCGCTTGTTTTAACACACCTGCTGCAGAACAGATGTTTGGGGATTGAAATGTAGCGAAGTTAAACATCGTTCACCGATGAAGAAAAATGCGCTAACTAAAGCAATTACACTTTTAGAGTTTTAATCAAGGTACATACTGTTCGGTAAGACCCAAATAACCAAAGTGTTCCGTGTTATTTTCCGGCGAAGAGACAAAATGCACGCGCGTTTTCCCATAGGAATGCACAGGAGCTCCGCAAAAGTAGACTGGTTGCTGTCTGCTTCAATTTGCGTCACGGAAGTCGCATAGACACTAGCGCCAGTTGAACCTCTAGCGTACATTATAATAACTCTATGATCTGGCCCCCAGGCTAAAATGAGTTTGAGACCACTGCCATAGAGTGTAATATACCAAAACAGGCGGCTTTGAATATACGCTAGAGGTTCAACTGGGGCGTGTGCTGTCTTGGTGCTGTCGCAGGTCCGGTATGGTGCCTGGAGCGCGTCTTCGACAAGACCGACAGTAGAGTTCCTGCATATGCTGGGAGCATATACAGGAACTCTAACCGACAGGTGTGTTTAGCGTCCTCTGCTGCCCATACATCAAAATTGGTCCCGAAGTGGCAACAAATGACGTCACAGAAACCGAACACCATGTCTCTGCTCGTGCGGGCAAGTGCGTGCAATTACAAGCTTGCCAAAGCTACGTCCACGCGCACGCCGCACATGCTTGCACGCATGGGGCACGAGCGAGGCGCCGTGCTTGCAATTGTCTATACTCTGTTTCATACTTAGCGTGCAACGCTGTCAAACCTACTGCCGCGAGCGTGGGGCTTGATCTCGTTGATCATTTGAACGCGTTCTCGCGCAAACAAAACCATAGAAGAAGCCACGCGCTCGCTCCAGTAGCTTTGACAGCGTTTCACGCTAAGAATAGAGAGTTTTAGTAGACCGTGTTCGCTTTCTCGCTCCGCTCTATGGAAAGCGGAGTCGCCATCGCGCATGCGCGACCCGCTCTGAGATTTGAGCGTGAAGCGTCAGCTCCGCTAGCTCCGCTTTCCTTGCCATTTTAGGAAGCGCGTTCCACTCTCAGTAAAGCTTCAGTAGATGGTGTTTGTTTCTGGAAAGGAATTCAAAATGGGTGCTCGCCACTTGAAAGCATGCTTGGGAGCGCGTTTGACCGTTATGAACCTCGCTGTACTAAGATGGCTGCGCAGACTTTGTTTGAAACGGCATCCTTAAGAAAACGTTTCACGGTGGTCGAGAACCTCTGGCTGCTTCGGGAAATCGCTGGCTGCAACCTTTTTGTCTAAGCCAGCGGGCTCGATTTTTCTATGCGAGATGACGACGACGACGTTGAGAGGATGACACACCGGGCGACGGTGGTGTGTCATCCCTGGGCCTCGGTTCCTCGGAGGCAGCAGCTTCTACTTTGGCTGGGCTAACTCCTTGGAGCCTGATGCTTTGACCCCAGTGGACCCCAGTGAGCAACGGCGCCATCATGTTCCTGGGGCTCCTTCATGCACCGATCGAACGGCGTGCCAGATCCCCATGACTCGCTGCTCACCCGCCCAACCCGCCTTCACGAAATCTGGACTTCTGCGAATCGGACTGCCATCCTCCCCAATTGCAACAACCCATGTCGTCGTCATCTTGCATGTACATACTCATCACATTATCATGTTTCGTAGACGTGGCACCGTGAGCCTCCATGGTACGGGCTCCTGCCTTTCCGCGGTGCCGCGTCTCTCCAGAGCCAAAAAATAAAGACTAAAGACTAAAGCAGTCGGCAAACGGACAGATATTTTGTTAGGTTGCTTGAGGCAGCAAGACAGTGCAAATTAGCGAAAGTGAGTGCTCCATTTATATCTCTACCTGTTTGTTTTCCCAATGGAATGAGTTTTTTCTTTTTCGTATGCTTCGGTTTGTGATAGGGTACCTTGGTGTTTCTGTACACTGCGCGACATTGTTACCGGGAACAATCAATATCCTGTTTTTATTTTTCACCTTAAATACGAGGGGCTTACATCAACCTATTGGTGTGGAATAAAGCGCTCGTTTGGGGCACTAATCTGAGCGACAAACTTTCAGCTCTCTCAACAGCTGTCAAAGAAATAAACTGCAAATAAAAGCGCAGTGTATGTATCTGCCTTGGGGGATGAGATGAAACCATTTTGCTTGGATACACGTCTTTTCATTTCTTTTTTGTGTTTTTGAAATTGCGTTTTTCGGCTTAAGCTCCTGCCTAGTTTTAGCCTCACTTGTGCTACGGTGTTTTCTTGCAATAGAAGGCCACGCAACACAGGCTACTTTTACAATGCTGAAGTCAACAGAAACACTGTAATTTGATTAGATGCAATATTCACACTCCCATCTGAGAAGTAAAATGGGAGTCGTTAGTAAATGTTTTTTTTTATTAAAATATTTCTAGACGCCTTTCAGCCTAGTTGGACAAGTATTTCGCTCAGTACATGTAGTGTAGCCGATTGATTAAGCAGAGTAAGCAGGGAACGCCGACATAGCAGTACCGTTCGCATCGTCTTCTGCGTTCTTTATTGACCTCATCACTTCTTCTTTCTTCACATCAAACACTACATTTCCACCTCTCTTTAAGAAAATATACGCATAAATATGAACAAACTAAAAGAAGAAGTACTAAAATGAACGAACTAAACTTAAATCAGTTCTGAGTGCAATGATTATGGCACTGTGTGCCCAAATCTTTCTGGAGGCCTTCGCTCTCTGCAGCTCCGACGAGAGGGCTGCGTTTGCTGCGCTTGTGGTCCTTGCTTTTCAACGTCTGGTGCATTTGACATCAGCTGTTCTCCCGCCAAAGAGAAATTGTCTGGCTGGAGTGTATTATCTGCTTGGAACCACGAAGGCGCTGGTGACAGGCTGTTCTCTTCCTCGGAAGTAATCTTTGGCAGGACTTCCCGTGGAACTTTGGAGAGCTTACTGGCGTTCCAAACCTTGAAATCATCGAGCAGGAAGGCATTTTGTCCTCAATGATCTAGTATTTTTCGTGGTTTTGAATATCGTAAGTCACCTTTAGCGTGATGTCCTGGTAATTTTACACGTACATAATCGCCTGGCTGAAGGGCAGGCATGCGTGCGCCCCTCTTGTCGTCCACGCACTTTTGTGAAGCGCGCTGATGTTTCTTGACTCGTTCTCTCAGCTCACTCATTGCTGCTGTCGGATCAGTGGAGAAGTTTTCCGATGGCCATCCGACAATATTCAGCTTCGTTCGGGGGTGTCTGTTGTGCAACAAATATGCAGGTGATACGCCAGTGGTTGAGTGAGGCGTTGCACGGTACACTCCGATGTATTCAGTTAGAGCTTCCTCAAGGTTTCGTTGCTCAAGTAGTGCCTGTTGGATAAATCCTTAGATAACTCGGTTGAATCTCTCGATTAAGCCGTTTGCCTGCGGGTAGTATACGGATGAAAAACTGTGACGAATGCCACGTTCCCGTAAGAAATCCTCAAAGTCTGCCGATGTAAATTGGCTTCCATGATCGGAGACAATCTCAGTCGGATACCCTTCACGACTGAAGAGAGTCAACAGGAATGTCGTCACTGTGTCAGAAGTCACTGTACTGGCAAAAGCAATTTCAGGCCAGCGGCTGAAATAATCCATGACGGTTATAACAAATCGATGGCGCTGTGCTGCCCTCTCGATTGGACCAACAATGTCAATACCAATCTTCTCCCAGGGATGCGCGGGAAGTGGTATGGGATGCAGAGGAGCCGGAGATGTCTTTGCAGACTTGTCTGCTGTCTGGCAGATCAGACAACCTCAGCTTGGATATGATTCACTGTGATCAGTTTACGCACTCTAATATTTAAAAAAAAAAGAAACATGCCCATGTTCTTCGTAGGGTTCGTCCAGCTGACAAATTGGGCCGTCTGCGCACATCACTGCCTGGTGCTTCACGACGAGCACCCTCTTGTGACCAGAAAAGTATGGCTTCTGATTCTTTGATGGACGGCATGGACATGCTGTGCGGTCAACAAAACCCCAACAGTTGTCCAGGGGTGCTCCCTTGTCTTTGACGGCCTAATAAAAAGAAGAAAAAGGCACTCTTACAACACGGCAGTATTTAAACACTACTAAAACATGTGATATGGGGCTTGTTACTCATATAAGATAAAGAGTATTTCCATGGTAGGGTTGCAAAAAATGGGTATCGTAAATTAAAAAAAAAATAGTTGTTTCTTAATTTTGCTAAGCTCTGACGCCGTCAAACTGTGCATTCAAAACGATACTTCTGAAACGCGTTCTAGTCTACCGATATTGCTTAGAAGTCTAGTGTTGTGTTTGATAAATTTTGAATTGTTTATGCCTGTCTGGTTTTCACCAGACAAAAACTTGACATGGAATATTCTTTCGACCGTTTTTGGTAACTCTTCTCAAAACACCGCCGGGTAACATATTCGGCCGTTATATTTTGGGAATCGCTTTTAGTGCGAGACTTGTGACTAGAACAGAGTTCATATTCAGCATTGACGCAGCATTCGTGTCTAATACATTTAGACTCGCATCCGCGACAAACAATGACGCAGCTCTCTTGCTCCCTATACGCTTGGCCAAAATAAGGCGGCCTTGAAGAATAGGGGCAGCATGGCATGCACTTTTAAAAAGGCTGCATTCAAGTCTCTAATATTTTCTAAATCTGCCGAGGAAGTCCAAGGCGAAGAGTTCCGGAGGAAAGTTAAACAATTAAAAAATTACGAGCAAATATGAATAAATAAAGTTGAGAGGAATGGTTTTTTTGGTGCGGCTAGCGAGCGCATATATGCTCGTGGTCAACTTTCAGTGTCATTTTCGACAGAAGGACGCGTGTACAGGTATAATTGGCGTTCAAGCACGCGCTCCCGTACATCTGATTGCATAGCCATAGAAGGCCGACAAAAACGCGACGACTTTACCGACACCGTGTTGGTTGCAAAGTGATACTCGTTCACTTCGTTTGATTATGCTCTTTTGTGTTACATAAAACTCAAATGAAATGATTTACGTTTCACGCGTGGGTCGTACGCCTTACTTCTTGATTCGGCCTCTTTCAAGCTGAGGTCAAGGTGAAAAACATCGGCGCGTATTGAGCAAGTGCAGCCATCTTGAGATCTAAGCGATCCCGCTAAGAACGCTGAGGGAAGTCCGCTCTGCAACTTGTAAAGCGGAGCGCACGCTCACTCCTTTAACTATACACTCCAACTCAGAGCAGGCTACGCATGCGCGATGGGGGCGATGCTTCTTCCAGAGCGTAAAGTAGAGCATAGAGGGCTCATAAAAGTGGCCTACGAAAACTCACAGATTAAAAGCGCGCTCGTCGTGACTTGTCCTGACACTGCCCATGTACGCCTTGTTTTTTCTTGTGCCAAAACAAAAGTAAATACGTACATTATTGGCGTATCAAAAAGAGTAACTTTTTACTAGACAGAGCAGCTGTGCTAAAAACAATGGAAACACGAAATTTACACAAACCATGCAGGGTCTTACCTGTGAATTAAAACTTGTGTTTGGGCGAGTTGGTTCATACTGATTTAAAAGGTTAAAAAGCGCGAACAAAACAAGGACAATATAGACCTGTCGTCTTTGTGTCTATATTGTCCTTGTTTTGTTCGCGCTTTTTAACCTTTTAAATCTTACCTGTGAGCACAGCTCCAGTTTCGCCAGGGTCAACCCCCCCTGTTTGTTCATGTCAGCGAGCGGGTGGCCGAACCTCTGGTTGATGTGAACCACGATGAGGTTCTCAATACTGAAGAACACCGACAAGTTCCGTCCAAGCGCTCATCCAAGTTCGAACAGACGGCTGCGATAGGCCAGTCGACAAAGATCCATGCAAAGCGTCTGGCCAGATTGGCAACACCCTGCGCCGATTTGTCGGGTGCTGGGATTCGGAGGCCCACTTGCAGAGCAGCCAGGTCCTTCTTTAAGCGGGATTGCCTCCTAAAGGGTTTCTCTTCTACAGGGTGTCACAAAAGAAAATTTACACGATCTTTTTTATCGCAAAAATAAACTAGGCATCGCCGAACGCTCAGTCTCTGCCCAAAGGTAGAGCTAGAGGTCACACACTGATGCCAAAGTTTCAGCCCGATCCGATAACTTAATCAAAAGTTAAAAGTGATTTTCTGAAAAGTTCTATGGGAAAATGAAGCCCATTTTTGCCTGTTTTCGGTTTCTGGTGCCATAGAGCCCCATGTATTCGAAAACTCCGTCGGCCGCCATTTTCCCATTGAAACTTTTAGAAAATTGTTTATAACTTTTGATTAAGTTATCGGATCGGGCTGAAACTTTGGCGTCTGGTTGTGACCTCTAGCTGTACCTTTGGGCGAAAAATGAGCGTTCAGCGATGCCTAGTTTATTTTTGCGGCAAAAAAGATCGTGCAAATTTTCTTTTGTGACACCCTGTACGTTGGCAATATCCAGCAAACCGCGTTCGGAAAGGAAGCTTCGGCGCTTCATGGCATGAGGGATACAAATCATTGAATCGATGTCTCGCCAGCTTAATCTCGTTAGTAGAAGTCTCCTTCATTGAGGACCACGGGGATTCATCGTGCAGGTGTCTTGCTAGCCTTGAGCAACACTGTACTCGTACTTCGCAAAAGGGTGTACTCGGAATGCGCAAACTTCGTCCTTTTCTTTCATTTTTCTACTTCGAATACGTAAATCTGTTTCAGTTTTAATTTGAGTGGAGCAGAAGCTACAAGAGCGAGTGCCGCCCTTTCAGCGTCCTTGACCAGCACGCGCGCTCGTGCAGTGCAAGTGCCGTTTAGAGCAACATGCTCATTCTTATGCCTTCGGCTTCACTCGCACACAGGGTGGAACGATTATATTTATATATTTTATAGCGTAATATTCTTCGGGTGTGTGCCTACTCTTTTGTGTTCATTATGCTCGACTTCGTTTTACCACCTTTACAAACACGCTCCCTTTAACTTTCTTGTTGTTAACGTTTAGTTTTTCTGTCTTACTAGTACTATAAACGTCCACTTGTGGGGCTACGCAAGCGAATTTTTCGAACGCTCTCAAAACACTCTCAAAACGCTGAAGCAAAACGGTCTACTAAAACGTGTTTTTGGACCTCCGCTTTCCATTCCGCTGAAGCAGGCCGCGCATGCGCAGTTTGGCACCCTCAGAGCGGAGCGGAAAATGAAAACGGTCTACTAAAACTCTATAGTATAGTTACCGCGTAGCCTCCACCATGCATCGGGAACGGCCGCTGCTTGGAAGACAGTGTAGATGGCGGTTCGAAGTGAAGTGAAAACACGTTTATTGGTACCATCTTTGATGGCGGGCGGAGGCACTACGGCATGGCCCTTAGGGGAGGGGGGAAAAGGGTCAGAAGGACTGGCTGAGTCCCGTTTTCTCCATGTAGAGGACCACGGATCTCAGCACTCAGTCTTGTCTCTTCATCTTCTTCCGGTGGCCGGATCCAGGCTCATAGGTCTCCCGGTCGTTCTTCATCCTTTAGGGTGGCTATAGCTTCTTCCCTCTCCTTTTTAAAATGCTCACACTCCCAAAGAAGGTGAGCGACGTCGGGACGAGTAGGTGTCTTGCAGTGGTTGGAGCTTGGGGGCTCCGTAACATACTCGGGATCATTTCGCTTTTTCTTTTCGTCGGCCCACTTCTTGAGAAGATATGGCGTTATCGCACTACCCGTCCTCACCCGTCTCAGTAGCACCGTCTGGTACCTCTTGAGGCCTCGGGTGGGAACGGGGTACGGTTCTTGGGGCAATCTGGTCCTCATCTCCTTCTTGAGTTTCGCCTTTGCCTTGGCCGTCAACGCAGCTGGTTGTACTTGCGGTAGCCGTTACTGATTTCGGCTGCTCGCTGTCTAAGTGGGCCGTTGGCGCTGGAGAGGAGAAAACGCTTGTCCTCTCTCGCAGCTACGTGGGCCGCCTCGTTTCCCTCCACGCCCGAGTGCCCCGGGACCCTAGCGTAGCTGCAAGCGGATCCCGTAGTGCTCGCGTGCGCGGATGGCCGTCTTCATGATCTCTCGTACCGCTGGGCTTGCGAGACGATATTCTTTGTATGCCCTCAACAATTCTTGGGAGTCGGTGAAAATCATCACCGTTGTCGGCTTTTTCCGGTCCTTGTTGTTCCGTTTCTTCTTGTCTGCTTCTGCAAAGGCGTGCTTCACAGCCGTGCGGACCGCCTGCGCCTCCGCGTCATCCGGGGTCTCGGCGTCCAGGGGAACCGCCCACCCCTTACAGAAATGATCACTGAGTTTCAATTGAGTTTCTATTCAATTGAATGACTTTCAATTTTTCAATTGAAACTCGTTTCATTTTTTTTTTTTTTTTTTGTAAGGGACGTCCCCACGCCTCGCAGGTTGATTCCCGCCGCCGCCGTCAGCGATTCTTCATCCGCCGCAGCATCCACGTGGTACACAACGGTCGCCTCGGGGTTGTTTTTTACCATTTCCTCCACCTCCCTTAGGTGCTTGTCCGCGTACCACCTCCGTCTTTCCGGCTGCTCCGCACCCATCTTCTTTGGGATCGGCACGGTCGAAACGACGGCTGCTCGCTCCCATCATCCGGGAGGTCTCCGAAATTTCGTCCTAAGAGCTTGGCGATTTCTCTCCCCGGTCGCGTATGCATAAGCTTTAGTTCGTAGGCCTGTTCCTGGTGTTATCGCAGGTCGTTAAAGGATGGAAAAGGGACGCAATCGTGGAGCTTCGTAAGTTCGACGTTCCTAGGTAGCCCTGCCACACACCTCCTGGCGTCGTTCAGTAGTCTTTCTAACCGGGCCATATCTCTTTTTTCAAGATGGTAGTACCTGATGCAGTACATTACTCTCGACACCAACAGTGATCGGATTAGTGTTCGGGCCAGTGCTGGCCGGCCCCTCTCAGCCTGTGCGCAATTCTTCGTACGATCGACGTCCCCTGCTTCGAAGTCTTCTTCATCCTTCGGACCCAGCTCGTCGCGTTGTTCGTCACGTTTACAGTCACTCCGAGGACTGTGTGCTCGTCGATCTTCTAGATCGGTTTGCCGTCAAAGGTCAAGGCCACCGCAGCCGGGGCTCTTTTCCCAAAGATGAGGTATTTAGTCATTTCCGGTGGCGGTGTTAAGGGCCGCCCACACTAGCGAGAAAACGCGAAAACGACTGCGAGAAACCGGCACATTTGTGCTTCGTATGAAGCATGGAATCCAATTCAAGGAATCATCTTGGCACGCGATATAAGCAGCACGGATGTCCTGGTTCCTCGCAGTCGTTTTCGCGTTTTCTCGCTAGTGTGGGGCGGCCCTTAAGATCCCCCCCCTCCGCAGAAATCGCTCGATGGTGTCGAGCCCTTCTTGTATAGTCTTAAGCTGCTCGGAGTGGTGTTCCCTGTTTGTCCATAACGCGCTTGTATCAATTAAGATTTCTTCAGTTGAATTTGGCGTATGTGTCATTGGCAATACTAATTTGTCCCACGACAAAAGTCGCACACAAGTGTGGCTTCAATAAACGTCGATACCTTAAAATCAATAAACTGCCGGAGGTAGCCGCAAGGAAGCTCCTAGTAATCCCATCAATCTATCCCGCGGCAACGCGCGAGGTGGAGTGGTTACGGAAGTAATAGAGAAGTTTCAACTGCCCCTCTTTCCTATTTTATACAATCTCTATGGTCCATAGCTTTCACTGTTACCCCCAGAAACATACCCATTCCTTTCTCTAAATCCCAAATCCCATGGCCCAAACTCGGAACCAAAAGAGTGGCTTTTGTCGTGACACGAATGGTACGATGACCTGTTTCCCTGAACCAACCTTGACGAGACAAGCCGTAAGACCCTCTTTTGACAACGTCCAGAGGCCTGAAAAATAATTATGGTGTCATTTTCACAGGACCATTGATCCTGCGCTGCTCAAAATAAAAAAAAAAAAAAATACTTTTTCTTTTTTTGTTGTGGGGGGGGGGGGGGGGTGGCATGGGCACATAACAATTCGGAGTTTATCGGATAAGTCCGAATTGACGAAAATTTTACCGGCGGGTGTTTTTCGGAGTTTTTCGGATTTATCCGAAAACACGGAGCCCTAGGTATAGGGGACACCCATGAGAGTTTCCACTCGGCCGGTAACTCGCCGCGCCTCCACACATCGTTGATGAGTTTCAACAGCTGAGTTCGCGCTCCCTCCGGCAGATTCCGTAGCATGCTCCCGGAGACGAGATCCGGCCCCGGTGTGCTTTTTGTTCTTCCCTTGGCGATCGCCGCTTCCATCTCCCACTCGGTAAAGTCGGCGTTGATTGGGTCCGCAGGATCCGCTTCTTCGCGCTCGTAAACTTCGGCCTTATGGTACGTTTACACCTGAGAAGAAATCCGCTGCCGCGGGAGCGGATCCGCTCCCGGCGGTGGCGGCGACGAGCGGGTTGCGTTTACATCTATTTCCTTCGAGCAGCGGCGGCGGCGCCGGCTGCGGCAGCGGTTCCCGTAACATCTCGCCAAATATGACGAGAAGGCGCGAGAGTTCCCGCCTCGGCTCTCTCTGCCGGGGCGTGTTGCTGCTCCCGGAACTACGCTTGCGGAACTGCGCAAGAATGTCACTTCCGGTCAGCGAAACGCCTCGTTCGGCGGCAGAAATAGGTCCTGGACCTAAATGGCTCTCCGCCGCGTTTTCCGCCCAGCGTTTCGCCCCAGCGGCAAAAGCTGGGCGGATTCGCTAGCGGATTCGCAAGTGTAAACGTACCATTAGGCGTCACCGTCGGCTGAGGGAAGTAGATCGGGCCAATTTCCTCGGCGATCTCCTCTATAATCTTGTCCAGTCCGAGTGCCATATTCTGTATCGTGTGCGTAGTCTTCTTTTTGCCAAACAGGGCGTTACATACCGCCCATGCTTTTGATAACGACGTGTGCTCATTAAAGGACTCGCATAGTGCGAGCCAGTTCTCGGTACTCAGGTTGTGCGCGTTATCTTTCGCTTTCTTTGTCAGGTTGTTCACTTGAGCCAGCTGTTCCGGGTCCTTCGTTCGACGGTACTTATCCAGGGCGACGCTTCTTTGGTTCCATAGGAATAGAAGTCGCGTGTCTGGGGTCGGGGTATCCATGTCCACCAGTTTCTCCACTGTCGCCGCTTTCGTCGCTTGTACCATGGCAGCTGTGAAAGTGTCGGTCGATTCGGCCAACTCCATTACTTTTTCGCTCTCTCAAAATTTGTCCCAGAGCGTGGTCCTGGTGATTCTCTTCTCCCTTGTACGCTTCACTCCCATCAGCTCGAGTCTGATGGGGTAATGGTCGCTCCCCCACGGGTCATCTGAGAGGTTCCACGTCGCCCTCGCTCTGGGTGTGACTAGGATGAGGTCTGGTGTGATGTCCCCGGATCTTCGGTTTGTCCCGTACCTCGTTTTCACATTCGGGTCATTCACCATCAGTAGGTTGGCTCTCTCGTATGCATCGGCCAGTTGTCGACCCCTCGGTGATGTTTTCGCATAGCCCCTGTCCACGTTCGCAGCATTAAAATCTCCGCCCACAATCATCTCGTCATTCGGGTAGGCCCTCCTGAGCTTTATCATCCACGAGAAGTCATTGTCTCCGTCCCTCCCCTTGCCTTCCGGTCTCACATAAGCCGAGATCATCTCCGTGCGTACTGCTACAATTTCCTTGTTTTCATTACACCATTCACTCGTGTCAATCTGCGCCGTGTCCAGCCCTCTGTCCAGCAGGTATATATATATATACCCCGACCTGCGCTTCGACGACTATCCTGTTCCTCTTCCTGCTCGAGATCGACGGCGAGAAGAAACCTTTGTAGCCACGTAGCTTAACCCCGTCGCCCCTTGTCTCTCGAAGCAGCACTACTTCTATATCTTCAGCCACCAGTCTCCTGCGCAGTCACTGCTTTCCCTCGCAGTCCTCTGCTGGCGGTTCGATCCGCAGCTCCGTTAGGGTGCCTCCATCGGCCGGCAGATGGAGGCACCCTAACACGCTTCTTAACTAATATAAATACCTCAAACAGGGTGTCTAGCGACCGGGAAAACCGGGAATTGTCAGGGAAATTTTAATTACTGGGAAAAATCAGGGAATTGTCAGGGATAATGTCAAAAAGCGAGCCCAGTCAGGGAAAATGAGCCGGAAACGCCATGGAGTGCCCTGAGCAAAGACTTGAACTTGGGGGCAGAGAAATAGGCAATAAATTCTGCTTAGAGCGGAGCGCGGGCTCTGCTTAAGGCCTGTCCAAACAGGCTACTACAAAAATCGTCGGCCACACGACTCCTGCAAAAATCGTCAAAATTGAAGCGTTCGGTAGTCGTCGGTCGCATGTCTGTTTGCGCACCGGCCAAGCCAAATTCACGACTTTCCTCCTCGCCTCCTCCACTTTTCTTTGACGTCGGTGCTCGTCAGACTTAACGTCACACGCCACCTGCCAATGGTGTGCCCGATACCTGTCTATCACCCGCGGCTCACGAAGCAACACCTCCAAGAAATAAGGCCGTAGCGCTCTTCTCGTGACGTGGCAAAGGAAGGCCATCGGAGGCGCGCGTCGAAGCGAAGGCAACACGCGTGGATCGGCCGTCGTAACGCGCTTTTCGTCACATACGCGTGTCTTATCTAAATTGAAAGCTGCACATTGCAACGGGTCTAAGGAACACTTTATTACACGGGAAAAACATTACACCGCTAAATAATCGATACGAAATGGCACGAGGTATGCGTAGAAGACGTCCGACGTCATATACTTAAAACAATCACATTTTTCTATAGTATAGAAAAATGTGATTGTTTTAAGTAGAAAATATTGAGTCACGCAATTATTTCTGTAGGAATGCATATTTTATACAGAAATATTTCCACAAAATGGCGAGACACGCAGTGATTGGACACAGCAATACAGATCAGTTAAAAATCGGGTAGACGTAGCCAACGCGGACACGGCTCGACAAGTATCACTTACGATCATGTAAGCGATGTTATCGCGTGCGTGCAGTCACTGAATTAAAATTAATGTAATTTCGATCGAATGACAATGTGGGGTCGACAGATCAGCTTGCGACGCTCGTATAATCATCACTCAAAACAGCGAGCTGATTAAATCCCGTATTATTTAATCAAAGTATATTAACTTTTCCGTGTGGCAGGGGTACTAAACTTACTATTTACAGTCAACTAATTTACTTGTCCCTATGGGCTCGAGCTGCCTAAGAAAAAAATATAACATATTTTGTATACAATAATAAGTACTATTACCTTAATACAGTTAAGATTCTAGTATAAACGCGGTAAAGGCAACAAAATAACATTAGTATAAATAAACACATAAGCACAAACAACGCACTTTCAATAATCACACAAACTTGTTATTTACCTTCCAGTAAAAACTAGAATATTACCACGCAAATTTACAAATCTCGACGCAATAGCAAACGGATAACGACGAAGAACAAAATTCCATTCTATCATAAGATTTAAAAAAAAAAATCTTATAATAAGGTTTGTTTGTCGACTGCAGCACTTTACATGCGTCTTACGTTACCAAGAAAACCCGTAAATAAGTGGTTTCTCACCTGTCGATCGTATCCATACGTCCCACAAGATCCATCACGAAAAAATGTGAACACGAACTTCAAGAAGTCTCTCTCTGTCGAGAGAGAGGTCATAGACCAGTGTCATCGTTGACTAGTTGCCACACACGTCACTCAAACCGTAGCAGGACGTGTTTCGCGAATCCACGTAAATGCCGTAGTATCAAGCAAACACAAAAAAAAAAACTACCCGAGACCGTGGTGACGACAAGAAAACGACGGGTAGGAGGATCAAAAGAACCACACACACACACACACACACACACACACACACACACACACACACACACACACACACACACACACACACACGCACGCACACGCACAAGCACACGCACACACACACACACACACACACACACACACACACACACACACACACACACACACACACACACACACACACACGAGAGCAGCAGCAGCAGTGTGGGACGAGAGGCTTAACATTGTTGACCCATCTCTTGCTCGTGTGCGCTCCCTGTGGCGATGACTGCATTTTTTTTCGGTTCCTTCCCCTTCTGAAATGTCTCAGAGTTCCTTTTCAGACAGTCTGCAGCTCACACACAACGTAAATTTACCCGAATCGGAGCCCGTATGAGGGAAGAAGATGTCGGATGGGAAGTTCGGAGCCGGTTCATTCGAAAAGTGTGGGGAGCTGCGGGACTGCGCGTAGTCCCGCGATAACGGGGTTTAATCATAAATATAAATTTGGTACTTTCAACCTTGGTAACGGGTTGTATATTACGTTTATATTATATATATAATAAATTGTACAAGACTGCGCTTTTAAAACGTATATTAATGTCGGATAAACGCGCACGAACACCACCGCGCCGCTCAAGAAGAAACATTTTTTTCACGTCGATATGCGTCGATAGCAAAAATTTTCTCACGTAGTTTCGCCATGGCCTTCCTTCCTCCGACATTGTGACTGTGACGTAACCACTCCGAGCGCTACGGCCTTATTTCTAGGAGGTGTTGCACGAAGTCGCCGACCTTGCTACCGCCGTCACCTCGGCAGGAAGGCCAAAGAGGTCCGGCTTCGGGTGGGTTTGGGAGATTCCTGCGTCGGAGCGCGCGTTTCGGCCGCCCCGGCTCAGCTTTCTTTGTCAAGATCCACGTTCGTAGCTCGAAAAAAAAAATAAAGTGCAGTGCGCAACAGTGAGACTTTCAGTGGTATACAGAAACACTAAGAACTTAAGAATATATAATTTATTTGATTAAACTCCAAACCTACCAGGTTTGTTTGTCTATACGAGGTACGTTGGGAACAAGAGCCGCGGGAATCCGATCCAATCCACAGAACTGCTGGAAGATGACAGGACCTTGGACACGACGGGCGCTCGCCTGGCTTGCCCCCTCACACTGGAGTCTTCCCTTTCCCGTTTTCGGGACTTCCAAAGCGGCGCAGGCCTTGAGCGATTGACCGACAGCCAACAGAGCGTGTGAGTGGCTCTCCGGACCCACGTTATGAGCAGAGAAAGGCCGCCGTGGAGGTAGCGAGGGGGAGATTTGACGGGGGGAAGTTTTCCCCCTGGTAGATTTGATAGGGGGAAATTTCCCCCCGGCGGCCGGAAGCGGAGCGCCGCACGATTTGTCGGAGTCGTGCGTTTTGTAGTATCCTGTTTGGACACCCATTTACCTGATGTGGAGTCTGCTACACGATGCAAAGGGAACAGCCGACAAGTCCAGTCCATGCCTTGGACTGGATTGGTGTGGATTGAGGGCTCGATAATAGGCTAGATCCAGTTATCTACTAGATTTAGTAAGAAATTGGAAAGCCACAGAACCCAATCCAATCCAAGAATTAACCCAAAAGTATCCGAAAGTGTGCATCTGGCGGCCATGCGGCCATGCTGCCATTCGGTTATTGACGTGTATGGTTGAGCGTCGTGTTTTCATGTTTCATTTCAGGCAGTAGCCTCTTTGCCGACGATGTCGGTGGCAAGACAGTGCTCGTTTAATCCGGACTGGACGAACCCGAATATTTTGGAATATGCAAGTTGGATTAAGCCCGTGCAAAATGGTCCTCACAGTGCCCAATGCTTAATGCCTTGTGTTGTAATGGCCTTATATATTTAACCGCCTCTACAGTGGTCAGGGAATTTCACCTGAAATTGTCAAGGAAAACCTGGAAAAGCCAGGGAAATTCAAGATAATAATTTGCTAGACACCCTGTCAAAAAAAAAAAAATTTTATCCAGTGGACTTCCAAGGACATGGTTTGTGTTCGTAGGTGAATAAAAATGTGAAACTAGCTGACGACAGTGTAGTCGACAGCTGCGAATCGGCCGGAGCTGGCCGGAGCCAAGCTTTCCAAGCGGCCAAGCCGCTTGCCCAGCTTGCGACGGTGCTGCATGTGCCAGCGCCACCCGCGGCCGTCTTCCAACGCTGTGCCGCTTCTCCGGTTTCGTTCGTTACGCTACCCCTTCAAACCACTGTAGCCGAACTGTCATGCTGTCGCATGTCGCGATCCTGGCGGCTGGTCGTAGAAATGCTAACGAGAAGGCTGCGAGTAGCACAACCGAACGCGAGTCTTGCTGTGGTCACGGCGTCCCAACTTTTGGCTGCCGAAACTTCCGTGGGCTGCCACACTGGAGAGCGACCTGCAGGAGAACAGGCGTCTGCCACATCCACCACCGCTGTTGGGACGCCGCCAGGATCGCGACCGGCGACAACATGACACTTGTATGACGTCATCAGGCGGAAATCGAGGGATCACTTTTCTGGACGCGGTAAACACACCAGTCGGAGACGCGTTCCAGGCACCAGAGTTCCGGTAATTCATTCCTACACATGCCTTGCACGTGACGTCACGCTAGGGAAGGACGGGGCCCTGCGCCATGCTAATGGTGGACTTCACACCGCGCGGATGCTCTTACCAAGGCGTAGAATGCCGCTAACTGACCGGACATGCGCCGACATGCACCATATTTTCATCAAAGGTACCTAGTTTTGTTAGATGTGAACTTGGAAAAACGAGCCGACTTTACGATGATGACTTTCAGCCAGTACATGCGGAATTTTTCGTCATTGGTGAATTGTGCTACGAGCAGAAAGTTTCGATATGCCGCTGACTAAGTTTTAACGCAAAAATGTCGTGTCGCCAAAAAAAAAAGAAAAAGAAAAAAAGCTAAGTAGGGGTTTTGCAGCAACTTTTTGACTGGTTTTTAATTTACACCGAAAATGAGCGCACTGAACTTAGTAACTTATTCAAACTTTTCTTTTCTCGAATTTCGCTTTATTTTAAAAGTTATAAGCAAATTAAAATTACAAAAACAAGCAAAAAATAACCTCCTTCATGACGTCGTTGGGCGTGGCTTGAGTGGCCGTGAACTAGAGGAGGGATAGTGAGCTCAGCGAGCGCTCACGGCTGCCGCACTCCGTGTCGACGGCTCGAGAGGGCGCGACTAAAGCATGTGTTGGATAGGCTGTATGAAGCGGGCTGCCAGGGCGGCTCGCATTGCATTTGCTGCGCGATTAAAGACTAATTCGGCATGACTCTTCATTGGCCACAAACGACAGCAAACACGGAGTAAAGATCAGGTCAGAACGGGAGCCACTTCGCACTGCCGCACTGCCAAACGGCCAAATCGCAAGCGAAACCTGCTCGCCAAAGGCCTTCGGAACGCTCGGAACCGGTAGGATCCTCGAGCCCGTATACGACCGCAGTGCCGCCGCGTACATCCGGGACCTTTCTACGCTCGCCGCTCGTCGGTGCCTGATCCCACATACCCCTTTCTAGTATGCGCCGCCTTTTCCACCGCTTGGTGGCGGGTATGTCGACGGGTCCTTTGTTGTTTCCGTACTTTATAAACTGCATTTGTTTCTTTTCTGATTTAGGATACTGAACAAAAACTACTTTCATAAATAATTGAAACGGTTCGCGTCACTTATATTGCCGCGCGCGCAGTTGGCCAAGTAGGCAGCTCGGCCGTGGCCCAACGGTTGTCGTGCTTGCCTTTCACGCGAAGAGGCAGGGTTCGATTCCTGGGAGCGACGTGTCTTTTATTTATTCTTTCTACATGTCATTCTCGCAAGTTTGAGAACTTTCTCGTCTCAATGAGTTACGAATGTTCTACGCGCCGAACGTTACAGGCCGAATGTTCCAGAAACCCACGCCGGTACAAAAGGGGTCAGTCTCACCCCAGCGTTCGATCCCGCTGCTACGCCAACTTCTACGCCCGCGACGCTCTATTGTTATCTTCTGTTTTCTTTTTGTTTTGGGCACAATTTCATCTTATTAAACGTTTAGTTTACTTCTGTTTTCGTCGCCTCATCACTTGTCATTCATAACGATATTTTATATTTCGACAAAAAAAGAAAAAAAAAAGTTTTTAGCGGCTTTGATTAGTAGTAAAGCCAGGACCGACGTTACTAGAACCACTCAGTTGGGAAACTGCCATAGAGCCTGCTCTGAAAAAGTTGCGCCGATCTTATCCCAGTAGCCAGCTAATGGCGATCGTAACGCTGCCATTTCTCCCACAGCGGCCACTCCGTGAACTGCACGGCTGCACTTACTGCTTCCGTCGATTCACGAAAGGGAGTGGCGCTGTTATCGTATTTAGCTCAGTCTCGGTGGACGCCAGCATCCCGAGTTTCAAGAGCGAGTTTCCCAACCGAGTGTTTTTTGTAACGTTGGCCAGGACCAAACACTTCACATATCGTGCGCTTTCGGCTCCGCGGGTCGGTTTCCTGCGTCGTCCGATTAAACTATGACGCACTGATATTTAGTTACTTTCTCCGTGCCCGCTGGCTCGAGCTTGGAACATTTCTCAGTCAGGCCGACGAAATAATTGATCAGTTGTGGCGTTTTTCTTTCAAATTGATTGCATTAAAAACAGTGCTAAAACGGCTTGGTACATGTATTTATGTTCACTGTCGGATACTTGTTAGCGCGAACACGACGTCTGCGCTTTTCAGCATAAACAAATGTACAGGGTGTCCCCCCCCAAAAAAAAAAATTACAGGGTTTTTTCACCGCAAAAGTAAGCTATGCATCGCCGAACGTTCATTTTCCGCTCAAAGGTAGCGCTAGAAGTCCGAACCAGATGCCAAAGTTTCAGCACGAACCGATACTTTATTCAAAAGTTATAAGCGATCTTTTAAAAATTTCAATGGAAAAATGGTGACCGACGAAGCTTTCGAATACATAGAGTTCTATGGCGCCAGAAACCGAAAACGAGTGAAAAATGACCCCATTTTGCCGATAAAAGTTGTAGAAAATCATTTATAACTTTTGAATAAAATATCGCTTCATGCTGAAACTTTGGCATCTTGTTCGGACCTCTAGCGCTACCTTTGGGCGGAGTATGAGCGTTCGGCGATGCGTAGTTTTTCTGTTTTGTTTTTGGGACACCCTTTCGTGCCAAACGAAGGACACCTGGAAAACCAAGAGAAACGGCAAGTACTACGCAGTAGCACTGGATCAATAACTCCCTGTGCATGTACGATCAAAATAAATTGAAGGCCACGTAATATAGTCTGATTTTCATCAAGTAAGTACTGCTTTATTCCTTCTGCTTTGTGCGGAGATGCTTGTTGTACTTCAAAACAACATCCACACGCTCGAAATCTTTGAGAACAAGGGCCTGATAAAAGCTGCCGGCATAGAAAATAATAAAAAGAGACACCTTTCATAGCCCACGTACTTAATGCTTTACATGTTTTTAACCGCTCGTAAAGATGCATTTATATAGTGACAGGACTTGCATCATAGCAATATATAAGCGTCACCGGAATGCTGGCGAACCTTGAACACACTCTATATTCCTTTCGATTGTAATTTTGCTTTGAATCGTCGCTTGTTTTTACACACCTGCTGTGGAACGCATGGTTGGGCCTGAAATAGAGCAAAGTTAAATATCGTTCACTGATGAAGAAAAATGCGCTAACTAAAGCAATTACACTTTTGCAGTGCTAATAAAGGTGCATACTATTCTGTACAATCCAAATAACAAAAGAGTCCCATGTTATTTTTCGGCGAATAGACAAAATGCACGCACGCACAGGAGCACCGCAAGAGCAGGCGTTGCCAACGTTACTAAAACACTCTGCAGGTAAACTCACCCTTGAGACCTGGACCGATGGCATCCCCCAAGACCAAAATAAATACGACAACAGCGTCACCCGTTAGGGACTAATTATAGTGAAAACATGAAAGTTGCTTTATATAGCTACTGCGAGATAGTCCTGCGAGATGGCGTCACCTGCCCTTTCGCGACTCAACCTGAGCGTGCAGTTCCCGGAGTGGCCGCTGCGGGAGAAGTGGCGGCGTTGCGATCGCCATTAGTTCGGTTTTTGAGAACTGATCGGAGTCACTTTTTCAAACAGGCTCCTATGGCAGTTTCCCAACTCAGTATTAATCAAGTAACGCTGCTGGTTCTCTCTGCCAACGATGTTGGATTACCTCTGTTGTCAAACTCCCGCGCGATGGGGTACACCCAAGGAGGATGGAAGGGTAGGAGAGGGCACGACTTCAGCCGCGTAGCCTCCACAAGCCATGCTCCCTTGACGCCTCGCCTCTTACTCCATTTTCTTCCTTACCCTCCTCACTTATCAGCCCAACATGACCACATCAAGTGACCGTAGCTAGCCTTCGTCAAGCCTTCGATCTGATAAAACCTACCGGACGGAGCGCGCGCAAGCCTGCAAGGAATCTTCTACAATCAACCATCCATCTCGCACGTGACATGTCACGCGCACCAATCGCCAGAGAGACCTGCAGTCACGTTGAGCACAATATCGTTTAAACTTTTTATGACTAGGCTTCACCAATATCGCAACGTGCCCCCCCCTATAAGGAGTATTCACTGGGCGCCATATTTGTGGGTGATGTCTAGAGCGCATGCTCTGAACGAGCCCACATTAATAGGCTGCTAAGACCGGCAATCTTGAGGGTGCGAAATGCACGTTACAAAAGAACTGTGGAAGCTCGCCATCAGCACGCGCTCAGCAGTCGTGCACACAGCTATGGCCGCCAGTGAATACTTCCTATACTCCGTTTCATAGGTTTCATACATAGCGTGCAACGCAGTCAAAACTAGCGCGCCGGTTTGCACTCCCGACCGCGCCTACGTTCGCTCCACAGAATAGTGCGGCCCCTCCAAAAAAACAAAAAAGTCGACAAATGTACATCTTCGGAGCTAGTAACTGATAATGGCGTTATGATTTCGACGGAACACAGATTTTTTTTCAATAAAAAGGAAAAGATAATGTAAACTACTTTAAATTGTTTTCCGTTTTCGTCTGTGCGGCAGCCGCTTCGGGTTTTGGGTTGTGCGGCTGCCAGCGTCTGCGGCTCTGCCCCTGCCTCGCCGGTTTTGAGAAGATGGCGTCTAATGCAGCAAGCTCAAGTACCCCAAGTACCTCTCCTGCTCGGATATTTTCGAAGATTCGTTGTGCGAAGATCTCGAAAGAGTGCAAGCAGGTGATCGCCAACGTGTACGCGAGTACAAGAACGCGATTCCCGGAGATGTCGGTTCGTGAAATCCTGGAGAGGGTCAGTAACGACACCGGAGTGTGCGCCCGTACTGTCACCACGAAGTACAAGGCGCAGTGTCTATCTGGCAAGGTGGCGTCCCCGAAGCGAAGACCTCGCAACGTGAAGGTTTCGAGCTCGCGGACCGTCAAGCATGACGAGTTCACACTCAACGCCATTCGCCTGAAGGTGCATCGGAAGTACTCTGAGAGGGAGATTCCTACTCTTGATAGCATACTGGAGGCTGTCAACGAAGACGACGAGCTGCCCGACCTGTCGAAGACGACTTTGTGGAGGTTGCTCAAAGACATCGGCTTCACTTTTGAGAAGAGGAAACGGAGACTGGCGCTTATCGAGCGCAGCGACATCATTGCCTGGCGTCGAAGGTATCTGCGAGCCATCAAAGAATTCCGAAGACAGGGCAGGTACGGATCGTGCTATATGAATTTACTAATATGGAACATGCATGCCGTCTTCGCGTCGCACATACTGTAAACGACTTATTTTTCGCGCGGGCTCAATATTTCGCGATTTAGGTCAAAGCTGAAATTTTGGAATAATTCGCGGGTTCTAATTTTCGCGACCCGGTGGGATCTCAATGTAGATTTCAATATGTCTACATTTTACTGAAATTGTTCGCGGGACCTATTTTTCGCGAATTGTAGGCGATTCGCGAAATTCAGGTCCTCGCGAAAATTAAGTCGTTTACAGTTTTCCACTTTGTCCATAATTTCAGAATTGTCAAATGTCGTCCTTGAGCTATTTGGAACAGCTTGCTCACCCCACGGATTGCCCTAATTGAGATACGTAGATTTTAAGAAAAGCTTAGCGCATAACTTCATTTTACTTTTCCATAGTTAACTAAGTGTGCAAAATTAAGCCTGACCCAGTAAATGATCTATGTCGTGTTACATTATTGTGATATTGGAATTAACACAGAATTTGAAATAACAATATAAGGTGTTTTCGTGCAGGTCTGTCGTCTACCTTGATGAAACCTGGGTGAACGCCGGACACACCAAGCAATTCGTCTGGCAAGACAAGACTGTGAAGTCCTCGCAGGACGCGTTCCTGAAGGGCTTGACGACAGGTCTGGCAGCGCCGTCTGGTAAAGGAGGCCGTCTGATTCTTGTCCATGCTGGGAGCAGCGAAACAGGCTTCGTTGAAGGTGCTGCCGACTTCTTCAGGGCAAAGAAAGGCAACACTGTGGACTACCACTCCGAGATGGATGGCACGTGCCTACTTCGAAAGGTGGTTTTCAAGCCAGCTCCTACCCAAGATCCCTCCCAGAAGCTTCATAGTGATGGACAATGCTCCATACCACAGTGTTACTCTAGAAAAAGCACCCACGTCGTCGACTCGGAAAGCCGACATCCAGGCATGGCTCACAAAGAAAGGAATTTCATGGTCTGGTGACATGGTGAGGGCTGAACCCCTGGAGCTTTCCAAGAAGGTCAACACACCCGGCACTGTGTACCGGATCGACATCTTGGCAGCTGCCCACAGCCACGAAGTTCTGCGACTGCCTCCGTACCACTGTGAATTCAACCCCATTGAGCTGGTATGGAGCAACGTGAAGGGGTACGTGGCGAGCAAAAACAAGCTTTTTACGCTCCAAGAGGTCGAGCGGCTCCTACCAGAAGCACTGGCATATGTGACCCAAGAGGACTGGCGAAACTCTTGTGCCCACGTTGAGCGTGTTGAAGATGAAGCGTGGGAACGGGACATCATTGTCGACAGTGAAATTTAGCCAGTGGTATTCACTGTTGGAAACACGAGTAGCTCCTCCGATGAATCTAGCCAAGACCTGAGCGGTATCGAGGAACTTGAGTAACGGGCGGGCACTCTGCCTTTGTTTTCGTCTATCCAACGGCCCTTGTGAGGGCCACAACAATCTGTGCAAATCGGGCGTCTCTCGATGGCTTCAAACTCCTGTGTCTCTTTCAACAAAAAAAAAAAAAAAATCACGAATGCAAAAGGAGTTGAGTGTCATCATTGCATGTGTGCAAGGAATCCCCACGTCGGTTGCCATTTTTCGCTCGCTGTCACTGGCAGAAAGACTTGCATTTGAAGCAGATAGCCGAGAAAGCCTCCAATGACGAGCATTTGTATTGTCCTTCTACAGTATTTGTTTCGCCCTGTGAAACACCTTGTAATCAGCTGCGGACGAGTACTGCAGTCGTAACACTAAACCTGCGCCTGCCAATAACGTAAAGGAGACACTGAAGGAAATACCCATCTTCAATCCCTTAAATATCACCCAGAGAAAGATCTTACTCTGTGGTGTTGTGCACCAGTATACTTGTGCTGCATTTGACTTATGTAAAATAGTATATAACTCGAATCCAAACATTTTACTATCCCAGCATGAGAATGACAGTGATCTAGGGGTAAAGTGTTTTACCGTGATTTGTTCTTTATAGGTTGTTTACATTCTTTTCTACAATGATGCGAGGGGAGCTATAAAATGAAGCCTCAAATGGGAGCATATCTCTAACAAACTGTGCTAGCTTCCCAATTATATTTACAACATCAAGACCAGGGGTTTCTCAGGAATTGAAATTAGGGGGGGGGGGGGGGTCTAAATGTTAGGGGGAAGGGGGGCATGGAGAATAGAGGAGTCGTTCCGAATTAAGGGGATGCCTTCAGAAAAACAAGGGGGGTGTACAACTCCCCCCCCCCCCCCCTCTAGAGGGTGTGTAGGGAAATCACTGATAAAGACACGAGAATCAGATTTGCCCAGACCTCGCAGCAAAACTTGTGTGAGAAAATATGTTTCCGGTATGTAATAAAGCACCTGATGGAAGAAAGGTGTGGACAAAAATTAAAACGGCTATCTCATAATAAACTGTACAGGCCACAACTATTGTTGATTAACGTCTTGTTATAAACTTTAGGACAAGGCTGCTATCAATGCAATTCCTCATTCCACGCTGCACGAAAAAGCAATATAACTCGGTGTTGAATGAAAATAACACTTGCATAGCGGCAGAGCAATGGTAGAAATGCGGCCTCTCGGCGACTTATGAATAGAAAGCAAGAAAAGAGGGATTGAAATATGCACTTCCGCAATGCGCGCAAAAATACGTCTTAAAAAAAAAAAAAAAAAAAAAAAAGTGCGCGTTTTGTGGATTCCAATTACCGCCACCGAGACGTCGCGATCGCCAGAGCAGCGCCTCGTACCGCTCGCCCACGAAACGGGTGGAGTAACACATTTTTTTTGTGTTTTCATGCGCTCTACTTCCGTACCTTTCCCAGCGTTGCACGCTATGTATGAAACGGACCTCCCTTGGGTACACCCCATCACTCACTTCAGTTCGCCCTCGTCGTTTGAAGCGCCATCTAGGGTCTGCGTGTCAAAACACTTGCATTCTTCATAAAGCTTATCAGAGAGGGCGCTGCCTGTGTCCAGCTGCCTATTGTAAAGGGAACTGCCACATCTTCATCAGCATGCTCTTGGTGATCCCATTTAAGAACGAAAAAAAAAAAATTGTAGGAAGGATAGATAGATAGTCTTTATTTGACCCTGGAAGGTCGCAGCCTCACAGAAAGGCCATTGGCCCGTACCTGAGGCCTGTGGTGCCGCAGTATTACAGAAACTTAACACAACAGTAACAAGAACATTAACAGTAGTTAAGATTTAACGCAAAGGTCATATGGGATGGTATAGTCAGTCTGAAAAGGAGGTGTCCATCACTGGATCAATGACTCCCTGTGCATGTACGATCAAAATAAATTGAAGGTCACGTAATTTTTTTTTACTTTTTTTAGAGCAATATTGGCGGCGCGAGATTTATTTTACATTCTGCGCGCAAAGTCCACGACGTCACGGAATGGCCATACACTCTTTCCACCTCAACGTGAAGGCGAAGCCGATCCACCGCTCCTCCATGCGCCCGAAACTCCGAAAGAGAAAACAAGTGGAAAGGAGGTGACTACCAACCACATCGCGTCTCGTGCCGTCAATATTGCTCTAAAAAGGTTTTTTTTTTGCTAATTTTTTTTTTTTTCACACGCGTGTCTCAACCAGTTTTTTAGAAAACAAGAACAAAGAAAAATGAAAGCCATTTACAACTCCCTGTAATGCCGAATTAGAGCACAGCTCTTGAGGAAGGGGGAAGGCGCGGGGGGGGGGGGGGGGTCACGTGACCTCGGGGGGACGGGGGGGGGGGGTCACGTGACCCCGGGCCGGTCACGTGACCAAGCGGTTCACGTAACCTGGGGGGGGGGGGGTCAAGTGACCTGGGGGGTCACGTGACCTTGGGGGTTCACGTGACCTTGGGGTGTCACGTGACTTTAGGAGATCACGTGACCTTGCGGTTACGCCGACGGCGACGCCGACGCCGCTCAAGCCGGAAACGGGCGCCTAAGAGCTGCGCTCTAAAAATGCATTTTTTGTGTGGCTTTTTAAGATAGGGAGCAACTCAAATCATGGGGGGGGGCGTGTGCAATGCAATGGCGGACACCTCGGACGAAAATTGATTGTTCATACGTATGCGTCAGTTGGCGTGCAGAGAGTAAGAAAGCGGGCAGTGAGGCTAAGAAAAGTCTGGCGATGCTTGCGAACGCTCGACGCTTTCGCCTCCTTTAGTGCCGCTAAATAACCTACACTTAAGAGTAACAACACTTGGCCATATTGTGGCTTAAAATCATGGTTGCCAGTTATCTGGAGCTATATCTGAAATCACAAGAAACGCTTTTCCGTCCTCCACAAACGTTTAAACAGTTCGTGACAAAGCCAAGCAAGACTTACATGAGCTTTCTAACACCGAATCTAATGCTAAGGAAGTCGCACTTTTGAAACATGACGATCGGCAGTTGCGTCTGCTCTGCACAAGCACCAAAAAGGCGGCGCCCACAGCATTGTCGGGGAACGGAGTGCCGATGCTCTAAGCGCAGCTTATTTTGTGGCTCTAGCCTCCTCGACGCTCGTGTGGCAAAAGTGGCCCATAAACCACGTAATCCCGATCGAGCACGTTGCTGTCTGCTTCAATTTGCGTCACGGGAGCCGCACTAGCACCAGTTGAACCTCTAGCGTACATTATAATAACTCCATGAGGTACTCCGGCGTTTCCCTTATAGTCCCCGAAGTGAACATTTGGGGATTTGCTATTTGCTCAGCACCAACCGGGGGGTCACGTGACACTCCGGTGACGCCATTTCTCTACGTCACGCATCTCTGCCGGTAAGGGCACGCGACCTTCTCTTTCTTCGCGTTTTGTCGGTTGACGTTATTTGGATTCGTCGATCGTCAAGCAAGCTGACCGCTCCGCGAGAGGGTAGGCCCGGCCGCCGCGAAGCGGCGTTTACGGGTGCGCCAAGTGGGTTAACATTTTTATGTTAACCCACTTGGTAAAACGACGTGAAAAAAAAGTCACGCGAGCTCCGTTAACACAAACGCGCAACGCAGAGAAACGACGTCACTGGAGCATTACATGACCCCACGATTGATGCTGTGCAAATAGCAACTCAGGAACATTCGCAAAACACGGCGACGAACATCGCTGAAATAGTAACCCAAATATTGGGCCAAAATAAAATTTTTTTTTCGCAAAGTGACGGTCCTCCAGACAACTGTTTTTTGTTTCTGTTGTCTGAATAGAACATTGATTGATTGATTGAATTCGCAATCTTGGTCCTCAACGTGCTTTTCAAAGTATTGAAGTTTTTTATTTGCTGTGCTTTCAATGATGTTTTTTTCTTTCTTTCCACGGAGTAGCCGAGTAGAACAAGTTACGGTGTCAGCATCTCTGTGTTTTATTTTTTCCTTCATCAAAAAGAAAAGAAAGAAGGGATCTATTGGCAACAGTGAAAAAGTGACGTCAGCGGAAGGCTGGGGTGCAGGAATTCACTTTTTGAACCGTAGATTTTGTTCCCAACTGATTACAATCAGTTTCATGCTGTCAAACAAATGCTTTGAAAGCTCGCTCCAGCACCCGCGCAACAGCACGAAACAAATATGATATGACAAATTATATATTTATCATATCATATTTGTTGATATATATTTATTTGAGCTCAAGAGAACCGCGGCGCCGCAGAAAGGCAAATCGCTCATACCTCAAAGGCCTGCGGCACCGCTTCTAATGATGATGAAATGGTATTGTACAAATGAATCCTGTGGGTGATGACGATGATAATGGGATGGTGAAGAGGGTGAAGAACGTCAGGCTTAGCAGCGGCTTTAGCGACGGTGGTCTTCGCGGGCCCGCCATGGGCTGCTGACTTTTTGCAGGCCATGCTCGGCATAGTCTTTTAAAAGGGATACTTCAACGAAATTTGAAATATAAACCGTCGTGTTCAGAGATAGGTTGAATATGATTCACAATTTCCGTAAATGACAATCACACGTTTGTATTTAGAGCCTGATGGCTGTATTTTTCATTATCAACGGCCCACTCTGGCAAGCGCTCGGAGAGCAGCCACTGGAGAGCACGTGACATCCGCCGCTATCGTGACGTACATTGTCTCGGGACGAGCAAAGGCGAAACGGCTGAAGCACGCCAGCGATCGGGCCACCGCAACTAACCCCAAAGCTGCTTTTGTACGAATTTTGAGTTACGGGTCAATCTTTTATAATCTTGTAGAGGGGCAATAATAAAGTCTGGACAAAAAAAAAAAAAAAAATCTCGGGGAGAGGGGAGTTTCTCTTTCCCCTCTTCTCTCGTGTTGGCTGGAGGCAAGACAGTTATCGTCACTACGCTTTAAGGCGGCGGTCCCACGGCCCCAACTATAATACCGGTGGCAGCTCTGCTAACGCTCATGTTTGCTGTGCAAATGTCGCGTCTGTGCGCGTGTTACGTATTCGTTCTTTTTGCAAATAAATAGCCAATTCATCATCACTCTTTTAGTGCAAAATATGATACGCATTTTTCAAAACTTAACGCACAATAAGAAAACAAAAAGTGCAAGTTTTGATTTTTTCAAAGACATACCTCTATGCATTCCAAGTTTCTAGACTTGCAATGCATCCAAGACGCGTTCTTATTTTTTTATTGAATAGAAGAAAGACTCGTCTAGTTCCGTGCATACGTGTTTTTGTTAATTAGCACGCTCACATTTTTCAATATTTATTCAAAAAGAGCCTTTTTTACGTGATTTTGAAGTCTCGTAACTGAGTTTCACATCATAACGCAGCAACGACATTTAAGGGCATGCTTGTGGTAAACATAGGAACTCAGAATACAAAATATTAGAAGTGCAACGCCAGCCGTTTTCTTGTAAACACAACTTGATTATGGTAAAATTTCTAAGAATTCCCTTAACGCGTTCTTGGTTTTCTCAGACAGCGTTCTGGCATCTGACCTAATTTTTTTTTAATTGTATGCTAGAGGAACTGAGCTGGTTCACTAGAAGCGTGATTTTTTCGTATTCATATTCAGATTTGTTTAAAATATGTTTAAATCATGGGACTCTTTTGAAGCTCGACTCTGTACGCAAGAAACCGGTTTCAAAAAGAGGGCAGCTATTTAAGCAACGATTCTTTATTTAGTGCTTTTCTCGTTCTAATTAAAATCATTTTCTATGATTGTAATTTTTTTAAAGCATACTAATTGTCCTAAATAATAAAATAACCTATGTTGTAGCAGACGACGCGCACTTGCGCCATCTTTTGAAAGGTGGCTGAAATTCGAGGTTGAAAAGTTCAGGAAAAGTGGCGCTGGGGGGATTCTGTCCCTGATGCAGAGGATTCTTTTCTCAAATATTTCCTCGCGCTACTTCCCCGTTCTTGTAATGAGTAAATAATCTTGCAAGAAAAAGAAGAAAAAAACAAGGGTCACGAGCAAGTTCTCGAAAACATCTAGTGCCTATAAATAAGCTATTCAATGCTCCCTGCCATGTTCCGACACCACGAAAGGTGCGAATATTGAGCTCCATATGATGGTGACGACAAAGGGGAATTTCTTTTCCTTCACTCCAAGATTTTTACCCGACATTTTTCTTTTTAAGGTTCCCGCTTTCCAACTGCTCTGGTTCTGTTTTGTTCGCCATCGTGCAGGAATTTTAGATTTTCAGTTTTAACGTTACTCTACTTGTAGAAAACTTACGGAGAGTGTTATGTGTAAACCGCAGTGACTGGTCCTCATGGTAAGGCAACAAACAGCCAGTCATCGTGGTTCAAATCTGAGGCTCAGGAAAAGGGTCTAATAAACCCCCTTTCCATGCAGTGCCCTATCAAAAGCGTTGCACATGTGCGAAACCCTCACTACGGTCGTCTTTCTTTGGATTAATTTTTATTTCATTTTTTTCAAATAAGAACAATGTCAGACGATCAACTTTCATGGTGTTAGTTTAATAATGCAACGACTCCAGGCTTCCACTTTGCGTTTACACCAACCACGACTCTTGTCCTTTGCAACTAATTATAAGCAGCCAGGTCAGACTTGCTAGAAACAGCGTCTCAGCTGAGACTTTGGGAAAGAAAGCAATGCCAAAACCAGCGCTCGAGCTGAGCGGGACTCAAGCCGCGTCTCAAGACAGTCGTGCGCCCAACCCTTTGCAGTGCTTTCTTTCACTCAGTCTCAGCTGAGACGCTGTTCTAGCAAGCCGGTCCAGGATCACAACTCGTAAAGTTTCCTCGCGCTTCTCTTTCGTTTTTCCTAGTCCCCGCAATGAGTATTGGGAAATAAAATCAAGCGAGATGCTCAGTGCTGCCCTGCCATGTTTTTCCATGACCGGGCTAGAGAGCGGTTTCCTTGTGGCCTTCATTCTCGCCGAGGAGCAATGGGACTTCTTTAGCCGCGTAGGGGTGCGACCACACAACCATGCCCAACGCCGCCTGAGCCATCCTGAACAACTGTTCCCCAACCAATGCGATTGAAAATGTGTGCAATTATACTTGCTTGAAATAACTGTAGTGAGCCGATTGAAATAAGTTTCGGCTTACAATAATTAAATTCTTGTCTATACAAACTTGTTTCTTAAGGAGACGAAGAGAAAGACGTGTTCCGCTTAAGTCCCTGAAGGCAGCTGGCCTCACGACCTGTAGCTCCAAGTGCTCTAGAAACTTATCCAACTCAACCCCCGAGCAAAGAGGACAACACGGTGAGGAGGACGTGCCTCTCAGAAGGAATTAAAGCACTGTAGGAGCGGTAGGGTTACAGCGACCCCTGCAAGCTGCCGCCGCAGGGAGCAACTACTCCCGGTGCAATGGCCGTAAGAGAGCATGCCTGTTCACTCTAGCCTAGGTTGCCTACATGTCTGTCTGTTTCAGGGTGAAGACATCCATTGTTGCTCTGAATGTGCCAGCGCGTGACGCTCTCGCGCACTCGGTGCGTGACTTGGGCGGTAAAATTCCGTCTATGCACTAGCCAAAGCTACGGGCTCGAGCTGAGTGACACCGGATTGCGCGCACTTCAAAATGCATAAAAAAACGATTGGGCGGAAAAATGGGGTAGTTGTCACCACTTCATGTGGTCTTCGGTTCAGGCACGTAGCCAGGATTTTGTTTCGGGGGGGGGGGGGGGGGGGGGGGGGGCGCCCGCCCATGACAAAATGCTGTATGAGGGGGAGGGGAGAGGAGGTCTCAGCAAAATGGAAAATTTCGGGGAAAGGCCGGGCCCCATGCCCTCCCCCCTGGCTACGTGTCTGCTTCGGTTCGTTGTCATTTGAAAAGAGAAGACGGTCTACGGTGTTTTTCCATTTGAACGTGAACGCGCAGACGGCTATAGGAACTTGAAGACACACTGAACTTTGGATGGTCCAGACCGCTTGGCGGTTCTCCCGTGAACGTGTTGTAAAAATAAAAATAACTATTACGACAGCAAGTGTGCGTTAGTTAATAATAATAATAATGATCCTTATTTCCAGACATACATGTGTCTGAGGGGCTGCGGCAAAAGAATACAAAAGAAAATTCCGCACAGACACTTTTGATTGCTTACGTGTGGAAATATGAAAGCATTGCAGTCCTTTTGGTGAAAAGTTTTCGATTTATTTTTTCGACATGCGTTATTTTTGCTGATTCGGTGTGTGACGCGCGGGAAACAGCGCGCTCATGTTATACACTCATGACGTGGCGCCACCTTCTCCCCATTGGCTGCACCGTCACGTGCCCAATGGCGCACGCACTTGGACACACCTTTAGTCAGCCAGATGGTTGCGGCGTGTCCTGTGCAATGACGCACGCACTAGGCACACCTTAGTCAGCCAGGACCTTGGAGCCGCCGTGGAGTCGGGGAAGCGTGCCCGTCTCGCACCCCGGAGGCCCGGATTCGATTCCCATCCAGACCGAAATGTACTAAAGTTTCTTTCGAAAGTCGTTCATTTACTTTGTTTATAGGAACCTTCGTGAAAATTGTGACGTCAATCCGAGCATTTCTAACGTGTTTTTACTTTTTGCGCCGTCGGCCATTTTTGGTACCATCGCTTAATCATGCCGCCAACGCCGCCACCGACGGATTTTCGCGTGGTGGGCAAATACTTTTCTCGCATTAAAAGTCTTCTGACCAGGCCATCAGCCCCCTTTTACAGCATTCAACTGGTGTACAGGACCAGTGTCAGTATAAAAATCAATTATGCATAAAATAATAAAATTGACATCAGCTAAAATCGTAGTTATCATAATTAATATCAACGTCATCAAACGTTTCAAATGGAAATCATTCCCATCGACATCATTGAGATCACATTAATTAACATACAATGTCAGCGTTACTGTAAAATTCTTCATATCTGTTGCAATCCAACAAAAAATATATATAGATAAAGATACATGTAAGACGTTGGTATATTTTTTTCAACATCAAATTATAAATAGACCTAATTAATAATGCAAACAATATCAAAAGCACCATAAAATGCACTTTGAAATCTGCTACCCACTCGCCTAACAAAATTTAAGCCACTTGGGCTACAAAATACACTTTTACTTTTTTCTTGAACATGCAGAGTCTTCGACCTCGGCGTACTATTTCAACAATATTAGGGTGGTTATTTATAAGGTCAGATAATTGGTATTCAAGTTTAATCAAACTACCATCAAAATGATGAGTTATATAAAGCGCCCTTCTGAACACCCGTCTTGAAAAAAAAAAAAAAAACGTCTGCTATTGCTTGTTTTATTATAGATCAAAATGCAGTCAAAGACTATAAGATACACAAGCACAAACACGCATACTAAAAGCGCAAGGCCATAGTGCATGGCTTGCGCTTGATTGCTTTGACCGGTGACAACAAACGCACTATAGGATGCTGAGCTCCGTGACATAGTGTTTTTTGGTTCTGCATGATTGGCCTCATTGACCTGTTATGTCGGCTGCGCTCTGACTTACAGCGAAAATGAATTTAAACGTTTTTGTCGTGCAAAAGATCTTTCATTATCGAAATGCTGACAAGGCATGTCTTATATATGTTCTTTAACGTTTGATAACATTCTTCACTGATTGATTGACTATGTTTTTAATTCTTGAATAGTTAAAACGATAGCTACTGGCTTGTGAGCCTCTAACGTAATCGCTTTGCCAACCCTGCAGCGCGGAACAAAGCCAGTATCAAAGAACAATTTTTGCCCAGCTAGGCACTCTCGATCGGGTCGATGAGCTAGCTGGGCTCCGCTTCTGTGCGAATTGGGCACTGCTACCACCACTGGCACGTTTGCTGGCATTTGTGTCAGCGGGAGCACGCGCTGAGCGCTGAATGTGCACGGGCGAGCAGCAGAAAGGAGGAAATTAAGAGCAGAGGAGGAACATCACTGCCACGAGCTTGTTTTCTGGCCACACGGATGAGTGCCGCCATCTAGTGGTTGAACTAATGGCTTGTTCAAGATGGCCGCCGTGGGACCGCCGCCTTAAGGTTCCTAAACGAGCATTAAAACGAGGCGTTAGCGACATCCACCGGGTGTTTCCGTTTCGACTTATTCCCAATGAACTTCTTCCAAAACCGACGCGCCCCATCGCGGCAAAATACCACGCAGTGCACTCTGGGAACTAGTTGGCCACTCAGTTTCGGTTTCGACTGAGCAGCTTCATCTCATGCTGTCACGCCGCGACCGAGCGCGCTGCTCGCGTTTTCGATTATCTGACTTGTCACGAACGTACAATACACTCATTCTCGAGCGATACAAAACAAAGACCGGGGCACTTTCCTTGGTTCCTGAAACACCGGGTATTATGGGTGCGTATGCAAACGTAGTAAGACGTGGCTTAGTCACCTCACCCCACGAGTGCATCTTTGAGTTCAATTTGTATAATCCCGTCCAATACCAGTGAACTACAACTGAAATTTGGTCACCTAGAGCCTTACACGTATTTTGTTTGCCAAACGTCCGCTTCTTGTTACTTAATGGGGCGAAAAGCAAGCCGCATCCTCACATGAGCATCAAAGTTGAGCCCAGCGTTGACGCATAAACTTTTAAGGAAGCGCAATAAATTCGATCTCACTACTGCACAAAAGTTACTATGATGTCTTCCTCGTGTCATCATATATCTCCCACTCAAATGTTATGCTGATGGAAGATTAAGTTTTCGCAAACGCTAAGATCGGCTAGCTACGACAGAGGCCCTAACAAGCGTCCCCTACTCTTCGCTAAGCCTCTTTGGACGAGCTTTTACTGACGCCCAAGATCTGTGCCTGAACGGTGTGTCTGAAATTATTTCGGCATACTCAGGCAGGAAGAAAGCAAACATATAACAAATATTATGGCCATTAGCAACCGTCAAACGCGCTTTGAATAATTTCGTTCGTTTGGCGCACCGCATAGGGGTTCATGCCCCTCCGGCGCACTTCCGGCGGACGGTGCGACATTCTTCACACAAGTGTTCGACTTTTGCTTTCTTAAAACGGTTTGTATGTGCGAACGTGCCTATATGATTGCAGGATAACTTTATGTGCATACGCGATGTTGAATATTAGGGAAATGCAAGCGGGTGGGGACTTCACTTCGTGCAGTGCTGCGGGTCAGTACAGATAAGAGATAAGAAGTGTGTTATAATTGAGCTTTTCAATGGCGCCTCCGAGTTTTACCTCGCGTACTCAGGCGTATTAAGAAAAACAGTAATTGCAAAAAGTAATATTTCGTCTATGGACGCACGAAACAAACAAACTTCCAGATGAATTAACAACACTAATGTAAAGGCGCGAGCTCGATGAATGCATACTTATTGGTTGCTACAGCTTGTTGATTCGTACACAAGCAAGATCCCCGAGCTTCGCAGCGTCGAGATTCCCAGCACTGGCTCGTCCACATACCTCAATCGGAACGCTAACAGAAAGGCTCAAGTACAAAAATGCAACAAGCATATGTGTTAAGACAAGCTATATGTCTCGGGCTTGTGCTAAAGCTTCGAGGTCTGGCCATTTAGGTTAGTTTAGAGGCCACAAGTGACGCTTTCGGGATCAGAAAACATGAGAGTAATAGTCCACGCTCTGTATATAATCTCTTGTCGACGTGTCGATCGAAACCGAAACCGAAACCATGCCACTCTCCTCCCTGGCCAACTAGTTCCCAGAGTGCAACGCGCGCCGTGTTGCATGCAGGGCTTTATGGAAGTAGTCTATTCAACCTTCCTGTTTGTATCTTCCCGTTTCTACCCGGCTCAAAACGACCTTCTCATTTCATCCTTTCCCATTTCGCCATATCTCGAAACAACCTTCCCGCTTCGGCCATCGTTCGTTATCAGTTCGGTCGGTTCGTTTGTATTGTTCTTTAACAATTGATTAGGTTCAAGTGTCCAAAGTCTGTCCTTCTTGCTCACGTCACTTCTCCCTCACAGAAAACAACCTTGCAATCTAAAAAAAAAAGGTAGTCATACGTGACTACCTTTGGGGTGGTAAAAAGTTGTCCCAAATATAACGACCCCTAGGGTCGAAATGACGCCCCACACGTAGCCAAAGAGCAGATAGTCAAATTTGACTACCCCCTAAGCAACATGGCGGCCGGTTAGCTAGGCTCGAACTCCCCGGTAAGGCCTAGCGAACAGCACGGCTTTTCGGCCGAGTGAGAGAATAGGGCGCAGTGGCGTACCAAATTATTTTTGAGGGGGGAGGGGCAAACCAGACCTCCCCCCCCCCCCCGAGCCGGGGGGCGGTGCCCTTTCCCTCGGCGCTTCCGACCAGTGTTTGCCCTGCCCAGTGGCGGCTGTTTCAGGGGGGGGGGGGGGGTGGAGGGGCAAAACACATGCCTTGCTCCCCACTCTGAAAACTGGAGGGGAAGCGCCCCCCTTGCCCCCCCGGGTCGGTGCGCCCATGGGCGCATACGCTATTCGACGTCTTCCAAGCGCCATCAGACACTCTAAACATCCGTCCCCAGACACCGGTATACATGGGTTGCACGTGACGTCATATCCTTCCTCCTTTCTGGTGGCCAAAACCTGCTGTTATACTTCGTTTCACCTTATGTGCGAGCTAAGGCAAAGCTGGAAGCGCGAGCACGAAAGCTCCGTGCCTTCAGGCTTTGCTCGAGCGCGCGAGCTGGGTAGAAACGCAAAAAGCGCTAGTCTCGCGCTTCTAGCTTTGGCTTCGCTCGCAGATAAAGTGAAACGAAGTGTAATGAAGCTGTGCTCACTCGTTTCCGCTCGCTCGCGACGCTCGTGTACTGCTCGTAGAATATGCACAGTAAAGGCTACGCTCGAGGAAGTTCGGCCACCAGAAAGGAGGACCAAATTACGTCAGTGCAACCTATGTATTGTACCTATATCCCGGAGGGACTGCGGTATGTGTGCCGGAATCGCCGCGATTGCCCCCGACGGCATCTCGCTATTAGCGGCGAGATGTTTTGGTGGCGCCCTTGTATGTTTACCTCTCGTGACGTCATTACCTTGCGAACAACAAGTTTGATGGTGTTTGTAATTAGCATGATGGAAGCTTGGAATGATTGCTTCCTGAAAGCAACACTGCCAACACCGTCAAAATTGAAGTTCTCACATTCCTCTTATTTCTGTCGATGAGAAATCCTTTGCCGACGTCATAGTCAGCATTCGGCCAATCGTGGAAGGCCGACCACAGCGACGCTTTCGATCGCCCATGTCGCCAATACTCGGCGACAACTTTTCTTGGCAATGAAGGGAATGCTAGGGGGGGGGGGGGGGGGGGGCGGAGCTCCTGCACATGTATCACTCCGCCAAGCATCCGGGCTTTCATTACGCCAGTTTTGGTTTCGTTTTCAGTTTTGGTTTCGTTGTCGGCATTCAAGGCAAACACTCTATACAGCTCCCCGGGCACGTCCGTTTCGATGGTGTCGGTTTATCGTTCCCTCTCGTGCCGTTCATGATCTCGTGGTTCTGTGCTCCTCTGCCTCCTTTTCCTCTTGTTACCTACTACCAGATCTTTAGTAGCTAGAAAACTAATTTCATTTTTATATTTTTATTATTCAAGATTCATAGTGATGTGACAATTATTATTCAAATGACGAATATTAAGATTATAATTTACTTTACAGCCAAAACACAATTTAGACCCGGGGACTGTGTTCAGCTGCGTAAGAAGACAGCGTGCTTTGGCTCTGTAGCTTTGGCAGCATTGCCAAGAAAAGTTGTCGCCGAGTATAGACCTTTCCAAAAAAGGACACTTGGCAGGTTCCATTTTCAGTGTTCGTGCGTATGGCGCGTGATTTGCTCGCTTTCCGAAGCGACGAACGTGCGCGTTCTGGACTGTGATTTAACACGTGTGGACTGTGATTTTTGTAAACAGTGGAAACGTCTATAGATTGACTGTATTTTTACCGCCGGCGGAGAACGCTCAAAAAAGAAATCGTTACACGAGGAATGGGCATGCTGACGCTAGTGAACACAGCTTATGCTTGTCGTATGCGGCGATGAATCGCTGGGCACCTTCGTCGACACCGACGAGAGGCGTTCAACTCGCACCAACGCTACCGCTATTTTTTTTGTCTATTTCTTCTTGTTTGTCCCTACCTCTACCGACGTGGTGATTCATTGCTGCCTGCACTTCGCAGCTTTTCGAAACAGAACGAGCATTTAAGTGGCTGTGTGGCACGATTATTACGATTGTCATCAAACTGAGAGGCAGGGACGTAGGTAGGGCGGCCAGTGGACCGCGGGCCAGCGGTTTGTAATCAATAGCTACAGGACTGCTCAACACTTCGCTTATTGAATCAAGCGGCAGCTTGCGCCATCTAGGAAGCGTAGTAGTAACCGCTAGATGGCACTAAAAGAAAATATTGAAGTGTATTTTAACTTTAGATTTTATGGGACGACTACTGATACACCAACACACAGCACAAACACCAACCAAGCATGGCCAGCTTTCTGAGACAGGCTGTTTTAGTTCCCGATTTTCACGACACGCGGCGTATCAACCTTGAGCAAGATAAAGCCCCTTCCCAGGATAGAGGGGCTTTAGAGCAAGATAGAATGCCTTCCTACACGCGCGCGCGTTTGCTTGAGTCACTGCACTTGAGTGGTGACATCTCAGCCATATTTCCGCCCAATCGTTTTTTTATGCATTTTGAAGCGCGCGCAATCTGGTGCCACTCAGCTGGAGCGCGTACCTTTGGCTAATGGATAGACGCCGTTTTACCGCCCAAGTCACGCACCGAGTGCGCGAGAGCGTCATGCGCTGGCACATTCAAGGCAACAATAGATGTCTTCACCCTAAGACAGACAGACATACTGTAGGCACCCTAGAGCAAATAAGATAAACGGAGAATTCGAAGTGCGCGGCCGGTATCTGAACCTCCTCTCCTGTGCATCTCTCCGGCCTCCCACTCTTTATTGGGCAGGAGATCGAACTATAGGGGGCGCTTTATCGAGCTTGTTGTCCCCACAGCCCGGTGTTTACCAACACAGCATAACAAAGAAATTGAACCTTGTCGAGCACGGTCTGGGCACGAGCGCTTCGCTCTGACCAGTGCTTTGGTCGCACGAGGAGCGGCCTTCGAATCGTCATCTTCGATTTCTCGGATCAAAAACAAACAAGAAAATGCGGTTTGTTGTCCCCACAGCTGAAGCGCACCGCTGGAGGCGTGACTGTTCGATCTCCTCCCCAATACCGTTTGCGTCTGACCAAATACTTTACTAGGGGGAATACATTCCACTCTGCTCATTTGCATTGGACAGAACGCCTACAGCGCCGAATCAAGCCCTGACGGAGGAGAGGTCCGCGCCGACTCTTCTTTCTTTTTTTGGCAAATAAGCTATCATCATCATCAGTCGCAGACATTTCACGACTACGCGCTACGCTACGCCGGCGGTCGGTGCGTCAGTGCAAGCCAGTGTCTCGAGGTGTGAAACAACGTCAAATGTTTTGCGTGGTGTTTTCGTTTGATACTTTTTCGAAACGATGCACACGATATACCCCGAGTTTCAGCAAACATTTGTTTAGTTTAGGTTTCTGAATTTAGCTTTTAGAAACAAAAAATCTCCCCAATTATGTGTATTTTGCCGTTTTGCGTTCAAGAGACAATCTGCTGTTTCCTGTATTGCGTATGTTATTTCAGTGATGTGCACCACTAGTATGGTACGTGTAGTCTTGGAATTTGTATCCTCTAAACAATAAAACACCATTGTTCTTTCTTTTAAGGTGCTACCGGCTGTTGGTCAGCAAAGCATTTTGTCTTTAGTCCTTAGCTTTTAGTCTTTATTTATTTGGCTCTGAGCAGCGGCACCGCGGAAAGGCGCGAACCACGGAGGCCCGCGGTGCCGCGTCTAGTGAACATGATAATGTGATGAGTATATACATGCATGATGAAGACGACATGAATTGTTGATATTGGGGAGGATTGCAGTCCGATTCGAAGAAGTCCAGATTTCGTGGAGGTGGGTTGGGCGGGTCAGCAGCGAGCCATGGGGATCTGGCACGCCGTTCGATCGGTGCATGAAGGAGCCCCAGGAACATGATGGCGCTGTTGCTCACTGGGGTCCAATGGGGTCGAAGCACCAGGCTCCAAGAAGGTAACCCAGTCAACCAGGGCTCAGATTGAGGCACCGCCGTCGCCCGGTGTGTCATCCTCTCAACGTCGTCGTCGTTGTATTCTTTATTTATACGCGTATATATGTATAAATAATATAAGATAGATAAAAAGACACACAATCGAACGGCCAGCGCACGCGGTTCTAGTTATATTTCTAGTTATACACGCCTGAAAGAATTTTGTTCAGTTTGTGTCTGTAACCGAGCTAAAACTTTACGTACACAGGCAAATTCAAAGCAAAATATATACAATGCAAGTGTTTCTGACCCTACATAACTATTGCTTGTATTTGAAATCCAGGGCACAAATTTTGATTGTAAGCATCTAATTATTTTATAGTCATATTATAACCGCCAGATTCTTAGTCAATATGCTGTCACAAACGCATCGTACAATTTTTTTTCTCGATAAGCCTATGTAGAGGTAGCTTGGCCGCAAGCTTCTTAGTGCACGGCGGAGTGCTAATTTTACATGTAGGGGCAAAAAGCGGGCCGAATTTGAAAGCCTCGAGGAATAAAAAGTATCAATTAAAATACCGAACTTTTAACTGCGGTGTGTGCTAGGAGTCGGCAACTAATATTTTCCTCGGGAACTTTACGATTCTTCATTTCACTGAGAAGAAATTTAAAATTTTGTCAAAGTGGCCCATAGGACCCAATGCAGCAATATTAGGCCAAGGAATAAAAAGTATACAATCTTGAGGTTCAAGTAGGTATTAAATAAAAGTGTATTAGTACCCTCTATAGACATCCCGGGGAACTTAAGGATTTCTGCAGTAGTTTGACTGAAATTATCATTTTACTGCGTTTTGCTGAGAATAGCCAAGAGAGGGCGCAAGGAGACCGTGTCCAGGAATGCTGGGGATGATACCAAACACTGTCATAGGCGCATACATGTAAGCAGTACAATAAGGCACAAACAACTCCAACACAACAGTTCCTCAACTCTCTACTCTAACCATCCTACCGACCCGACTCGTATTTATGCGTACCATATTCTGACGTGGATTGGGCAAGTGAGTGCAACTGTTTACTAGATGAATACAAAGAGTATTTGCAACTACTATTGGTATACAAGTGTTTTGTTTATTTATATTGGCAGGCTAGGCACCTCTCTTAATCTAGCGCTTCGAAGGGCTACATGATTTGAAAGTTATCGGCTAAAGTAACACCGTATGACATGCTGGCCCTGGCACCAAGCGGAGTGAGCGAAGTTTAAAATGTAATTGAAAATTTATTTCAGATAATAAGTTTTACATGCATGTTGTAACTCAAAAAGATGATAAGAACCAAAGGTTACTGAAACCCAGGCGCAAGCAGCTGTAGACAAACGCGATCAGACTAAACAGGGACAACCGATTTCTTTGTCGATATCTCTCGAGGTACTTACAATGCCGCTGAGTAAATTTCTCACATGTACGGCAGTTCAACGAATAAAACCGAGCAGGTGCACTGCACGCACATATACACACTGCCAGTACTCATTTAGCGAAAACCGAGAACGCGCGTACAACATTCGCCGCCGTTGAGAAATCCTGAGCACAGTCACGGTGTAGACCCAAGGTGGCGTCGCGGCGGCGTCTCTGCATCTTTTTCGATCGCTGGATGCTTCCTGAAGCCGGACGGACGAAAAGGCTCAAGAAACAGGGCACTGAGAGAGCTTCTTGATCTGCACACCTAGCTGCTGTGGAGGATAGGTACAGCGGATGGGGCGGGAAACCGGTACTGAGCGTGCGGTGGTTTTAGCGCATTTAGTGTATGCTCGCTGACGGAGTAAAAACAGGGCAACTATAGTCGGTTACAAGTTAAGAAGGTAGGAGAAGCTCCTCCCACAAGCGTGGTGCGCCGGTTTCAAATCCCTCCGCAATCGAAAGAAGAGTTCACTGGAAACGCTCCTTGTTCCGCTTCAATGGATAGATAATGGCCACAGAGTGGTGCCAACTTATCTCCGACCCCCACTTTTTAAGAAAGCGACCTTTGTATTCATCGGAGAAGGAACCGAGCCCCTGAAAGCAGCCTTTGTATCAATCGGAGGGGGAAGCTAATCCCGAAAGTCGTCTTTGTTTCCATCGGAAGGGGGAAGACTTAATCTTTCTCTCGTGGCTTCCACAATGCTAAGTCAAAGTCGAGAGATAAAGCAAATATGTACAGAAAGGCACGACCCTCCTCGCGCGTTGGCCGCAACGTCACGGAAACGATGGGACGCTATTGGACGCGGAGGTGGCGGAGGGATATATGATTCCCTTTGAGGGGCATTTGCCGCTACCTTCTTGACTTGTAACTTACTATAGCTTCTGACAAAGGCTGTATTTTGACTGACTAAAAAGAGGTCATTTTCAAGGAAACAGCAAAAAGTCTCCCTCCAATTTTCCCCATGCACCCTTCCTTCCTCGTAAGCGAGGACTGGGCATTCTTGGGCGCCGAGAAAACGCCATCGCTCTATCTTCCTCTCTAGTCTAGCCCGTGAAACGCAAACACACACACACAGCAATGAGGGACGGGGGAACGTCTCCTTAGTTTCCAACGCTTGTTCCGGCCGCCCGATACAAAATGACCAAGCGGCTTCCCGGACGCATACATCCTGAAGGGTCGCGTGATTTCTACCAAAGAGGCGTTAAACCGACATTGATGGGTGCTGCGTTTTCACGGAAATAATTGGGACAGACTCCACAGCCTCTCAACAAACTATCACATGTCTCTTACACCCTTAAAGGGATATTACAATAAAATTTCGGCGCTTATTTTTTGGTCTATATGTGTTCAAAGGAGCAGTATCGCATCGAACACACCAATATCTTGTTAAAAAGCCACGAAAAGAAATTTTAAAACGAATTAAACGATTAGCAAAGAGCACGTGGTGGATGTCGCTAACGCCTCGTTTGTAATACCCGTCTAGAGACCTTTTCTGTGTACTCTCGTCCCCAGCCGCCTAATAGGCGTATCCGGTATGGGCGACGAAAAAATACTAAAACGTTTCAACCTCTAACTAGTAAAAAAATAAGGGGGAGGCAGAACGATAATGTGTGACGGTTACGCTTATATCCTAAGTGCCTTCTACTGGCATGGCGACGGCAAAACAATGTTTTCGCCCATACTGGAAGTGACGACAATTCAAGATGGCGGCGCCCTTGGAGAAAGGGTCTATAGTCCGTTGCAACTCAAGAACGAAGGGCGAGGGCAAGACGGGCCGGGCAGGAGGAAGCAGACGCAACGCTAAAGAGAGAAGGAGGTTTCCCCCTTCTTCTCCAGCGTTCAGTCTGCTTACCCCTCCCCGGCCCGCCGTACCCTCGCCCTTCGTTCTTGAGTTGCAACGGACTATAGGAACCTTGAGAGGTAATGACGGTAACTGTCTCGCCTCCGGCCACGACGAGAGAAGAGGGGAAGGAGGAACTCTCCTCTTCCCGAGAATCCCTTTTGCGTGACCGAGAAGTCGCTATTGTCCCTCGACAAGATTATAGAAGATTAACCCGTCACTCAAAATTCGTACAAGAGCAGCCGCTTCGGTGGCTGGAACCAGAGCCTTTCTGGCTGGAACGACTAGGCCATCCTCTCGACGTTGAAGCTGAAATTTCGTTGAAGTTATTCAACGAAATTTGAAATACAGTCGAATCCCGTTTATAACGAACAGCAAGAAACGCTACGATCAGTTCGATATAGCAAGTAGTTCGATATAGCAAAAAACACTTACAACGAACTTCCACCATGAGTTCGTTGTAAGGCGAGAGCTTCTTTTTCTTTCTCAACTCTCCACTTCCGCCTTGTGACAACGCGCTAAAAAGCTTTTTTTTTTCCACTTTTTTTGCATGCCTGCAGAGTTTGTTCTTTTAGCTTATATCCCCTTCTGAATCGCTTCTCTTCGTGGGCAAACGCTTTGGAATGAAGTTTTTTTTTCTGTGCGTGCGTGCTGAGTGGATCTTTAGCTTTCTCCCCTTCTGAATCGCCTCTTAGCTCACCTTGCAGCTTGAGCTTTTGGAATTTTCTTTTTTTCCTACTTTTTTGGGGGAAGGGACAGGCTAGAAGACGATTGTTTGCTCTTTTTTGGAAGCCTTCCCGCGGGGAAAAAGTTCGATATAGCCAATATGTTGTTCGTTATTAAAATATTTTTTACATGCATTTTTATTTAAATCTTCCGTGAATTTGATATTGACAATAATTCGCAGTTCGTGGGTCCGTTCTAAACGGGTTTCACTGTATACCCGTCGTGTGCAAAAATAGGTTGAATATGATCCACAATATCTGTAAATGACAATCGGATACTTCAACGAAATTTGAAATATACCCGTCGTGTTCAAAAATAGGTTGAATATGATCCACAATATCCGTAAATGACAATCGCACGTTTGTATTTTGAGCCTGGTGGCTGTATTTTTCGTTATAAACGACCCAGTCTGGCAAGCGCTCGGACAACAGCCAGCGGAGAGCACGTGACATCCAACGCAATCGTGACGTAGTTCGTCTCGGGACGAGCAAAGCTACGGCGAGGCTGACGTCGGGAGGATGGCCTATAGTCGTTCCAGCCACCGAAGAGGCTGCTTTTGTACGAATTTTGAGTGACGAGTTAATCTTCTATAATCTTGTAGAGGGACAATAGCGACTTCTGGGTAACACAAAAGGGATTCTCGGGAATAGGGGAGTTCCTCCTTCCCTCACTCTCTCGTCGTGGCCGGAAGCGAGACAGTTATCGTCACTACCTCTCAAGGTTCCTAGACGGGTATTACAAACGAGGCGTTAGCGACATCCACCAGGTGCTCTATGCTAATCGTTTAATTCGTTTTAAAATTCCTTTTCGTGACTTTTTTTAACACGATATTGGTGTGTTCGATGTGATACTGCTCCTTTGAATACATATAGACCAAACAATAAGCGCCGAAATTTTGTTGTAGTATCTCTAAAGGGTGTAAGGTCCCTTAGAAACACGGCAGGACAGCATTATCCTGTCGTGTTTGTTCTTCGTAGTTCCCTAGAAAACTACATCTGAAACCCGCCAAGCATTTTTAAAGGACACGTCAAAACATTTTAGAAGTCCTGGTGTGCCCCACAGAGGGGTTTTCAATAGGAGTATGAGCGGTGCAACTGCGACTTAAAGGTATACTTCAACGAAATTTGAAATATACCCGTCTTGTTCAAAAATAGCTTGAATATGATCCACAATATCCGTAAATGACAATTGCACGTTTTTATTTTGAGCCTAATGGCTGCATTTTTCGTTATAAACCGCTCACTCTGGCAAACGCTCGGAGAACAGCCAGCGGAGAGCACGTGACATCCAACGCAGTCGTGACGTAGTTCGTCTCGGGACGAGCAAAGCTACGGCGAGGCTGACGTCGGGAGGATGGCCTAGTCGTTCCAGCCACCGAAGCGGCTGCTTTTGTACGAATTTTGAGTGACGGGTTAATCTTCTATAATCTTGTAGAGGGACAATAGCGACTTCTGGGTCACACAAAAGGGATTCTCGGGAAGAGGGGAGTTCCTCCTTCCCCTCTTCTCTTGTCGTGGCCGGAGGCGAGACAGCTACCGCCACTACCTTTCAACGTTCCTAGACGGGCATTACAAACGAGGCGTTAGCGACATCCACCAGGTGCTCTTTGCTAATCGTTTAATTCGTTTTAAAATTCCTTTTCGTGACTTTTTTAAACAAGATATTGGTGTGTTCGATGCGATACTCCTCCTTTGAACACATATAGACCAAAAAATAAGCGCCAAAATTTCGTTGTAGTATCCCTTTAAAGGGTCATTCACGCAGTAGCCGTTTGATTAGAGCTGTGTTACGATCGCGGGTGACCGATCCGTGCTTTGTATTCCACGTGCCAAGCTATAGAAGCCTCTCCATGAATGGGAGCCACTACACAGTTCTCTTTGTTGCCACACTTTGTGCGCACAGGTGTCCACTTGAAAAACGGTCATAACTATACAGCCGTGTTCTAAATTTTACTCGATGTCACTCAGGAGAACATTTTTCTACCTTGACGTTTACAAAACTAGCCGCGTCTGGCAAGTTTATTGGGCTCATTTTTCACAGGAAGCTATAGTTACGCTTTGAAATTTCACCCGGTAAAATACACTACCTAAATGCAGATTCGGTAAAACTTAGCCTTCTCTGTGTGCACCAAGTTTTTCGGCTCGTTTTACAGCGCCAGTATCTATCGCGTACACCGTATATTTCATGGCGTCTGATATTTATATAAATTCCACAACAATGCATTTGATTTTTCGTAATAAAATGAAATCGATCGTACAATATATATATATTATTAGCGTAGCACATGAGAGGCGTTAAAACATAGGGAGTGGGTCAATGAATCAAGGAAAATGCAATGCGCGGGACATGGGGACTCGTCAGGCCGTGGAGTGAAGCGCGCCGTGAACGGCGCTCAAGAGGTAGGGCCTCCGCTGGTTGCTGCAGTCGTTCTTGTCGTCCAGCTCGATGTGCATCACGGCAATGCCCAGGTTGTGTTTCTTTTTAACCATCTCGACCTGCGGTAAAAAAAAAAAAAAAAAAAACAAACAAACAAACAATGCAGATAAGAAACCGACACCAACGAAGCGATTAGGGCCGGGCAACTAATCCCTTTCAAAGGTGCACGCCATTATGCCTGTCTGTCATTGCTTGGGCACGTACTGGAAGCATAAACTGTCGGGACCGGTTATACCGAAGTCAACGGGAATCGAAAGTCACTTCGCTATATTCACTATTTCGTTATACCCGACTTCGGGTAACGAAGTGCGAAAGCGAATGGGAAATCGTGATCGCTTCGCTGTAGCCGCTATTTCGTTATAACCAACTTCGTTATAACCAGTCCCGGCAGACACGAGAGCTGCTTCAGTGTTCGGCGTGGACTCGGATCCGATCACGCGCTTCGTGGCCGAGAAATAGCGACCGCCAATGTTGCTTGATAGACATTTGGAAAGGGTCTATGATCGATTGACATTTCGATTGTTGGATTAATGATTTAATGTCGTTTATATTTTAACCCGCTAAATGGTCGAGTTTTAAGGTATAAATTTCGGAAAGTAAAAAATGCTCTCTTTACAAGTTTGTGAGCATTTCCTTATTTTAGGAGGCAGCACACGTGTCTTTCGAGCTAAAACACTTAAGCATACCATGTAATTGCAATTTACCATCGTCAAAAAAAAAAAAAAAAAATGATGCGTGATTTTTTCTTTATTTTGAAAATAGTGCCTTGTTTGTTCCTGTGGGTGGTACCGCATCAAGGTTTAAATGAGGTTGCACATTTTTACATAGCGTGAAATAGTAAAAGAGCGTCTAGAGTTGGCATCTTTTTCTTGATTTTGTGCCTGAAGGTCAACGCAACAGATTAATCGGGTCAAAATGTTTAATCGACCATCCAAAGCGTTGTATACACTTTCCTCTACGAAAGCTCGTTCCTTCTAAATCTTGGAACAAGTCCCCGTTACAAGTTCCAGTGGCTCAAAAGGAACGCGTTCCCGTTACATTTATAAGACTGGAACGTGTCGCTACATTAAAGTTACATTTGCATAGTTTAATGAAATATTGTGCCGGATAATATGTCGATAAAATAAAGCGAGCGAGTCAAAATATCCACATGGAGCTCCCTGTCGTGCCGACACGATCACACTTAGTCGACAATAAAAAAGGCCCAAATGCCTACTAAATTGGAGTAAAATTGCAGATATATATACCGGGTATTCATTTTTAATTCGAACAGATTTATTACAAAAAATCCGTAAAAGATGCACTAGTACGGTTTGTTCAAGTGAGTTATACGGCTAGGGGGACATTATGTGGGTGGCTAATCCTTGCGAGAAGTTGGCTAATTACTTAAAATTCGTTAATTAACTTTTTAATTAATGAAAATAGACATATGGTTCCAATTAGAAATTTGCTCAGCGTCGTCGAAAACCCCTAAATCAGTCATTTTCAGAAAGACTTTGAGCGCGTGAGAAGCGTAGTAGTGAACTGAAGTTACCGCTCGTGGAGCAGGTACAAAGCTAGAGGTTGCGATAAGGCGCCCGTGCGATTTTTCCGTCTCTTATCTCCCCTGCCTTGTACCTGCTCCACGAGTGGTAACTTTAGTGCACTACTACGCTTCTCACGCGCTCAAAGTCTTTCTGAAAATGACTGAATTAGGGGTTTTCGATGACGCTGAGCAAGTTTATAATTGGAATCATATGTCTATTTTCATTAATTAAAAAGTTAATTAATGAATTTTAATTAATTAGCCGACTGATTGTTACGATTAGCCCCCTATAATATGTCCCCCTGGCCGTATAACTCACTTGAACAAACCGTACTAGTGCATCTTTTAGCGCAATTTTTCCGTCGCTTATCTAGCCCCAGCCTTGTACCTGCTCCACGAGCGGTAACTTTCGTGCACTACTACGCTTCTCACACGTTCAAAGTCTTTCTGAAATTTACTGATTTGGGGGATTTCGATGACGCTGAGCAAGTTTCTAATTGGAACTATATGTCTATTTTCTTTAATTAAAAAGTTAATTAACGAATTTTAACTAATTAGCCGACTGATCGTTACTATTAGTCCCCTATACTATGTCCCCCTGGCCTTATAACTCACCTGCGCAGACCGCATTAACATAGCTTTCATGGTTTGTTTTTAAAAATTCTGTTAAGCTTAAAAAAAACACCCTTTATGTATATATACAGGGTGTTTTTTTTAAGCTTAACATATTTGTTTAAAAAAAGCCTTGAAAGTTACATTTATGCCGCTTGTGGAGGTGAGTTAAAGGACCAGGGGGACATATTATAGGAGGGTAATCGTAATGATCAGTCGGCTAATTACTTAAAATTCGTTAATTAACTTTTTAATTAATGAAAATAGACTAATGGTTCCAATTAGAAATTTGCTCAGCGTCATCGAAAACTCCTAAATCAGTCATTTTCAGAAAGACTTTGAGCTCGTGAGAAGCGTAGTAGTGAACTGAAGTTGCCACTCGTGGAGCAGGTACAAAGCTAGAGGTTGCGATAAGGCGACCGCGCGATTTTTCCGCCTCTTATCTAGCCCCAGCCTTGTACCTGCTCCACGAGTGGTAACTTTAGTGCACTACTACGCTTCTCACGCGCTCAAAGTCTTTCTGAAAATGACTGATCCAGGGGTTTTCGATGACGCTGAGCAAGTTTCTAATTGGAACCATGTGTCTATTTTCATTAATTAAAAAGTTAATTAATGAATTTGAATTAATTAGCCGACTGATCATTACGATTAGCCCTCTATAATATGTCCCCCTGGCCGTGTAACTCACCTCCACAAGCGGCATAAGTGTAACTTTCACGGCTTTTTTTAAACAAGTATGTTAAGCTTAAAAAAAAACACCCTGTATATATATAAAAGTAACGCCGGTTTTCTTTCAAGTTTTCTCGAAAACGTAATCAGTTGCCGCTCCAGCTCCACCGATACAAAATAGAACGGCGGCGTTCCTCGGCGCCTCCTAAAAGTATAACGCGTTACAGAAACGTCGTTCCTTGGAAGTTGGAACGCCGTTCCGTACAACACTGGTCTGAACAACATTGAACCGGAAGTGGGCTTGCGCCAAGCAGAGATGGCAAAATTACTTTCAAAAAGTAATTAAATTACATTACTAATTACTTTTCTGAAAACTGCAAAAATGTAATTAAATTGCATTACAAATTACCGCAGAATAAATGTAATGACATTACATTACAATTACTTTCCAAAAGTAATGAAATTACTTTGAAATTACTTTGACGTTACTTTTGAATACCTTGAGGCAGCAATTCGTGCACATTTTATTTACCGTATACACCAACACAGTGTTTACAAAACAAGCCCTCGTTTGTCCACACAGTGCGTGTGCAGCAACCAGATCCGGGAGAAGCGAGGCGCTGCGCATGCGCAGTTGCGACAGCAGCGCCACCGCAGTGATGTGACGTCAAAGACATGAGTTGGTCTATATGTACCAAAACTCAGATCTTCCTGTTTACACCAGAACAACCTTATGTGCCTCAAGGCAAACCATACTGAACAGTGGTTTTGCTGGCGCACACGGCATAAGTGTTAAACATGATGAATAGCTTCTTTAGATGTGACTCAGAAAGACAGTCGACTGACCGGTTTCGCTGTTCATTCAATGGTGAAGGTTTTCACTAAAAGGGTGATATGTAGGAGGCCGTGGACGTTTCTTCAGCTGCGGCAGTGGTTCTACGGAAATTTATGCAGCTTAATTAACCTATGCACCGAATAATGTTTTACAGCGGAGCTGTTAAGGGCTAGTTTCCCCAGTTTCGTGTCCGGTACCAAATGTCAACACAAAGCTACAGAAAACACTGAACAGCTACCGCCATCTATGAGCGATGGCGGCAACCAGACAACCAGTCTGGTTGCCGCCGTCGCTCATAGATGGCGGCAACCTTTCCAGCTATCAAAGGAGAATGGATAGTTGGGCGGGTTGGTGGGAATTCATCATAGGAAACAGCGCGCAAAACCGACGAGGACGAAGAAGAAATGCACGGGACGAGCGTATTTGCAACTCTAGCCTGCCGCTCGCCCACTTGCGGACGAACGGAGAACCAGAGGAGCGGGGACGGCAGCGGCGGCGGCGGCGCGGAAACGGGGCAGGGACCTCTCGGCCTTGATGCGTGAAGCGGTTTTGGAAAAAAGTGAGCGCGTTAAAAAAAGAACTCTCGCGCTCCGCCTTGCAAAAGCGTTGCACGAAGGACCGGGATGTCTAATTTCATTAGGAACTTTTCGTGAATCGCATACGCTGCGGATTTCTGGTCTTGTGCATGGCCGCCAGCTCAACCTGTGCTCAACGTGACGGAAAACGCTCCCGCTAATAATGAAGAACTCTATAGTACGGTCTACGAAAAGTGTATTGTTTGCCATAAGTAGGAGAAAACTCGTCGCACAACGGTATGTTGAGCAAAACAAATCGGGAATGGGTTCGCGTTTTAAGGACGTTACGAGGAACATGACCATTTATTCCAAGCATTTCAAAAAGACAGGATACCCGTACTTGTTTTCAGGTAATTACAAAGCAAATAAAGGAATGCTCGAAGTATTTTAAACGCGCCTGCGTTAGCCAGCCGTTCGTGACCAGAGCACGCGCAGTTTTGGCCAGAGGGGCCGCAACGTTGCAAATAACACGGTACAAAAATGTACGGTATATTAAAATATTTATTTTTGATAGAACAATAAATAAACCCCTAAACACACCGATTATGTTACTAGGCAGTTTTTGCATAGCGTACGACACCCCTAAACTTCAGTTGGACGTACAGCGCACTGACGTTCAACCGGCGCTGCCAACTTTCACGAGCGGCTTGATAGCCGAGTTGTGCAACTTATTAAAATAGCTTAAGTAGTAGTAGTAGTAGTAACAAATCTATCCAGAAAAAGAATGACACGTGGCCTGTTTGGGAAGGGGCTAAAGGGGTATTCTGAGTTAGGTAAAATAGCTTAAGTAAATGTAAATGACTGTAAAAAAATAGTAATCGGTTTTTTTCTGGCCCTACTGCAAAACCTCGGTTTTTTTCTGTACTGTTTGATGCGTACTTTAGCTGTTTAATATCTCATACTGTGCCGTTGGGGCCGTCAGTTTGACGTCAGTGCGCTGCACGGCGAACTGAAGTTTAGGAGTGTCGTATTGTGACAAGAAATGTAAAGACTACAACCTTTTTTTTTTTTTTTTTTTTTTTTTTTTAGAGTGATGAGCACGGCAACGTTCCTGACGCGCACTGAAAGTCGTGCTTCAAAGGCGCGGCGCGAGCTTCCAGTTGTAATGCTACACCGCACGGTAGTCTGCGGAAACAAACTTTCTATCAATAACCGTAGAGCAGTTTGATCGCGTGTTGCGATACACTAAAACCGAGACGTTGAGCAGCAAGTTGTGAGCCTGTGACGCGAAGACACCAATACTGTGCACGCTGCTCTTCCGAAGCTTGACGGTCACCGTTCGCGGCTCACTTTTTAGAACACTAATGGCCAGGCAAAGCGAAAACGTGATATCTTCATCACCCTCAAAAATATTCTGCCGCAAACAGTAACGTGGCCGGTGCCTAAAACGCGCTCGCCCACCACAAAGCTTCGCACTTTGAGGTTTCTGCAACTTTTAAATATCAGTATGCTCGTTTTCCTAACATGCATCAGCATTTCCGTCACCTGTAATATGATCCCTCCCTAACCGCTTCGCATTTGTAGACAAATAAATCATTTTTAGCGCGCTGAACAGCGTCAGCGAGCAGGCGCACGGGAAATCCTGGAGAATCTATACCCGTCTCTTCCGCCATCTTGGAACTACCGCCACCTATGGGGCGTTGGAGTTGCGAATAGCTTCGCTGGTCTTCCTTCTTCTCCAGAGTGGAAAGGCTGAAAGTCTTCTTTTTTGTGTTGTGTTTTTTGATGTGAGCGCTATCTGGTGTCAGCTCGGGCGTGTAGCCATTGGCTAATGCTTAGATGTCATTTTACCACATAAATTATGCACTGAGTGCGTGTGCACCCAGTGCAACAAAGGATGTGTCACAGACAGACGTGCGCGGGCACCCTAGTTTCAACCTATCTACCGAGCCAGCACGTCATCCACGGTCACGTTAATAGGGCAAATAACACGGTACCCTATACTTCGTCTCACCTTAGTATGGACTATTGTTAGCCGCGCGTGCTAAAAGCGTGAGCTAGTCGCTTTGAATGAAGCCGCGGGGGCTGCACGAGCGCTCGTGCAGCAAGTGCTCTAGTCAAGGCAGTCAAGGCTGGCCGCTCGCGCTAGCACAGCCTTCGCGGTTAGTCCATGCTAGGGCGAGACGAAGTATAGTAAAGAGAACCGTGTTTCTCGGCCCGGATAAATGAACTATGCATCGCAGACAGCTCAATATCCGTGAGAATGTGAAGCTATCGATCAGGATAGAACGCGAAAGTTTGACAAGATGACGTTGCTTGGATAAGAAGATAATTGAGAAAAACGCAATTTCTCTATGAGCTGGCCCACCTAAGCCTAATGTCGTCAAAACAAGAAATGCTATTGTAAGCGCTCGTGGGATCTATATCAATGAAAAACACTTGTCAGCGACAAGAGAATATTGTTTTCTTTCTTGCTGACGAGTCTGTTTCACTGAAATAGATGCTGCAGGCATCCATGATGTCATTTTGTTTTGACGAAATTTGGCTTAGGTGAACATCGGCTCATAGAGAAAGTTCAATTTCTTAATTATCTTTTGATACAGGTAACGTTATATTCTCAAACGTTCGCACTATTTCCCGACCGCTAGCGTCACATTCTCAAGTAGTTTAAGCATTTTGCGATGCATAGTTTATTTACCCGGTCTGAAAAACACGGTTCTTTTTTCTCAGGAACTCCCTCTAGATTGTTCTTACTAATTCAAAATGAAGTTTGAATACAGGCACTTCAAATGAGCGCCCAGCATTTTCACACAACGAGAGAGATAGGGAATAAGTGCCTACGCAAAAGTGAGAGGAAGAAAGTGGTCATTTCGAAAAACAAATAACCAACCAGGCCTGTTGATAGAGCTTCCAGTTCTTTTCATGTGATTTACTCAGAATGTTTTAATGCGAAAGCATGAATTGTCTCATGGAGCGAGCCGACGTCATCGGCTTTGAAACCATGCAAAACGGCACTTTAATGAAACCACGCACAGAGCTAGCCAACAGCAACTTTTACACTTCGGTCCCATTGGCTGGCGCGTGTGGACGAGGCTCCCATTGGCCGCTGCGCGTCAGTTTGTGTGGTGTCATCCTGACTGTGTTATCACACTGTTGTGTTATCACTGATCACCGCGTTCGCTCGCCTCTTATCGGTTGTACGGCGCGTGGCAACATATACGGCGCATGGAATAAACCAAGGGGCTCGTACCTACTGGGAACTGCGTTGCTTTCTGTTCCTTCCTCGCGCCGCAAGGCACACGACAGTTTGAACGATCGCTCACCCGATGGCGCTGCGTGTCCGGGAGGCAGCGGCTCCACCGTTCCACGCCCAAGGTCAGCGCGTTGTACGCCGCAGATTAAAGAAGGGAGAGAAGAACGGCGTGCGTGCTTTCGCATTCACAACTCATAAGAAGTGCTTAGGTGTACCTCGAGCCTTTTTGTTTCCTCCTTCATTGTATGGGCTCTAAAAGATATGTGTATCAGTTTACATTCCTGCAGATGTTGCAAATTACGGTGGCTGCCCATCACGGCTAACAATAAAAACACAAAATGTAAAAACACATACCCGAACGCTTATCCTCCACCCAAATGTAGCACTAGCTGTCCGAACCAGGTGAGAATTTTCCCAACTAACCGTAATCTTATTCAAAAGCTCTAAGTGATCATCTGAAATTTTCATTCGAAAACGACGGCCGACAGATCTCTCGAATACACGGAAGTGCAAAACGGCGGCAGTTGCTGAAAACGGGCGAAAACGGCCCCATTTTTTCCCATTGAATATATAAGAAAATCACTTCTAACTTCTGACAAAGATAACGGTTAGTTTAGAAAATTTGGCATCTGATTGGGATCGCTAGCGCTACATTTGGGCAGAGAACATGATGGTTTGGAGATGCATAATATTTCTGCGGTGAAAAGAAAAATAAACAGTGTAAACTGCACACCGCGTGTATAAATCTCATTGTATTCTGAGCTTCTTTATTCGCTGGGATCCTTCTATCGTACGCCGTGGTTGGCTCTTTTCGTGTCCTGCAGAAAAGTGAACTCACATTTCTTTCTTAGAGTGCAGTTTGCCAGCTAACAAAGAGGAGACAACTTTCCGTCGTGCAAGAGCGGCCCGGCATGCACGCTTTCATGTATATTCATTTGGCAGCGGCACTGACCGCGACTAGAGTTTTTTTTTCTTCTCCAAAGTATATGATATATATTCTGGTCCGCGTACGCGTCTGTCAGGGGCTGCCCCTGAAACTCGTGCATACGGCGCGCCGCCCGAGTGCCGAATCGATCGCTGTCTGTCCTTGACGAGACGGGAACAGTCGGCCTCGTGCGTGACGCGGATCCATTGAGGGATGTCACAACCGTCACAACCGCCTCCTCTTGGAGCAGCACTTCGGTCTGCGTGCGCGGCTATACACGTGGTTCACTCTTGGTATCGGTTCAGCTTGAAGGACAACAATAGTGACGATTATTTGAAATGCCTCCTTTCTTTCACTGTGCACACGTGCCCACGGAAAGTGGAGCATTTTCTCCGCATTGGCTGCAGAATTTTAGAATACATCCCGACTGCTACGTAGTGCCCTGCAGCTTACCTAGGAATATTTAAAATTTTAGAAGACTACAACTCCCGAAAGAAAGATTGTGTGCCGCAATCTTCTAATGGGTCACTCCATGCCAAAGGAGACGCGGCGATTTTTTCATGTCTGCGATATGTACGAAAAAAATTATTTTGAATAAAGTTGCCTCTGAAGAACAATCAAATTATTTTTGTTGTGAAATTTGTTTTTATTTTTTGCTGAAATCAGGCTTCAAATTTCTGGAATTTGCATAAAACCTATGCAGTAAAAAACAAAATAAGAAGGACACGTTGGTTGTAAAAAAACCGGTGGCGTTACAGGCAAATTTAGGTGGGCGCCACATTGCTTAATAGTATTCCCTATCTTACACTAAATACAAACACTGAAAGACGCCATTTTGGGTACAGATAGGAGCTTCAAAAGTTATAATTGAGCTCCAAAAAGGAGGGACTTTTTGAGATTTCTTAATTTTTTTTAATCAACTTGGATTCGGTGTTAGCTACAATACTTTTTTCGTTTATTCTCTTAAGAATAATAATTGAATTGCTCGTATTAATTTCCAAAGCCTCGTTCAGGCGCATGCCTCGTAGACGACGCACGTCGGCGTTCGCCAGCGAGGCGTCAACGGTGCGAGACGCCGCCGCAAGCTCTTTAAAGCTCTCATGAAAACACATTTTATCCAGTCGTGTTTTAGTGTAAGATAAGGCATGTTACCAAGTAATTAGGTGCCCACCTAAATTTTTGTGGTACATAACCATATTTTTACAGTGCTATTCTTAACTACTTGGGTTTTATGCATATTACATAAATTTAAAGCATGATATCAGCAGAAATAAGATTTATTTTTTCACAAAAAAATTATTTGTTTGGTGTTCAAAGCCTTCTTAATAGAAATTAATTTTTTTTTTTTCTGACATATACCAGACATAGAAAATTGCGTCTCCTTTGGCATGGAATGACAAATGACTCTAGTGCAACCCCCCCCCCTCCCCTGTTTTTTTTGCCCCCCCCCCCCCCTTTTTTTTTCTTCTGCGAAGGTATAAAAAGAAACGTAAGTTACACTTCTGCCAGTTAGTGAAATCCGTTGAATCTGGCGGGATATGTCTATCTCAGAAAATTTAGTCCATTTCGCTGACACTGCATACAGAAGACTTGTACGGATTCTACGTAGATGGATTTTGTCTAGCATGACCAAGACAGGCTGCACTTTTTTCTCTCGTTTATTTGACGATTTATTTTTCGCAACGCTTCCTTTTATTTTTAAAATTTACCAGTCGCAAGAAAGAAGAAAGCTTCAAAACGTCAGATGCAAGAGTACTCCAGACGCAAGAACTGTGTTCTCAATGCATGCTACGATAGGTTCACTCTAAGAACTTGGACAGATAAGCGCGGTCGCTGGTCGTAGGTGCGATACATAAGTTGACCTAAAACCTCTTAAAGGGGCCCTGCAATCATATTTAAGCGTCAACTTTTTTTGCGGTTTCCACGTCTCTTGGGGTTCGGTCAAGGCAGCGGGTACGGAGAGAGTAATTAAATATCAGTGCGTCATATTTTAACCGAACGACGCGGAAACCTCCTCCACCTACGGGGGCGACCCGCGGTATCGAAAGCGCGCGATATGTGACGTCTTTGGTCCTGGGCTTACTACTGGTCAGAGCCGCTAAAAGCTTCTTTTTAGTCGAAATACAAAATATGAGTGGCGCGAACCGTTTCATTTATTTATAAAAGCAGTTTTTGTTCACTATTTTATATCAGAAAAGAAACAAATGCAGTTTATAAAGTACGGAAACAAGAAATTACCCGTCTACATACCCGCCACCAGGCGGTGGAAAAGGCGGCGCATACTAGAAAGGTGTTGTGGGATCAGGCGCCGACGACCGGCGAACGTAGAAAGGTCCCGGATGTACGTGGCGGCGCTGCGGTCGAGGGTCCGACCGGTTCCGAGTGTTCCGAAGGCCTTTGCGAGCAGGTTTGTCGCGCGGTTTCGCCGTTTGGAGGTATGGCAGCGCGAAGTGGCTCCCGTTCTGAACTGATCTTTACCCCGTGTTTGCAGTTGTTTTTGGCTAATGAAGTGTCATGCCAAATTAGTGTTTAATCGCGGAGCAAATGCAATGCGAGCCGCCCTGGCTGCCCGCTTCATACAGCCTATCCAGAACATGTTCTAGTAGCGCCCTCTCGAGCTGTCAACACGGAGTGCGGCTGCCGTGAGCGCTCGCTGAGCTCACTACCGCTCCGAGTCTAGTTCCCGGCCACTCAAGCAAGCAAGGACGTCATGGAGGAGGTTTTTTTTTTTGGTTGTCTTTGTAATCTTAATTTGCCTATAACTTTTAAACTAAAGCGAAATTCGAGAAAAGAAAGGTTTCATTAAGTTTCTACGTTCAGTGCGCTCAGGTTTGGTGCAAATTAAGAACTAGTACAAAAGTCCTTGCAGGGCCCCTTTAAAATCTATTATGACGAGAGGACACACTGGCACCAGCTATCGGGTAGCAGCGTTTTTGTATTTACTTCTTTTTAGGGGCGAAGCTCCTTAGGGGCTAGCCATGTCCGTCGTTCCGTCCGTCCATCCGTCCGTCCGGTGTCCGGTGCTCTCATGATGATGAGTGAATCTCATGATGATGATGATGGTGACTGAATCTCATGATGATGATGATGATGAGTGAAAATGAAAGACAAATTAAAAAAAAAATTATGAAAACAAAATATGTTTGCGCAGTCGACAGAATTCGAACCTGTGCGGGGAGACCCCAATGGATTTCTAGACCATCGCCTTAACCACTCGGCCATGACTGCGGGACGAGTAAGGGGCTCCGAGATGTGGTAGTAACTCAAGAGCTGGGGATGTCATGGATGAAACGTTGCATATAGCCGTTCAACGTCTATACAGGAGAGGGCGCTGCGGTCAAACGCGTATATAATCGCGTTAAACTTCGCATGCATTGGCTCAACGTTTATAGAAAAGAGGGCGCTGCGGTCAAATGCTCGAATGCTTATATAACCAAGTCCCATACCACACATTCTCTTTCTGACATGGATGAAAACGAACGAAAGGCTCGGCATGCTGCGGCTCAGCGTCTACGCAGACAAGCACCACCAGAGCTTCGCCCCAATCAACATCATTCACCACGTGGAGATGCGGTCAATATTTTTATCCACGTCAGGTCGACAACGGATCTTTTATTATTATTATTTTTTAAACGCGGCTGCGACGTTTTTTGTTTGGGGAGCGACCTTCCTGATGCAAAAGGGTTGTGGTGCTACTGAATACTGAACGCTTGGCGGTCGCGTATATGTCCCATTTCTCTCGCGCATAATGTTTTCTTTCTTGACTGGAAAAAAAAAGAAGCTTTTGTCAATGTTATAAACGACAATTTCTAATAGGTGGTACGTATATACTTGACATCGCAAATACCGCAAAACCTCCGTTCTGGTGAAATGAAGTTCCAGGGTCACCGCATAGATGGCGCCAGGTGCCAGTGTGTTCTCTCGTCGAAAGAGAGTTTAAGTGTTCTTAAGGCACTCGGTCCTAAGGAGTCAGTGGCGTTTATAGAGTGCACAAATTTCGGCGTTTGTTTTACGTAACACCATAAAACCGAGTGGTGAGAAATAACAAAAAAGAAACGAAGACAAGCATAGTCGTTGAATTGAAATGTACTACCTGGCGGAAACCACAGGAAGGCGTGATAAGGGACCACAAATTGACGTCATATGTACCCGAAGTGTTCGGCGTATTTTAGAGTCACCGAGAGCTTAATTAAGAAAAGAAGGGCGTGACGAGTTCCGAACATATTGTGATCGCTCGGCAGCCAATGAGGTTGCGGTATTAAACAACGAGGACGCCAAACAGCCAATCACGAAGCGTGCACGAAGCGTGAACGTCGTCGGCGTTTCTTACAGGCCGAAAAACAAGCAGAAAGAAGGAAACTCTCCCTCAATTCCTCCTGTACGTTCGAGAATGAGGGGGATACTCCTCCTTCCTGCGGAGAGTAGCACAGAGACCCGCTCCTGTGGTGAGAGCAGGAGAGGGCGAGATGGAAGAGAGAGAAGGAAGCTGGGATCCGGATTTCTGCCCGGCAGAAGACGATTCTGTAAGTCGGCCTTTAAAGAGGCCGTGCAATGATATTCGCCTGGAATGTTTTTCAGTGTACACGAGTTTACTGACACTAGTGGGAACCAAGTATACTCGCACGCAACGCCACTGGTCGAGAAACTCCTTTGTTGCGGTATAATTTCGAGGACAAACGCGAGCGTTTTCGTTCAATCTCTCCTTCGCAAAACTAGATGACGTAGCTGGGCGGTAGCTGTACCGCCGAGTGACGATATTTGAATGCGGCTCATCGATTGAACCTGAGCATTGCGTGAGAACTCGATTCGAGCTCGTGATAATCAATAGCTGGACAAGCATTCGGGGAGTGGCCCGTGTCCAGTCGCGGCAGTGACGACAATAGCCGAACTACAGTGTTTCTAGAGAGTTGCAGTGGCAAGAGCGGTGGCCGCCCCGTGAAGATTTTGCGCGTAGACGACACCGTGGCGCTGCTGTTCTGAGCCCTAGGAACGCGTCCCCGTCAGCCTCGTCGTCGGCGCTGCTCGGCGTGTACTACTGTGCTTCGACTGGAGCTTTTCGCGACGCAGAACACTCGCTATTGTAAAAAATTGTACGTCTTCCTTTGGACTAACACCTCTAGAGTGTGTGCTATCCTCTATATTCAATATTCGCTTCTTTTTGAGGGAGATTATTTGATTAATATCGACTCCCCTTTCGTTCTCAATACTGACAGATCGTTCAGCAACGCTATCACTTGGGCTGCACGCTTAATGGCTGCGAAAGAAACCACAAGATACTGATATAACGAGGAAAGCTGGACTAATAAATCTCTCACTGCTTTAATGGTGAGCGGAACAATAAACTGGTGTATTGGTTTTCGTCATCGTGTTGCTGATGCGGGGACCAGCGTTGTGTAAGGTGCAAGGCCGAGCGCGTTTGGGAACGGCCAAGGTGCCACTGCAATTGGCGAACATATAGCTAATTGTCTTTTGTGGAAGGCACTCTATGAAGAAAAAATACCCCGATTAGGAGAACATGAAGCATTAAAATACAATAGGAACACAAACTTCAACAACCCCTAATATGAAAAAAAATATTTTCAACACACTGGCAATGACCTCTCAAAGGTGGTAATTCACTTCATCGACATACACAGCAAGCACATGACAGATACCCAGCAACAAACTACGCAAAATAGCTCCAAAATACTCATAATATATTGCGGCATAGAATCTTAACTTCTTCGTTATTGACGATGTGCACATAGTCCCGAAGGATAAGGCGCGGTTCAAAATGTTTCTCGCACATTGCTGACGTCTCGGCCAGGCGTTTATCTTCTCGGTCAAGATTTTGTTCCCACTGTAGTCTGCGCGACTCCTCCTTTGGCGCACGAACAGCGACGGCTACGATCGCTGGTGCCCCGGCTGCCCTTGTTGTCCGGGTAGCCCGACTTGCATCCCGACGCGAAGAAGTGTGTGTCCGTCTTTTTCCTTGCATTTATGACCAAGACGGTAACGGAAAGGTGAAGACTCCCCACCACTACACCACAAAGAAAAGTGCTACGGTGCTACGTTCGGGAGAAGCGTACCGCCCCTCAGCCTCACCTTCTTCTTCGCTCATCGCACATCTGCCATCTCCCACCAATTCTCCTAGGACCCGGAACTCCAGCGCCACTCATGGGCATCTACGTCGACCGTCTTCACGCGGCCCAATTTAAGCGGGCGCCGCTCTTGCCACTAAAACCTCTAGAACACTGTAGCCGAACCATAACAGCGTGTGGAACTCGGCTCGTGTCCTGTGCTTTGCTAACATCAGCGCGTGGTTATGATCAACATTGGCGGCATATAATCGGCTCCAGATCACGTGGCCTCTTGTTCTGGCTGCGAGTTGAGGAATCTACGCTATTCGTTTTTTTTTTTAATTTGTTTTTTTTTTTTTGCGAATTTTACTGCGTTTGGTGAAAAATGAACGCGTGTTTGCTAGGTCATTAACGTCAGGGATTCGTCCTGAGCGGTATTTGCGCCAAGTACAAAAATTGTTGTATCGTGGCAGGTACCTTGATGACGACGCTTTGGGCCGCTTCGAATCCTATCCAATCTCTTCCACTCTGGCCAACCGTGCACTTTGTGCTGTTTTCCAGCTGAGGGCTCCACCGATTCCATTCGGGGCAGATCTGAAATGGCCGAAGGTGCATTTACGCACCACCAGCGCTAAAAATTACATCCGAAATTTCCAAATATATGTTTTCTAAACAAAAACGTTGTGTGTAGAAGATGGGAAAAATTATTCAAAAGTCGAAGTTCGAATAATTGCCGAACATGTCGAACCTAGAAGTTAAGCGAAAATTCACAACATCCCTAGTGAAAAACAAAACAAAAAATGAAATCCGTTTACAACTCCCTGTAACGCCGAATTAGAGCGCTGTTCTTGAGGAGGAGGAGGGGAAGGTATGGAGAGGGGGCTATGGCCCTCCTCCTCTCCTGCTCGCCCCCATTTAGGGAAAAGTTTTCGCTAAATATAGCGGGGAAAAGTTTTTGCTATAGCGGGGAAATTTTTTTGCTAAAGTTAGCGGGGATATTTTTCCGCTAAATTTAGCGGTGAAAATTTTCCGCTAGATTTAGCGGTGAAAATTTTCCGCTAGATGTAGCGGGGAAAAATTTCCGTTAGATTTAGCGGGGAAATTTTTCCGCTAAATTTAGCGGGGAATTTTTTCCGCTAGATTTAGCGGGAAACTTTTTCCGCTAAATTTAGCGGGGAAATTTTGCCGCTAGATTTAGCGGCGAAATTTATCCGCTAATTTAGCGGGGAAATTTATCCGCTAAATTTAGCGGGGAAATTTACCCATCAAGCACCGCGCGGTTACGCCGACGCCGACAGCGACGGCGACGCCGACGCCGCTCAAGCCGGAAACGGGCGTCTAAGAGCTGCGCTCTAAAACAAAACGAGACCATTAACAACAACAAAAACAAACCTTTTTTGTGGTATGGGCATGGAGAAAAAAGAATAACGTTGTGCCGCTAACGGTACGCTGCAACTTTCTAATAGTCTGCTAGCCTCTACTGCCTCTCTGCTAGCCTTTTTCGCCGTTTCATCCCGAGGGTAGAAATATCAAACGGAATGACCACCAGAGTAATGATTAAAAAGCGCAACAAGACGACGGACACAGAAGGAGACACAGACGCAGCGCTACCTAAGAAAAAAGAGAAACCAGTGGTCATACCATACCTACATAAAGTGTCCCATAACCTGAAAAGAGTGGGCTTGCACGCAGGGGTTAACGTTGTTTTTTCAGCACCTGTCAAGTTGGCTAGTTTATGTAATAAAGGTAAATTCCACCTCGAACACCATAAGCAGACCGGACTGCACGAAAAAGCACAAAACTTGCTTTGTTGATTGTACAGAAGAGGTTGTCTACTCCGTGCCATTATCGTGCGGGCGCCATTGAGTGGGGCAGACTGGTCGCTGCCTAAATTAAAGATTGAGGGAACACCGTTACAACGTCGATGCCGTCATATCAGAACACCTCGGTGTGCATTGCCGGGATTGTGGTTGTACTCCGATTTTCACAGATTGTACAGTACTAAACAAAAACAAAAACAAAACCACAAGGGAAATACTCGAGGCTCCAGAAATTGCTAGATTAGGGCTGCAATGTGTTCAGCGCACCCTTATCGTTATCCGAAAAAGAAATGCAGTTTCTTGACCAAGCATGACTAGTTTTGGGTGGGTGCCGATGAGTGATGCAGGAATTTTAGCCTTTTTGTGTTTTTTTAAAGATTTTTATGATGTGTATCTTATTTCTTCCTAACTTGTTTGTGTTGTTGCCGGTAATATATAACGAGCTGCAGCAGAAATAAAGTTCATTTGTAAGTAGTGCCGTGTCTGTGTCTCCTTCTGTGTCCGTCGTCTTGTTGCGCTTTTTAATCATTATGAATCACCAACTTGCCCAACTTTCTACCCTCGTCACCAGAGGAAACAATAGCTCTTTCCACATTGTGCCACGTCTTTCTAGTGCCGCTCATGTGCAGAAGCGAGTGGACAGCTTTTAAAAAGCTTTCGAAAGGACTCCCATTTCTTCTAGATATGCTTACGCCACTGGTTTAGATTGCAGTGATACCATAAACCTCATTTTGAAAAGCGTAAGAAAAGGCGGTGGACTCTCATACTTAAGCGGTGAGATATCCTGATCGTCTCGGTAGTTTCAGCAGGATTTCGTCGTAATAGACTACTGCAAGCAATCATTCAAAAACGGAGAAAATGAAACGCTCTTTGTTCAAAAAACGCATTCGCATAGCGTACGTTCCCGCGCCCTGTTTTTTCTTTGGAGGATCAAGAGAGGAAGATTACTGCTATTGCCCTTCTTCGGGCGTCTTCTCAGAATGACTTTGGTATTATATCCTATGCAGAAGGCACTTTACGTGGAAGAGGCTTACTGTGATAACCATTTTCGTGAATATTTTACAACTTCGGTATAATATCTTTCGGTGGGAAGCACCGCACGTCGGCATCCTAGAGAAGCTGAAACAGACGCAGCGACCTCTCATGTATATACTCCGTTTCATCTTACACAATGGACCGCAGAGGACCCTATTAGCCATCGAAGCCAATCGAGCTCCGAGTGAGCGTCGCGTGACCACCTGGAGGAGCGCAGCAACGCGCGGGGCGCGGAGTCACGTGGTTCGTTCACACCGCTGGATTGGCTGAGATGGCACCTAGTGTCCGCCGCGGTGCATCGTAAGATGGAACGAAGGAGTTGGCTCAAAATCCACGCCGTCGCTCCACTATACGTCGCTGGAAACCACAAATTCAGGTGAACAAAAGAAGCTGTATAGCTATCCAAGGTAACTGTTTAAGGGTCTACTGTGCACAGTAGCGCTATAACTGTCTGCTGTCGAAATCTCAGTTATACGTCCGAGTGTGTTGCAAATTCCCATATGATTCCACCATTTTTTTCTTCAGGGTTTCGGAGAAGGCAAGCCTCTTGCGAAACGTCGACTGTCATTTTGAGGCTATCCAGGGGAGTGCAATGAACACGTTAATGGAGACAGTATTTTGAAGTTGATCTTTAGACTCACTCTTCTTACGTTAAAGAAAGTTAGAAACAGAATTGAACTTTGAGGTTTAGCAGACCCCCACTACTTGCGAGGCTGCCCTTCTATTAGATTTAGTAGACCCACTTTTAGGCTTCCACTAAAGGCCACGTCTTTTCCGATGTTTGCCTTAGGGTAAAGTCTGGCAATGCTTTCCAGGGTTTATAATCTCTGGCAATGCGGGAAACCTCATACGCTGTACTGCGATAAAATGAATTAAACGAGTCAAAGGAGTTTCCTTCGCAGAAATACAGGTTTCTTTGTCTAACCTTACAGACTTGTTTACAAAAAGCCGTGAAAGCTACGACAATGCGGTTTGTGCAGGTGTGTTATACGGCAGGGGGCATAATATAGACGGCTAATCGTCACGATAAGTCGGAAAATTAACTAAAACTTGTCGATTAACGTTTTAATTATTGAGAATAAAAGTTTGCTTTCAATTAGGAACGTGCGGTGCATCATGGAAAACCGCATCTTAGAAAGATTTGGGACGCTTGGAAGGCGCGGTGCACGCACTAAAGTTACCGCTCGTGCAACGGGCGCAATGCTGGCGTCGCGAAACGCAAACGAGAAGAGACAGAAAAACCGCGCGGGCGCGATTTCGCTCCACTAGCCTCGCCCTTGTTGCACGTGTCGTAACTTTAGCACACTACCGCGCTTCGCACATGCCACAAATCTTTTTAAAATTGACTTAATCGGGGGTTTTCGATAACGCTCAGCAAGCTTTTGAATAAAACCATATCTTTATCGCCAAGAATAAAAAAAAAAGTTGACTAGTCAATTATTGTTAATTAACCGAGTCATCGAGACGATTATCACCCCGTATTATGTCATCCTAGCCGCGTAACTCACCTGCACAGACCTCATTACTGTAGATTTTAAAACTTGTTTTTACAAACATCTAAAGCCATAAAAAAACCTCTTATATTAAATCAGACGGAGCTAGAATCCCTCCCTATTTTCTTTATTCAAACGTATGATCGCACTTTTATCTCTCACACACACATCTGTGAAAACCGCATGGGATAAATTATATTGTTAAACCGTTGGCGGAAACCCCTACATACGGCCTGCAAGTTCGCCTGCTACTTGTGCACCTCCTGCGTTTGTTTGCCCCCCAAAGGCGATACGTGCTTTTTTTTTCTCCCCGACCTCAACCAATGACGGCGTGCGCTTGGCTGCCTCGCCATCGCGCGTAATTCCTACGCGTTTCCTTTGTTGCTTTCTGATTGGGCTGCTCCTCCTTGCGTTCCGATGCGCTAAAGACGCATTTTGGAACACTTGCTCGCCGTTAAGTCACCGACAGAATACATTATTAACGCAGGGAGTGGATGCGAAGTCACGAGCCTCTTGTTATCACTCCCAATGAGAATTCGCATTAGCCGATAGGACCGGCGAAATACGAATCACGAAGCGATAAGCGTGAACGTCCAAGGCCCACGCCCACGCCTTTCTTAAAGGGGTCATGAAACGATTTTCCTACTTCTTCCTCCTTAGTTTTAATCCTCAACTCAAAGCGAATTGTGAAATCACGTCGTCGTGACATTCCTTCGTCACCGGTGCGATGACTCCTAGCTTCCACCGTGCCTTTCATGCACACCATAAAACTTGTCATTCTCCAGTGACGATAAGTTCCGTCAGGGCACTCATTGGCCACGAACGCGAATCCGAATATTCGTCGACGGATTGATTGTTGACGAGGGCATACGTCCGAGTGACGCAGTTCTCGTCTCAAATGCGTGAGCTGGGCTCGGCTGACGTCAGGTTGGAACCGCTGACGCGCTTTGGGAACCGCGGATGTATCATAGTGAAAAAGCGGAGAGCTTTCGAAGGAAAGAAGGTACAAAATAGTCCGCTATATTTTCAAATGTTCGTACCGAAAAGCTGGCTGCTGACTTTCTACCCTCTTTCTTTTTGCCAACTAAACGATATGCGATTAGTAAAGTCCCAATTTAAAACCATTTATCCCAGCCCAAAATTCGTTTCATGGCCCCTTTAAGTGAGTTTCACATGCAGCGATCTTGGCCTATAGAGCTGCGCGATTTCTGCCGTCGTGTCGCTCAGCCGCAGCGGCTGAGCGGCACGGTTCAACCAGGGGCCCTAATCTGGACACTTGGCGAGAAAGTCGGCGAGAAATCCGGTGACCGTGATTGGCCACCGCAGCATTTGACCTTGTTGCCGGCCAATCATAGCCACCGAATTTCTCGCTGACTTTTTCGCCATGTGTCCAGATTAGGGCCCCAGGTTGGAAATTTTTCGCCGCGGCAGAGCGGCAGCTTCCGCGCTGGCCACTCACAGCGCGGCGGGAAATCACGTGACAGGAGTAAAAACGTTGCGGGAAAGCTGGCGCATAGGAAGGTGGCGTTTTCACGGTCTTGAAGCAGACGACAAGCAGAGCAAGTACGCTTAAGCGACTGGTTTGCGGTTCCTTTCCCCCCGGGTCGAGCTTCTCTGCTTCAGCAGTCGCGTCGGAACTGTTCAGGAGATAATGGAGGAGGGGGGGGGGGGGGGGATTGCTGTCCCTAACCTCGGAATTGGTTTTCTCATGAATTACGCGTTTCTTTTTTACTTTCCTCGCTTAAGTCCCAACTGTAGCGAGCGCAAGAGACGCTAATTGGAAGCGGCTTGTGCGAGCGATAGTGAGAAAAACAAAAGAAGAAGAAAAATAACTCAACGAAATTGACGTGTCTTTTCCAACACAGATCGTCACACCAAATAAGAAATAAAGTATCGCGCCCAGTTCAATGAACTGCTCATCAGTGAAGTGTCGAAGCGTCGGGTTCTTTGGGACGCTCAGCTCAAAGAATTAAGAAACAATGGGACCAAAGAGAAACTCTGGGAAGAGGTGACTGAGGCCGTGAAAGTGATCGACAAGACAGGTATGAAACCACTGCTCTACTACGGGTTTTAACGTTTTTACTCTGTTTAACCATTTGAATTATTCAGCAAACGTCAAGGGCAGTGGTGTCGGAACAGCAAGCAACATTGGCAATCGCAACGCCAGAAAACGCTCATCTGAAATGAAACCTCGCGATCCGTGCCGCCGCGCCGCTAGCGGCAGCGATTTCTGCTGCGGAATTGCTGCATGTGAAACCTGTTTTAAGCTGTCAGCGAAACGTCGCAATTTCGGTGAAAATATGCCAATGATCACGGCCAACTCTTGGAGAGTTGATGTCTGAAAGCCGCTGCTTCTCGTTCTCAAGTTTTACCCGCTTTTGCATTTTTTTTTTTGTGAGCTCTCTATGCTACCGTTTTTTTCAGCTAAACTACATTGCACTATGTGACCACGCCAAAAAAACGAAACGTCTGGCCTCTATACAGACCCCTTTCCGAAGTTCAGTGTCATCTAGTAGCTCAAATGGCAGTTTAACCTTTTTCGGACTAAGGGCGGCAGTGAACCTGTAGTTTGCAGTATTTTATCGGGCGCTGTCACTTTCGCAGGTCAACGGCAAACGAGAATGCGCTCTTCCCTCTACAGTCCTTTCTCAATGTCTTTCAGCATTGATGGCCACAAAGATGCAACCAGTAAGAACGAAGCGCCAACACACGCAGACGCATCGATAAAGTTCTATACATCTAAGGGCTTTGAAGCCGATTGTGTGGTACTCGCAGATTGACCGGGCCCGAGTTAGAAATGAACACTTCCGCAGCTATTGCATTCAATTCCTGACTCGCATCGTGCTGTCTCGAACGTATATTCCTCGAATCATCTGCTTAGGATCATCTTCAACTTCTTCCTTCATCAGTAAGCGGAAGGCCGCCATTTGCGAGACACATATGCCATTTTTCAGATGGTGATAGTAATCAAAGTGGCTAGACTGAATTTACGTAAGGGTCTATTACCTCACTTTTAACTCATTTGATTTACACGTTCCCCCGCTCGGTGAGGTATAATAAGTTCCGCGCTGCAGTCCTCTCTACACGTTTGTAAATGCAAGCATCGCTTCTTGTGATCCTTCTCGGCACCTCAGACTTCCATCGTCACTATCCTAATCAGCTTGTGAAAGTACAGCTTGTTTAGGATGATAATAAGAGAATACCGGGTTTAAGACGTGTGGTTTCACCTCGTATAAGGAAATGGGATCCCCGCTATTGGTAACGTTGGCGCCAACGCTGCTGACGGTTTGGTTGTCCAACTCGTACTTCAGCCCCCTCGTGGAAACGGTGGGGACCAGGGATGTATGAATGTTCGCGTCGTTCTTGGTAACTTCGTGGAGGACCCAGAGCTGCACGGACAATAGTAGTGGCATGAATCAATGACCGAACACAATAATAAACCTAAACTTCCAGGAGCGATCTTCCACCATAAAGACGAAATTGTTTCTTTTATCGGTGATGATACGTTGGCTTGTTCAGACATTGGCGTCTGTTTGCAGCAAGGTGTCCAATGTATACAGGGGGTTTCGTTTTTAAGCGTAATTGTTAAAATAAAAAAAAGCTGTAAGAAATGCACTGATCAGTTTGTGCAGGCGAGTTATACTGCCAGGGGAACATATTATAGGGGGTTAATCGTATCCAGCAGTGGGATAATCAACTAAAATATGTTAATTAACGTTTTTATTATTGAAAAAAAAACATGATTTCAATCAGAAACTTGCTGAGCTTAAAGAAAACGACTAAATCAGTCAATATTAATAAACAAAACAACAACAGAGTATTGCAACCCAGGGCGATAACGCGTCCGCGCAGTTTTCCCGTCTCGAATCATCCGTGTCTTGTCACCCCAGCATTGTACCTGTTGCTCAAGTGGTAACTTTATAGCATACTGCGCTTCCCACACTCTCAAAATCTTTCTGAAAATGAGTGATTTCGTGGTTTTCAAGGACGCTCAGAAAGTGTATATTTGGAACCATATGTCTATTTTCACTAATTAAAAGAAGTGAATGAGCACAGTTTAGGTATTTATTCGACTAATTGTGACGATTAACCCTCAATATAAGGTCCCCATGACCGTATAACTCACCTGCATATACCGCATTATTGAATCATTCACGGATTTTTTAAAATAAATTTGTTAAACTTAAAAAAAAGAACACAACAACAACTGTATTTTACGTAACGAGTTGAAGCTGAGCTAGCTTTTTTTTACAGCGGAGCTGTTAAGGGCTAGGTTCCCCAGGATCGTGTCCGGTATGTCGACACAGACCTACCTGGACAGCTACCGCCAACTAAGCGACGCGGCAAGCGCACAGCCAGTCTGGTTGCCGCCGTCGCTCGTAGACGGTGGCAACCTTTCCAGCTATCATAGAAGAATTGATAGTTGGGCGCGTTGGTGTAAATTCATCGTAGGAAACAGCGCGACGAAGAAGAAGCACACGTAACGAGCGCAGCGCTCGTCACGTTTGTTTCTTCGTCCTCGCCTTTTTCGTCTGTTTTGCGCGCTGTTTCCTACGCTCCTACGCTCTTATCAGTTTCGGTTTGGACTCACGATGGGTCGTTCGCGCGCCCTTTTGGGGAAAGGAGACAGGCTGCGGAAGGAGCGGCGACGTACGTAGCAGCGCGAATGGGTCCGCAACCGCCGCAAAGCCGCTGTCGCCTCGACTTCCATTGCGTCCAGCGCTTCACCCATACAAAAATGTCCTATAATCGGCAATAGAAAATTCTTTGTATGGTCGGCTTTAGCTCTTTGGCCCAATTAGCTAAAGAATTTTCTATGGCTTTCTTTAGCATTTTTCATGGTCAGGTCTTTATAGGTCCATTTAGCTTTGTCTATGGCCCTATCACTGTCCAGCCATAGCGCTCTTTAGCTTTTCTAATGGCTGGCTCTCTGTAGCCAGCATGCTATAGCTGCCCAAGGCTTTTCCTTTGGTGTCTTTAGCCATTGATATGGTCTGCTACAGAAGGCTGTATGGGTTTTCCTATGGCTCTCTTTAGCCAGCACACTCTAAAAATTATTTTCAAGTTCTCCCGATTTTTGAACGCTACATGGTAGGTACACATACATCACTGAACACACAAATACACAGATCACAAGCAGAACGACCCCCCACACTACATCAACAACGCAGCCGACACCGGACCCCCAACTCTCTCTACGTACGCCAAGTTCGCACTACCTCTATATATGGCAGTCTTATTTTTGAATCCGATTTGGCCGGTGACTGCCGTCATTTGTCGCATATACACGGAGAGGCGGAGCAAATATTACTCGTACTTAAGACATTACTTGAATTGTCTCTTGGAATAGCCCCCATCTCTTAATTCAACACCCTGAAAAAAGCAAATCATTAGGCTAATTATCTAAAAAGTTATAATTATATTTTTAATACGTTAGATGAATCACGTTGACAATGCAATGATGCCATGCAGTACACTGGTGCTGAAGACTCCAATCAAGCTATTGCTTGATTGGAGTGTTCGGCGCCAGTGTAATTTATTTTCCCTTTTGGGGGTAACAATTAATTCTAAATGTTGCACAAATATTTCAATGGATTTTTCAAACAAACAATGTTACAGGTTTTAACAACTCGTTGCAACAGCAGAGAACATATCATGGGTCATGTTTTGTCACCGGTATTACAGAAACTTAGTATTGCTTTAATTTTCTGACCTGGAGTGTTACGAAAAAAGTAAGTGGCGGTAGTGATTTTCTATAGGCGTGTAATAAATATTTATTGGTTCTTAGTCTTTAGACCCGGGGCCATAACTTTGTCTATAGACGGGTAAAGACAATTTGTTGGTTTCCAGTCTTTAGACACGGGGCCATAAAAGTTTCTATAGACGGCAAAAGACAATTTGTTGGTTCCAAGTCTTTAGACTCGTGGCCATAGAATTTTCTATATGCGGGTAAAGAAAATTTATTGGTTCCCAGTCTTTAGACACAGGGTCATAGATTTTTCTACAGCTGGCTGTAGCTGTCTTTATGGGTTTTTATGGCCGACCATACAGGGCCATAGGGGGTGATAGCCTGCCATATATTTTTATATAGACGACCATGGATCATTTTTGTATGGGCAGATTCCCTTGCCAAAGAGCACATCGCTCGCCTGGAAAGCCGCCGGCGAGAACAGAACCAGCAATGTAAAGGGCGCCGGCGGGCCAACGCCACGGACGACGATCGTGCCACGGAGGCCAAGCGCAAGCGCGAGGCCCGGCGACGACAGCACTCCACGCCGGCTGAACAGTTCCCGGGTGCGACGGCGAGGTTTCGGAGAGAGTTCGTGGAGAACCCGTTTGGCGTCAAGTGCGCCGTGTGCGACCGACTCTGGTTCGCCGGAGACGTATCCACGATCGGCGGCGTGTCGGACGAGAAGAAGCGGGAATCGGGCGCGTGCGCGTTGCGGCAGTGTATCGAGTACAGCTCCGCTGGTCTTCCTTCTTCACGAGAGTGGAAAGGCTGAACGTTTTTCATTAAGCTTACGGAAACAACCTTTCTTTTTCGCAGTGTGTAGGTTTATTTTCGTTCAGCTGGCCATTTCTGTAAGCTGTACCCGTGGTTTTGTGGTCACGGCAACCTAAACGGCAGCAACACGAGGCTCGACCGGATACCCGTGCTTCTCATGACGTCTAGGAACCATGGGTCGGTAACGTCTCTTCAAACCTACCAATAAGAAATCGAGAAGGATATTTGAAAGCTTTGGCGGCGTACATTGAATCCCCTTTTCTCCGATTCACATTTCGGCCGCTACGCAACGCCAGTTTTCGGTGCACCCTCGGAAGAAGCGGAGCTCCCCGCCATGGCCTCCGAGATCCCGAAGCGAGCGCGCGCAGTCGCGCGCTTCGAGATCTCTGAGGCCATGTCCTCGCTTTTCTCCTTCGCGTCTATTCCGCTGGCTGGCGTTGCCTCCTCTGGAGAGCCTAGATTTAGGAGAAAGAGCAGCTCACACCATCGAGGGCGTTTGCAATTCAATGGCGGACGCCTCCCGCGCAGATTGGTGGGAAGTGCGCATGCGTTACTTTGTCGCGTGGCGAGGAGGAAACGGGGCAGAAAGGCGGAAGCGCTTGCAGACGATCAGCGCTTTCGTCACCTCCTCGCGGCTCGTATAGGCTCCTTGCACTGACGTCACATCGCATACTTTTGAACACCATGTAAAAGGAGGAGAGGGAAGCTGCTTTTGTAAGAATTTTGAGTGACAGCTTAATCTTCTATAATCTTCTGGGAGGAGAATAGCGACGCCTGTGCAAATCCGAGAGGCACATAACACGATCCTGATAAGAGGGGAGCTCCTTCTTTCCCTTTTCACTGGAGGGCATCGGAAATGACGTCATGTGCAAGCCACGTATTACAAGCGCGGCCCATAGACCACGTGACCACGATCGATCAGTTGGAAACACTCTGAAATCTAGGCACACTAAACTTGCGAAACGGCGCGGTTCTTTTCGACGCGCGATTGCTTCTCGCAGTTATTGCAACAATAAAGAATTTTTGTATATCGTTCCGATGAGTCCGATAACGATACCCGACGCTCCGCTGCCGCCTTTGGGCATGCATTATATCGTTATCGGGTATCGTTATCGGGGGTATTGGAACGATCTACTAAAACTCTCGAATGTCTGCGGCGCACCACTGTACCAAGGATTCGGTGGTTGACGTCTTACTCGCAGTGAAAGCAGACTGGTGCCCGTTACTTGAAACATGTAATGGATTACAACTACAAATTACCGAGCCTCAAATATGATGAATTACCGTTACAAATTACTTCCGCTGAAAAATAAAGGATTACTTTACTCGTTTCGTTACTAATGACTCTCGCGTTACTCTTCCCGTACTTAAAGGAATACGATTTTGTTTATATTTTCAAAAATGTTCTGCAACACTACTTAACATTTCCTATACACCCGTATTATGGTGGTCGTTGTAAAAATAAAATATTCTATTTGAGAGAAAGAGCATAGGTGCACTCCGTTCACCTGTAATCTGACAAGGCGGCGAAAGCTGCAACCACAATTGCCATCCTGTCAGCTTACGGCGACCGGAAATGATTCCAGGAATTCTGCAGACAAAGCTGATTGTGCGCACATTCAGTAGCAGCGTCTACCCTCGCTAGGAAATCAAGAAGACAAGGCCTACTCGGCGCCGTCTTCTTGATTTCGGTTTTTCGCATGCGTGTCTTGCACGTTTCTGTAGTGTTTCTAGGGGCCGGTCACTCAAGATCGTGTTTTCTTTTTGGTTATTCTTCTCTCCACGATGTTTTCTATTTTGTTAAACTCGCTATCTTCATACTCCTAAATTGCTTGCTCATGCTGCTGCAGTTTCTGTATTATGTTTACATTTTTTAGAAAAAGTAACGAGTAATTAAAATAGTCCGTCCCCAATATTTTGCAACGAAAGTACATTACAAATTCCTGTCGCAAAAAAGTAACGTCGCAATCGAGAAATTGCTTAGAAAAATAAAAGATTACTTCCAAAGTCTGAGTGGAAGCAACCCACGCGACTGTATGAATATATGTTTAGTAACCAGGCGTGATTAATTTGTGCAGAAGGCGGAAAAGGGCGGAAGTGCGCAGACTTTTGCAAATTGACTCCTTTTGTATCGTCGGAGCTCCTGCATTCGGAGATGGAATAGCTATGATTATAATGCAATTAAATGCAAAGGTGCAAGCGAGCTCGACAAGAATGATGAAAATAATCCCTGGAGAAGGGGAACAAGAGGGACAAAGGACAAACACAAATCTCCAAACACAGCTAGGTGACTGGTGCGCGACTGAAAAAATCCGCCTGGTCCGGGTATCGAACCCGGGACAAGGGTGAAGCTTGCAATTTAAATTGCAAGCTTCACCCTTGTTGGTGTTAGACTGGTGGCAGCTGATAAAACCCGTTTGCTCTACTGACGTCTAACCCCTGGTTAGCTCAGTTGGTAGAGCGCTCCACCTGTAATGGAGAGGTCCCGGGTTCGATACCCGGACCAGGCGGATTTTTTCAGTCGCGCACCAGTCACCTAGCTGTGTTTGGAGATTTGTGTTTGTCCTTTGTCCCTCTTGTCCCCCTTCTCCAGGGATTATTTTCATCATGGAATAGCTACATCGTACCGATTCGCTCTTACCCAGCTTTTTTCTTGGAAACCGAAGATGTCCTTCTCGAGAGTGCACGGAGGGTACGCCTTTGCTGTGCCGGGGGCCCGGAATTCGTGCGTGTGCACCACGAGAGCTCGGCTGCGGCTGCGTGCGCGAAAAGTGACACGAAGGCGATAAAGGAAGCGACCAGCACGTTTCCACCACAATCCCAGAAAAAAAAGAAAAAAAAAAAAAGAAATCAAATTTATGACGTATACGGCTTCTTACATCGTTGCACGCACAGAAGTTGTTTTGTTATACATGGTATGGTTTAAACAGTGTATAAAATGAAAGCCGTTTACAACTCCCTGTAACGCCGAATTAGAGTGCAGCTCTTGAGGAGGGGGGGAAGGCGCGGAGGGGGGGGGGGGGTCACGTGACCTCGGGGGGGGGGGGGGAGAGGGTCACGTGACCTTGGGGGAGGGGGTCACGTGACCTGGGGGGCCACGTGTCCTGGGGGGGGAGGTCACGTGACCGGGAGGGTCACGTGACCTTGGGGGGGGGGGGGTCACGTGACCTTGCGGTTACGCCGACGCCGACGCCGCTCAAGCCGGAAACGGGCGCCTAATGGTACGTTTACACTTGCGGATCCGCTAGCGAATCCTCCCAGCTTTTGCCGCTGGGGCGAAACGCTGGGCGGAAAACGCGGCGGCGAGCCGTTTAGGTCCAGGACCTATTTCTGCCGCCGAACGAGGCGTTTCGCTGACCGGAAGTGACGTTCTTGCGCAGCGCGACGCTGCCTACGTCATGAGCACGCGTAGTTCCGGGAGCAGCAACACCCGGGAAAGAGAGCCGAGGCGGGAACTCTCGCGCCTTCTCGTCATATTTGACGAGATGTTACGGGAACCGCTGCCGCAGCTGGCGCCGCCGCCACTGTTCGAAGGAAATAGATGTAAACGCAACCCGCTCGTCGCCGCCGCCGCCGGGAGCGGATCCGCTCCCGCGGCAGCGGATTTCTTCTCAGGTGTAAACGTACCATAAGAGCTGCGCTCTAAAAGAAAAGAAAAAGGAAAGCCATTTACAACTCCCTGTAACGCCGAATTGGAGTGCAGCTCTTGAGGAGGTGGAGGGAAGGGTACTCAGGGGAGGGTATACCCCTCCTCCTCCTCCTCCTCCCCTCATTCTTCAATCTCCTCCGGGGGGGGGGGGTCACGTGACCTCGGGGGGAGGGGGGTCACGTGATCTCGGGGGGGGGGGGGGGCTCGCGCAGTGCATTATGGGACATTTTCCATAATGCACCTCGGGGGGGGGGGGGGGGGGGGGCTCGCGCGGTGCATTATGGGACATTTCCCATAATGCACCTCGGGGGGAGGGGGGTCACGTGACCTCGAGAAGGGCTCCTCGGGGGGGTCACGTGACCCCCCACCCGAGATCACGTGACCCCGGGGGGGAGGGGGGGGCTCGCGCGGTGCATTATGGGACATTTCCCATAATGCACCGCGCGGTTACGCCGACGCGGACGCTAACGGCGACGGCGTCGGCGTCGCAGATGGGGGGTCACGTGACCCCCCTCTCCCCCCGAGGTCACGTGACCCCGGGGGGGGGGGGCTCGCGCGGTGCATTGTGGGACATTTTCCCATAATGCACCTCGGGGGGAGGGGGGTCACGTGACCTCGAGGGGGGGGCTCCTCGGGGGGGGGGTCACGTGACCCCCCCCCCCCCCCGAGATCACGTGGCCCCGGGGGGGGGGCTCGCGCGGTGCATTATGGGACATTTCCTATAATGCACTGCGCGGTTACGCCGACGCCGACGCCGACGCCACTCAAGCCGGAAACGGGCGCCTAAGAGCTGCGCTCTAAAACACGGACCGAGAGGAAGGATCAAGCAACACAGGACAAAGGTTGACTTGCAAGGTTCATACGTCAATCAGATAAAAAGAAGACAGGGGCTATATAAACACAATGTAACACGCATGCGTCACTCCATCGCCCAATCGCGTCAGTGTACACACTAAACATTATAACACCCATAATCGTGTAAAAAGGGTGTAAGAAGGGTGCAAGTTAGGAAAAACACCCTTTTTACAACCTTTTTACACGATTTCTGAATATCAGTGGGTGTACAAAGGGTGTGTTGACGTCTTACACCCCTTACACGCCCTTTTTACGCCCCAATTGTAGCGATGGTTTCTAAAATCGTGTAAAAAGGGTGTATGGGCGAATTTTACGCCCTTCATTCACACGGTGTGAGAGGGGCGTAATGTTGATACTGTCGAATACACCCATGATTTCATAACCGTTCATGTTTATCGCTTTGGTGAAACTGTTGCTGATGTACGGCGGTACTAACATCGAGTATGATTAATCGCCACACGAAGGCGCGTATGATTAGGAAGTGCTAGAGAATAGTTTTTGCAACTCCGATCGAACTCTCCATCCGACACGAGCCGAAAATTACGTGTCGCGCGTGCATCCGTTTTATCAGTTCAACTTCAATTTAAAAAAAAAATCACTTCCGCTCGCAAAAGGTGACCGAAGACGTGTAAATATACAGCCCAGGAAACATACCGTATTGCGCGATATTGGATCTAATCGAAAAGATTGTGCCCACACCATTTTGGTTCAGCCAATATTTAACGAATGGGATGAGTCGCGCCGACGCCATCCTGACATAACGTACGCGACGCCGTTTTTGGTTGAGTGTTGAGAGTATCCTGCGTTAATTGGCTATGCCGGAGAGGTATTTCTATTTCTTGACCACCTAAAATACGACGTTAAAAAAACATTAAGTAACACGGAATCTGCTTGCTTTTAGCCCGAGAAGTCTTTCTCGGGCTAAAAGCAAACAAATTCCATTTTACTTAATATTTTTTTTTTGACTGCGCTGAAGCTTTGAACAAGCTGTGGCGCCCTTATTTCGGGTAGTACAATCTCACCTGACTGGACCAATAAGTACACTTCCCAACAAATGGAGAAAAAAAAAGAAAGGGAAAGAAGGAACTCAAACGCATAAACAAGACGACGATCAACGAGTTCTACCGAGACAGCATAAGCCGCTCCCCGGCTCCACACTTTTCGAAAGGGAACCGCCACCCGAACAACGACGACTCCAAGGTCCCGCACCAAGGCGACCCTCCCTGTACAGCGCAGGAGGCAGCAGAGGGAGATTAGCTGCTTTGTCCACCCCCCTTTGACCTCGTCTTCTGATAAGCTTCCACACCTCCTTTTGGGTCTTCGTGTGGCTGTGAGCGATTGCGAAGGCCGCTTCTAGCGAATCACAGGGGTGGAGCGAAACACGTGACCGCTCTCCGTAGGACAAAAACGCTTGGACGAAAATTTGTCACGCGATTCGCTCTGACGCGCTAATGGGCTCACTGGGGTCATAGCCTTCGCCGTTTGCCAGGTTATGGTGAGTTGTAGGGACCACGTAAATCCGGTTTCCAAAAAGCGTCCTTCAGTGCTCTCCTGTTTTTCGTGCAAGCAGGTCCTGACGAGTTCCACTTCGCGACAGTAGTTTTTCGTCGTGAACGGCGGAATACATCCATGACAACTTTTTTATAATGGCCGTTTATTTCGTCGGTGTCTATGGAATTATTGTGCTGTGTTTGTAGAACGCGTTTCGGCAAAGAGTTGCTCATCGGGCCTCGGCGGACGCGAGACTTCCGTTGATTGTGATCGACCGCCTTCATCCTCGACATTGTGTTTGCGTTGTTTCGTGCTGCGCGAATCAGATTGTGCATCTATCACGACAGAAAGCTCCTCATCAGTGACCGCGATACTTCCGTGGAATGTGAGCGACCGCCTTTATCCCCGGCATTGTGTTTGCGAATTGTTCTGTGCTGCTCGAATCGGATTATGCATCTATCACGGATTACATGAGATCGCTTTCTTATATGTAAGTACTCTGCATGCATGCTTCTGATTGTAGTCCTGCTTCCGTCTCAATAGACCATTTTACTGTTTACAAACATGAACTGCCTCTTGCGTCCCAAGTAACTTCCGGTCGTTCCGTCTTTGTGAACGTAGTAAGCAGAGACATGGCTGCGGCCAGATGACCTCCTTGCAATCGTCTGAAGAGAATTTAGTAGAACCTAGTAGAATCTTGATCGAAAAATAAAAAGTGAACCAGGCATGTTTCGACTCATTCGCAGTCATTTCTTCCTGCAGTCTTTTGGGTTAATACACCCTATCTTATGGGTGTTGGTCATTGCGTTTTTTTTACTTACCTTTCTGGCGGCGGTACACCCAATTTAGAGGGCGTACTGCGCAGTCGTAACACCCTAATAAAACGGTGTACTGTGGAATCACACCTTTATTTAAGGGTGTTCGGGAAAAACACCCTCCTTTAGGGGTGTTAGGTATAACGCCCTTTTTTAGGGCGTTTTGCTACACCTATATGGGTGTTAGTTATAGGACAAGTCATTTACACCCATAAGGGTGTTACGATGTTTAGTGTGTAGTACGCCCTCCATCGTGGAACGAAAAAATGAAATCCCTTTTTTAGATGAGGTCACTGACCTCTAGCTAATGCAAAAGTCGTTTTTTTTTTACAGCGAAGCAGTTATGCGCAAGGATTTGGAAAAAAAATGCGTCCATGGATGTTAACAAAAAAACTCCCGCTTAAACGGCGCTCCCTCGTTCCGATTGGTCGCGGCAAGTATAAATAAAAAGAGGGGGCAACCCGCGTGAGTCAGCCTCCTTTCCATTATTAGATACTGAGGTCCTGTTCCCTCGTTATCATCTAACGGTCACCGACTTATCTCAACTAAGAGTGCGCTGTGAGAAGGCTGAGGGCAGACCGCGCCGATCTAACCTTTTCTTTCGCCTCCGCGATGCTGATAAAGAGACTTGGGCTATATCGAGAAAAAAAAAAAAAACTGTTTTCGAGGTGTGCCTTGAAAAAATTGGGTTTGGAATATGCCCATAAGTCACCTTAAGGCAATGATCACTTTAAGAATTAAATAAAGACAATTGAACAACGAAGTCGTGTACGTGTCTTCATTGCAATCATATGTGAACCGTATAGTTGTCGTACAGTTGCCGTAAAGTTGTTGTAAAGATGACAGCTTCGCTGGACCTCCATCTTCACGTGAAGTGGATCGGCTCTCAATTTTGTTCTTCGTGTTTTCGTCTCTTTTTTTTTTGCAGCATAAAACATGGTAGGACATCGGTTGGTAACAGAATAATGTCATGAGTGTTCAAAATAGTATTATTTTCTAAAAGTTTGGAGTAAACGATCAAAAGTAAGGCAAAGCGGGAAGTGTTCAGCTTCGAGCTCTACAAACATATACTATTAAAATTATACCCGTGCCACACGGGCAACTCGAATGCCAATTACAACCAATGACATTTGAGCGGACGGCCAATCAGCGCGTGACACTCCGGGCGTGGCGCATTCCACGCGCGACAGATTGCGAGCTGATTCGCCGATCACACAAATGTCATTCGTTGTAAATGGCATTCGAGTTGCCCGTGTGGCACGGGTATAAGAAACAGCGCGAAAGAAGTAGTCGAAGGAGAATGGAGGCTCTCCTTATCTGAATGCACCGAGAAACTGAGGGACAAGAGAAGACGAGAGCGTGCGGGGACATCAGAACGCCGAGCTAATCTACCATTTAGATCTATCCACTAATGAGATGATTAGTGAATAGATCAAAGCTAGCTGGCCTTTGCCTTCCAAGGCACTCGTCGAAGGCGTTCGAAGGCAAAAGCCAAACGCCGGAAGCCGGCGCTCTTTGAAAAAACAAAATATTTCAGGCACTCTATAGAGGTCCTATCCATATTTTAACGACTCGTTCAACTTCGTATTCAGTCATGTCGTATCAACAACTTTCAATAAACTTTCTATAGACTTTATTTCAGTTGAAGTCTATAAAGTACAGGCGATAGAAATTATATAAAATTGCTATCGCCATGTTTCAATCGCATTTTTGTCACTCTATTTCTGTAGAATGTCTATAGACAATACTCGGTAGATTAATAAGATGCTGTGAGGAGGAGCGACATTGCAACCAGTTTGTTGTAACTGGTTGGATTACACTGAATTACTAGTGCTGCGAGTTTTACGTTGCGTGTGTAGTTTTGATTTCTGCGTATGTGCACACGGTATGTGGCGAGTGCAGAACGTTTCCATTGATGTTTTGTGACAAACCTAAAATTAACGTAAAAAAAAAAAATTCGCGGACAACTGACTTACTGTTTTTAAAAAGGGGGTAGAAACGTTGTTGGAATGCCCATCTGTTTTCTATACAATTCATATCCAATATTTATACACTAAATTATATTGAATGTCTAAAAAGAAAAACGGCCAAAGAGCTATGCGGAGCGCAAGTTCGTCAGCGTCTTTTGCCGGGATCGCGGTGACGTCAGAACGACTCCGAGCTCTGATTGGCTCTGATTGAAGGATAGTGGGTAGACCTCAAAGCAAGCTGCCTCGAGGTCTACCCATTATCCTTCCATCAGAGCCAATCAGAGCTCGACGTCTTTCTGAAGTCACCGCTACCCCTGCAAAAAGAAGCAGACGCACTTGCGCTACGCATAAAGAGTGGATAAAAAAGTAGATACATTTTCTTTAGGATGTCTATAGTATCTATACACTGTTTTATATAAGCACTCTGTAGAAAGTGGATACGTGTTTTTCGAAGGGCGTTCCACGTTCTAACGCGTTCGACGAGTACAGTGGAGACAAAGGCAGCTAGCTTTCGGTCTACCTACTAATCCTTCCAACCAGAGCTCGGCGTTCCGATGTCCCAGCGCTCTCTCGTCTCCTCCTGTCCGTCAGTTTTTAAATAAATTCGAAGAAAAAAACCATAAAAAAATCTTTTGCCGGTAAGTTTTCAATCAATTTAAATTTATTAAAAAAATCTTAGAATTTTGAGGTTACAACGACAAAATAAAAAGCACAAAAGACGGTGTTTTACAAATAAACTCCATAAGAGCGCATACATGGTCCCTGGTCCTGAGTAGATCGTGACTTCGGTTTTCTTTCAAATCACGAACAACTGACAAAGGATTTTTGCCTTATAGCTCGTCAAGGTTCCTCCAGAATAACTGTCATAGCATTCGAACTCTCTTGATTTCGTTTTTGAATTTTTAATAAACTGGTTGCACTGCAAACTTCAGAAAATGAGGAATCTAGGAAAAATAAACTCCGACAAACCCCAAAATTTTAGTGAAAACTAAAGATTGATGAACGTCCTGCGAATGTCACGATAAATAAACTCAGAAACTAAGGAATCCTACACATAGGATATGGGGACAGAACGAGCGGGTTGGTAAGGATAATTAAACTTGAGGAAGAAAACGAGAAGGTTGTCCGTCCCTTCTCGTTTTCTTCCTCAAGTTTAATAGGATATGCATCGGTTCTTTAGATTGGTCCTCTCGTATAGCCATATTTCTTCAGAAAGGATTTACACAAATAAGGGAGTAAATATTATTTTTAATTTCTTCCTGACTGTCCCGTGATTGGCATGGGAAGAAAATTATTCCTTAGAATATTGTGTAAAAGCACGACTTTGGGGTAAATAGAAAGTGGGGAGAGTGGGGCTCTTCGGGGGGGGGGGGGGGGCCACTGTTGCTAGAAGAATTTAGGTCGTGAGCAGTCGCCCAATGGCAAATGTTGTCACAACCAAAAAAAAAAAAAAAAACCAAAAACCAAGAGAGAGAGTTCTCCGGGTGTGACATTGTTAAAGAAATGGACCACTGACCGAGCGATAGGTCCACGCTCTGGTAGAGAGTCTGACCAATGAAGAGAGACAGAGACGTATCTCGGGAACACAAAGCAACTTTAATTTAGTGGTAGGCAGAAAGCTGATTACGATAGATACACACTGCACAAACAGGTTCTGTAACAATGGGGAGAACGCTTATGAAAACAGGGTTTACAAATCTAGGTTTACGGAGGCTGATACAGTTACGAATGAAGATGTTACGATTAACCGAATCAAAAAATGCTAATTAAAGAAATAACAGCGAGTGCGGAAAGTCTCATCTGACGAGTCGATGGTTGACGTCTCCCTGCGCGGTCCGTCCAAGGTGGAGGAGTTCCGGCGGTCGGCTGGCTCACTATGGGCGGGGCCCCCCGGACTCGCACCCACTTCTTCAGCTGACACGCTCACACACAGCGGAACTCCGTCCTGTACTTGGCGAGAGGCCGTCGACAGTGGTCTAGTCGCCCCGCTCGACGCGATGCGTCCGTTCGCCTCCGAGTCTCTTCTCGCACTGCCCTTTGTTCCTCGCACTCAAACCCAGGTTCGCACACCAAGAGTGGAAATTCAAATCCCCCTCTCCGGGACGGTCATTGCCCTGCGGATCTGCCCTTTGGACCTGAAAGCAGGCTGCCCTCTAAACCCAGACATTCCCTACCGTTTAGAGTAACACAACTCCGCAAGGTTCAAAGGCCTCATGTTTTATTGTTCTGTCTGGTTTGTTTTGGGGCAGAGTTACAAGACAGCGTGTTTCGTAATATTTATGCCTGTGGCCGCCACAGACGCGGCCGTCTGCGGCCCATGGCTTCGAGAGCAACCCGAGCCTCCGGCAAGGCATGTCAAGAACCGGGGGGAGGAGGGCTACACGCGTTAGCCGACTGAGCCCGGGAGGGCGAGGTGAGGGGAAGGGAACCACCGAGCGAGGTGCCGAAAAACACTTCCCACACGCGTCGGAGAATTCGAAGATGGGGGAAGACTCCGGGAAGCCTGCCGACCACTCACGTCGACAGAGTCTCCCTCTCCAACCTCCGTATACTATCCTTGCCGTTTTATGTGACAGATGTCAACGCCACGAGTAATCCTACGCCAATCACGCGACTCTAGAGGCCCACATGACGATCTGCTTAGCGAGTATTGATTGATGAAGGCTCGAATTTTTTGTTTCCAGTCAAAAAAGCACTTACGCTACCAGAAAGTTGATGTCGTATTGTTGATTTTCGACACCTTTTGACGTGATCCGCACAAATAGCTCGAATGTCGTGGGCTTGAACTTGTTGTAGAACTCCTGCGGAGCACAAGAACGTTGATCAATAACATGTCTGCTGAATGGCTACCTCGTAGCATTAACTTTAGTAAGTGCACCCAGCACTGCAACCGGAGGGGAATGCCATCAGACACCCATAGAAAGTGACGTGCGTTTCCATCTTTGTCCGTTGGACTTTGGAACGAGTTGTGAGCATGCTTGCGTAACCCTATTCTGCGGAATATTACACGATACGCACGCTTTCACAGCGGAGCGACTCTGCAGTTTTCGCCCGGGTGCGTGATAGACGCATGGAAAGGTGTACAACGTCGTGCTCGAACCCTTACCGCATAAAAAGTACGTTGCTTAGCGGGGTCAAGAGTAGCCTCGTTCTCCCAATAGATGGAGACACCCGTGAGGACCCCGAACCTGGTTCGCACCTCCTCGAGGACTTCTCGAAACCGCACGTCGTCTTGAGCAAGGTCGCCGAAGTGCTCGGATCGCAACCCAATCAGCAGTTTGAGGCCGTTCGCCCTTACCGTGGGAGCCCAGTCAGCTATAGCGTTCGCTGAAAATAACCAAAGCGTCACTCGATGGCTGTGCGAAGTCGCATCTGGACGAGGGATTGAATTTTAATGACATAAGGGCAAAGGCAGTTTTAGAAAAGGCGCGCGCCTATCGGAGCAAGTGTGCAATGTCAGACATGGGTCGTTATCATCTAGATCAAGATGCGGGTTTGGGCCAGTTGGTGAATAATTTTATAGGCTTCTTGCACTCGATTAGACTCGAAATCGAAATCAACATTGTCGTCTACTATCAGTGCCTTGGCGCCATGTTGGAGACACTCGGCGTCTTATTGCGGCAGTAGTAGTGCCGTGGAGTCATAGAGCCGTCTTGGTATAATCACATTTCAAAATATTTGCTTGTCCTAGTCAATCACAAAAAGGTCCCCCACTTGACACGAAGTGCAGTTCACACACATTTAGTTGGAGTACCAAGCTTTCCTGTCGAGATCATAGAGTTAATATAATAATCTAGAGCGGAAGGTCCCATGCATTTGGCCGCTTCGGAACGCCGGGGCATAGAAGCAGACTTCGGTGGTCCCAGTTGGTGGTCCGGACTAGCCCATATTGCTGACGACGGCTTAATATGCACAAAACAGCAGCAAAGCATCACCTGTAAAGTCTGTAACTTGTTATTTTCTTTTTGTAGAAAAAACACCGAAATCGCGCGTTGTCAAAATTAAAGAAAGTTGACAAGCGCTCCAGCAACTTCAACCTGCCGCAGCAAAACGAATACGCCTAACCCTTCGTCTGCTTTCTTTCTCCGCTCTTATGTCGCCTTCTTCCTCGTTCTTCCTCTCGGGACCGGAGATGTTAGCTCTCAGGATTTGCCGCGTTCTGCTCCCGTCTTTACCCGCCGGGTCGAGGTTGTGCCGGCGTATCCGTCGGAGCCATTCATTATGCCAGCGAACCGATTGCTCGAGCGTCGACTTCTCCTGGTTCCTAATGATTTCTAGAATTGTAGAAAAAACAATACTGCTGACTTTTACGGCTGGAACAAATATTTACCGCGCAACTGACAACTTTAAACCTCGAGTGAGCGGAAAACTACAGTGCGAACACGGCCCCAAAGCGACGAGTGCCTCCAACATGGATTCCAGCGTGAACCGGTGAGATTTACGAACCGGTAGTAGGGTTGCGTCATGGTCTCGTGCAAGAACCTTATGCAGAGCGCAAAGTCGTCTGCTTCTTTTGCAGGGGTTATTGTGACGCCAGAACGCCGCGCTTTGACTGACGTGATTGGAGGAATAGTGGGTATACCTCAGGGCAGCTATAGCATTGAGGTCTACCCCCTATCCTTCCAATCAGAGCCGATAAGAGCTCGGCGTCTCTTGCGCTCCGCATAATCAGCGAGAGCTTAAGAAATGCAAGTCGTGGCGTGTCCGACTGGTGCGTTTAGCTTTTTGTTCCGCCCATGCATCCAAAGTGGTCCCGAAGTGGCAACAAATGACGTCACAAAAGCGGGAGTTTTATGCCGTCGGACGTCGCGTTCCTGGCGGTTGGTGTAGACGTTCTGGCGAAGAGCACGAGCGAACGCGAGTGTCGCTGTCGTCGCGGCGTCCCCCCGACTTCTGGCTGCCGAAGCTTCCGTGGACTGTCACATTGGAGAGCGATCTGCAGCAGAACAGGCGTCTGACACATCCACCACCGCTGCTGGGACACCTCTAGGATCGCGGCCGGCGACAGCATGACGCTTCTATGACGTCATCAGGCGGAGATTGAGAGACCACTTTTTTTTTTTTTTGATCCGATCAGCACACCATTGGGAGACGCGTTCCAGGCAACAGTTCGAAAGCACCATGACAGTACGGCGTGCAAGCTCGTCTGCTCCTTGCGCACCACGTGCGTTTGCTTACCCTACCAAATGCGCCCACGTGCTTTTGTTTACCCCATACCTCAGCCAATGACGGTTCGTGCGCGCTTGGTTGCCTCGTCATCGCGCGCTCTCAGTGCCTCCTCTTTGTTGGCCTTTGGTTAACGTACTCTTCCTTACCTTCCGATGCGCCAAAGACGCACCTTGTAACACTTGTTTTCTGTATAGAAGAGAGACACGCAGCGCCCTTGTCTACCATTCTGAGTGCCTCCTTAATTGTCCCGCTCCTTTCACGCGTTTGCTTTCTATAATAAGTTTCGTAAATTTTTGTTCTCTTCCGACGATGAAAATGATAATGACTCCCGTCTCCCAATGCCAGAATACGCCGTGCTCGCGTGCTTGCGAGAAATCGCTTTGTGGAGAAGTTGTGCGGCAATGATATAAGGCTAATGATTATGAACCTAATTTGGAATAATACACGAAAAGCAACATAAGGAATAGGCAAAACATTCGAAACACGGCACAGTTATCTATTGACAAAGAAAGCCTACGATCTCTGAAATAGGTCAATGCGTTTAGATTTTTTTTTTCACCTTTAACATGTGAACATGAGACACTGATGACTTCCTTCAGCTGCTCAGCATTAATGCAGTATGGAACCAGATAGTTTAGGTAACGAGGCGCGAGACGCGCTGCTATATCTCTACTGTACACAGCCAGGAAAGATGAATAAAATGTGAGTTATAATGGTTCCGAGTTCACAGCTATCCCAGAAAGGGCTTAAATGATAAGAAAAGACTTAGCACTCTTAACTCCTAGCATTTTTAAAAGCTTCGCAGCAGCTTCGCCGGCCGTGGGGCTATTTAAAGTATTTTGTTAGATAGGACAGAGTTGCACGTTATTCTGCATAAAAGAAGCGTACGTATCACATCTTCTTGGATAGTATTTTGTTACCGTTAGTCCCCGGCACTGTTATTCATACCCGCCTAGAATGGATATATCTTTTCTTGCTACGCGTGAACTATTAGGGCCTATTTTTTCTCCGATTATTTCTACGCCTTTCTCAAAAATCGGTTAGCTGCTTTGTGCTTCGACTGGAAGACGACTAACCAGACAGCTCCAGGCTTGAACTTTCTCTCCCCGTGAAAGCCTTGGAGCCTGATTCAAGAGTCTTTATTGTCACCTGCTCATTTGTAAATAGCGGAATAAAGAAACCTACCACAAAAGAGTAGCTAAATTGAAAGCCAAGCCCCGTTCTGGTGTCCCGTCTTCTGTAATACTAAAACACATTAACAAACAAACACACAAACAAACAAACCAGCAAACAAACAAAAAAACGAACAAACCCAACCCAAACTGACAAAACACCTAATCAACCAACTAACAAACAAACGAACAAACAAATAAACAAACAATATAACAAAAGACAAACAAAATGTAAGGCAGCAAGTGAGCTGCTAACATGGAAAAATATGCCCGAAGCAGGATTACACTAACTCTACGAAACTTAGCCTCGGTTAACTTTTGTCATGCCAACAAAACAAACTATATTAATTGTCAGCTCAGAAAAGACAAAATTTGGGCGTAGTCCATGCGGAGCGCGAATTAGTTCTTACAAAATTTGATTGTCAGAGAAAAATAAATATTGTTGCTTTATGTGTTCGCGACGTGTATTGGCGATGGATGGATGGATGGACGAATACGGCTGAGCCCTTTGGATCGGGCGGTAGCTTACGCCACCTAGCCATTTTGTCTTACCCTTTAAGCTTAGAATATTTAAATGTGAAAACTATATTCACTCCGTACTGAAAAGAAAGTGAGGCTATAAATCCCCCTTGCCATCAGTTAATAAGATAATGCCTAGTCTTCTCTCGCTTTCTGCCACCATTCACTTAATCTTTGCTTGGTAATCTCTACTGTCTTGAAATCCACTTTTCCTTCGCTGTCTTTAAAACCCAATGACCTTATTAAATTTTATGTTGTCTTCGGTATGCATAGGGTGAAGCCCTTTACAGTAGAGTATCAAGTGCTCAGCCGTCTCGTCCTCCTCTCCACAAGCAGCGCACACTGTGTCCATTTCCTGGTACTTCGCTCTGTATGTTCTGGTTCGCAAAACACCTGTCCTTGCCTCAAACAACAATGAGCTTCCCCTAGAATTGTCATAGATGCTTTCTTTGGCAATAACTGTTTTGTTTAATCTATAGCCTTCGAGAGCCTTATTTGTCTGCATTCCCTCTAGCCATCGATCTCTTTCTGTGGCCTTAACTTTCTTCTTAACTGAGACCTGCTCTTCCGTAACCCCACTATAGCCTAAAAACTTTCCTCTTAATTTCCTAGTGCGCTGTCTCCATTTTGTGTCTATACTCCTCATGTATAAATAGCTGAAAACCTCCCGTGCCCATTGCTCCCCACCCATTTGCCTCAACCGATCCTCAAATTCTATCTTGCTCACAGCTTCCCTGCCCTCAAATGACGCCCATCCCATGTCTCCTTGCTCCCTGGTTTGGTGTTTTGCAATGTGCCCCCAAAGTCAGCCTACCTACTCCACGCTGTTTTATTTCTAGTCTTGCATGCACTTCGGATTTCATGCATAGCACTGCGTTTCCAAAAGTCAAGCCAGGCACCATGACCCCTTTCCAAATCTCTCTTACCACCTCATACCTGTTGTAATTCCGACTCCGGCGAAATTGACGCCGCGTGGCGGCAACGCCGAGAATCTCAAGAGAGGAGGTCGTTTAGACTCTGTCGTCTGCTATAGCTACTCGGTTCTCGTAGGCAGCATAGAAACAAACATCGTTTCCAGTAATTATTTTTATGCTTCCGCCGTGTCATTTCTACGCACAACTAGAAGAATTGGTTTCCACCGTCGAAACATCGCTTCGCTTTCACATGTAACACCTATTTTATGCTGAAGTCCAAGATACTTATGGTGGTCCTCATGCTGAACGACGAAAACGGCCTCCTTTCGTCCGCCATTTTGCTTAACCGTCGCGCCCCGCTAGAGTCGCGAATACGTTTTAATGATATAACAAATAACTAATTCGTAACGCCCCAGGGAGAGTCGTATATTTTTATGACTACCATAGTTTTTTTTTCATTAAAATTGTTGAGGTGAAAATGACTAAACTAATCTTACGAATGTCCCAAGAAACACCTCGTGCGTCAGTGGCCTCTTTGAATCACCTAGCAGTTAAAAGCGTAAAATATAGAAATCTGCTCAAACTATGAGCAAATACGCCATTATTATTTACAATTAATTAACTATTTTAGCTAACTTTTGCAGATTGTACGTATATAGCTTAGCCTCAGAATTGTTTAAAACAAAAAAAACCAAAAATCTTTTAAAAAGAAACATGCATGGATGGTGAATTCTTTCGTAAATCCGATGACCAAAATCGCAAAAGCTATTTTCACCCTCATATTTTTCTGGGTGCCACATGAAAAGTGATCACCGGAGGTACCATCAATCAAGACAAAGAGGGTTGGGTGTTGGGGGGTCGTGATTTCAGTGCGGTTCAAAGGCGAAGCAGTGAAAGTAGGTCCGAAAGGCAGGTTTCTTTCTAGTTTGCACATTAGATGGCGACTTAATTTGCGTGTTCTTTTTCAAGAAATTGAGATCATGGTCGGTTTTGCCATACGCAGTTTGACGCCGGGATGAGGTGGGGGAGCCTGGCGCGACACGATGTGTTTGGTGGCGTCCAGCTCGAAGCCGTCGAAGACAATGTGGCTGCAGCACTGGGCGCAGAAGTCGGACAACACAAAGGAGCTGAGAGAGCTCAGGGTCGGGTCGTAGTAGCAGAGGATCAGCTGCGGCTTCTTCCCCGATTTCGGCGAGGCTGGGATAAGACGAGACAACACGCAGGTTACGTTACAAGGGTGGCTAACCGACGGAGAGTCAGCTATAGCGCGGTCAGCCCCGTGAACACTAGGAGGCCTATAAAAGTTTCAGCGTTATCAATAGACGAACTGAGAAGATGTATGGCAGCAATGACACTGAACTAGCGCGAGGAAATGCACCTTAATAAGAAAAAAAAAAAAACAACAACACAAAAACAACATTAAAACTGAATAGTATTTGGGCATATTGGAGTGAATCGAAGTTATAGCATCGCCGTAATGGGACATAAACGTGACAAATAAGCCGATACTATATAAAAAAGGTGCATTAAACACAAAATAAAAAATATGCCAAAGGTAAGTAGCATCTGCTTTAGTTAAGTATGATTGTGACTTTACTTTTGAGAACGTGTAGTCGTCAGATTGACGATGGCAGGAGCAATACTTACTGTTAGAAACATCACCTGCCGTATATTCAAAATGAAGCATAGGAATTGTGTCAGTGAATCAGTTTTGAATTCGGTACGCATTTCATTGTACAACAAAAACAACTAATTAACAAATCTGTTTGTACACTATCTCCCATGTAGAGCACGGAGCGCCAATCATTGCGGTCTGGGACACAGAATAATAAAATCATACGAGCCTCATTATTTAAATAAAACAGAAAGAATAAACATAGGGACGGACAGAACAGCACTTCTTTCGTTTATTCTTTCTGTTTTATTTGACTTCACCAACGCGCTCACGTCAAACTCATTACTTGTTCGTTTTTTTTTGCGTACTGATATGTTTTGAACAGAAGTAAGTTGTTCAAGTTCTAGTGTAGAGTTGTTTATTGTTCGGGTTTGCTTGATATTTGCTGTATATATATGTGCACAGAAACAAAAAAAAGAGAAAAAAAAAGTACGGATAGCACATAGAGACACTGCATCGATATTGTCGACTTCTGCGAAATCGGCGGGACATAGTGGTTAGATACGAAAGCTGGCGGGTTCGCTCGCCAGCTTTCTCAAGCGAATCAGATATACGCACAGTGAGTGACGGTTTAAAGGCGAAGGTTGTGAAAGTAGGCCCGAAAGCACGTGGCGAAAATCGCCAACACCCACTGTTAGCTGGAAGCGTTAGTACTAAATGCATTTGGGTTTCTCATTTTATGCGCCTTATTCAGTATGTGACCTTTCATCGTTGGTGACCATGTTCGGGCGTAGCTTTTCAGAAAAGTGCCGATTTAGAAATGAATTAAAGTGACGTCGTAGGTCTCACTCAGCCATTCGTCATGATCCGTTAACCGGTTTCGCCATGTCTGGCAACCGGTTTGTGTACCAACCTGTAGTTCACTGCCGCTAAAAGGAAACAACATATCTCTCCATCGCATCTGGATAATAGTCGTAACCTGAAAGACAGCTCACGCGGAACGATCGGGAACTCATAGTCCGGAGTTTCGAATTGTTTGTAGTCTTTTTTTTAACACTATACAGTGTGATAAATTGAGATTTAAATACCTAACATAAAGGAAACGTTTATTGATATATTTCTGACATGAGAGCTAGAACTGTCCTTATAAACGTGCTACAAAAACCACGTAACAATCAAACTTCAATGCACACAAGAAGGTGATTAGCTGTAGTTTGAACATAAAAAAAACATCAAAAACTTAGAATACGTTTTTAGAACACCCGGAAAGCCCAAGGGAAGGGCTGGGAATTAATTCAGAGTACTTGGCGATCTTCAACGTGTAACCAAAATCTCAGATACACGGCGCATACAACCCACTACGCCATAGCTAGATTGCAAGCACTTCGACCAGGACTTAGTCATGTTCGACATCCGGGGTACCCGCAGACCTCTGCCGTTGCCATGAAGCCAGACAGTATGCTGTATGCTGGCATAGCCTCCTATAATGTTTTGCATCATCGCACCAAACAGTCGACCGGATGTCGGGGATTCTTTTTTGTGTTTTCACTGACACACCGTAAGACATCGGCGTAAATTTGTTTTTCAGCGAGTATATATAACACCTGCGGTTTTTACGAACTCATAAGGTCTATTTTGAGGCACTCTTCATTAATAACAAAGGCGCAGAGCCTCAACTATTCCCGACATATAAGCAAACTCTCAGGGATGCCGGATTGCTCTTAGTGTATGTTTTTCCTGTTTTTGCGCAACACAGGAGAGTTTTATCGTTTTTGTATATTTGACAGTGTCGCCAACTAGAGCTTAAAAAATCAATTTAATAACATTTCCTTTCCTTCCACCGTAGCCGCCGGCATGACAGAATTAAATAGGTCTTCCTGCGTTCCTTTTATTGACCGACTCGCTTGAGCTGAATTTGAAGCATAGAAAAATTAGCAGCCCGGAACCACGGAAGCCATCTTACGCGTCATATTGGCGAAGTAGGCGATGATTCCGAGAAGGATCAGGACCACAGCGAAGCCGAGCAGTGTCGCGTAGATCATCCAGGTAATGGTCGTAGTGTCCCCGTCGTCCCTGGGCGCGCGACGTTACGAGCAATCGCTCTTGGTGTTGTTCACGACGCAGGGAGTACACATCTTGGGGCCCGTAGATGCACGAGCAGTAGACTGGGCGACAAACTAATCTCCAACGTGAACGTAGACATCACACCGCCAATCGTAATTACGTACATACTTGCTTTGACAAAAACTGACTTCAAAAAAAGAAAAGGAAAAAAAGAAGGGAGATACAGTTACGTGGATGCCGTTTTTATTGTATGTAAATGAGGCTCGGTGGAAATTAGTTGGGAAGATAACCGTCATGATCAGAAGGCTAGTGAACTAAAATCGGTTAAATACGCATTTAATTGCACGTATGCGTCATATTGCAATTGCAGCATTGACGGCAATTACTATTGAAGTCCGGATCCATTTAAATATTTTTCTGACTAGGTAATGCTTTTTGTAATATTAAGCGAACAGTTTCCGCATTTTGTAGCCCGATTTAGAAAATGCGGACACAAAGAGTGCCGCAAGCACTGCCCGCAATGACGTTAACAAGAGTGACATAGTCGTTTCATTCACGTCGTCACAATCTCGGCAGCGCGTCCTTGGTGGATGCGCCGACGACACTCTGCCGAGATAGTGACGACGCGAATAAAACGACTCCGTAACTCGTGGGCGTTATTTCCAGCGCTCTTCACTCTGCGTAATTTTTAAATCGGACGAAAAAAAAATACGGAAACGTATAAATAAATAAAAAAAAAACCGTTAACTTTGTACACATGCTTTAAATTGGTCTGGCTACTAATAGTAATTACTGTCAATACTGCTGAGGAATAATACAATGAACGTTGGACAGGAAACTACCGCAGACTTGCTGTTTCATACTAAATACGCCCGATTACACCAGGTTTGCAAACAATCATATTTGTCGCGCCATTACTGTTGGACAGTTTATGTGCGCGCGTTTGCGTATGTGTGTGTGCGGGGGAGGAGATTGTTTAATGGGAGGGGACCGGGTGTCGCAATACTGCCTCCCGGGCCGCCGGTGGCCGACCCTCGGGCTGACTTACAGCAGTGCGTCTTTAGAGGACAGCAACTTTCTAAAACTTCAAAAATTGTACGCAGGCCGCACCCTAGCGAGGCGGTTGCATTCGTCCGAGTACTGAGTTCCTCGAGTCGGTAGTAAACTGCGGTGCCAACTCCGAGAAGCCAAATCGCAGCGCAGCAATCGAGTAACGAGCCGATAGGAGGAGGAACACTTGCTGTGACTTACACGGGCAGTTCGACGCCGGAAACTGCATCGAACTCGTCCTTCTCGAACCAGGCACGGTCAATGTTCGGGAACAGAATGTAACTGAAAAAAAAAAAAAAAACACACACACACAAAAAAAGACTAAGATAACGTCCCGGTGTATCGCGAACTGTTGATTCTTCACAGTTCGCTTGTTTCGGGTTGATGACATTCCTATCGAACCGAGTGGCCTCAGCGCACGGGCGTAATATTGGTATCTAATCGCCGGCCAGGGCTGTGACCTCGCTCCGAGAGGCATCGGTCGGTGTCGACGCACCTATAAAAAAAAAAAAAAAACTCCGTTTCATACTTAGCGTGCAACGTTGTCAACGCTACTGGCGCGAGCGCGTGGCTTCAACGATGGTTTTGTTTGCGCGAGAACGAGTGCAGATGATCAACGAGATCAAGCCCCACGCTCGCGCCAGTAGCTTTGACAGCGTTGCACGCTAAGTATGAAACAGAATATACTTAGGATGCAGAAAGCAATAGATCAATATACATTCCAACACTCCCCTACGAGTAGGGATCTGTTGTCGGAATTCATATACATATATATTTTAAATCGAAGGTTGTTTTTTGGAGCTTTCGTTTGTTTTACACAGCACTCGGAGAATTTCTTTTGTGCTTTTAGCGTCATTGTCTAATGTATATATATACAATAAAAGCTGTTCGCGGGTTCAGTAAAGCAGACACTCCGAAGGAAACGCAATTATCGAGCTTTCCACAATGTAAAATATTTTTTTTTTTCGAAAATAAGCGTACTGTTAATTAAATGCGCCCATCTTTATCGAGGATTGCTCTATTGCGCCACTCGGAATTCCACTTCTTTGCAATGCGGATGGCTCCTTTTTCATTAGCAGAGCTAACTTGTACGTGACAAAACTTTCAAAGCATAACGTTATTGCTGCCGATCAGTTCTAAATTTAGATATTGTTTTGGGGTTAAGCGAGCTTTCGCTTGCTACCCATTGTACAAAAGTGATGAAACTTTGGAATGAATTTCTCGAACTGCTGTCATGTGTAAGCGAAAACGGCTGTTCTATGAAAACGAGCCATGAAAACGAGCTATGAAAACGAGCCATCATAAATCTGCGCCAGTATGCGCCAGGAGACTGGCCCAGATTCCAAGCATGCTATATACTCCTTTTGAGCTTAGGACAGATCGCGTCACGCGCTATGAGCCATATCTAAGACAATCCATTGCTGCGTGAGTGCAACGTGATATTCGGAAGGGGCACAGCAACGCGCGAGGCGCACAGTCACGTGATACATTTACGGCGTTGGATTGGCCGGGTGGCTCGTAGAGTCTTCTGCGGTCCATCGTAATGTGAAACGATGCTGTGAGAAAGGGATGCAGATGAGGAGACCAGAGGTCTCGGGGACGTCAGAACGCCGATCTCCGATTCGAATGATTAGGCGGTAGACCTAAAGCTAGCAGCCTTTGTCTCCACTGCACTCGTCGAACGCTTTCGAATACGAGAGCCAAACGCCAGACGCTTGAGTTCCGCGTTCTAACGCGTTCGACGACATCAGTGGAGGCAAAGGCTGCAAGCTTTTGGCCTCCCCCCTAATCATTCGAATCAAAGCTCGACGTTCTGACGTCTCGCGCGCTCTGTTCTTCTACACTACCTGCGTTTCTCGGCCCTTACCTTATTGACACAAGGGGACCAACATTTGCTGACACGCGACGACACTGATCAAGAAGCGTCTTGGTCGCGGTGGAATTTCGAGGATAAAAGCGGACTTCCTCTTTCAGTCTCTCCTTCGTAAAACTCGATGACGTATTCTTGAGTTGCAACGTTGACGTGCGGCACCCTTGGTGACGATATTGAAATACCTCCCTTGGATTGAACACGATCCGTGCGTGAGCACTCGGCTTGGGGCGCGTGACATGCCTCGGCGAGCATTCGGATGGCTCGAGTACAATGGCTGCAATGACAGGAGTGGCCGAACCCTAACAATGTCTGCAAGTCAGCGCGTGAATTGCGCTTCGCCAACTTTATGGCTATGATGAACATTGGCGGCATATAATTAGCACGGAATCATAATTGTCCAACGGGTTTTAATTCGTTTAAATTGCGGGAGAAACCTCTTCATTTCTCCCAGTCACTTCCGGTGTGCACCAGGGCTGTTTTAGGGCTGATGTTGATCCTTGCTTACATCACTGTCATAGCCGATTCGATTCATATCTTTGTTCAAGTCCTCCTTTCTCTAGTCGATTGTCTAATGTACATGAAAGTTAATTTACGAAGTCACCAAGTGTTATTGTATGAGCCATTAATTAATCTGCACAAATGTTGAAAAACAAAAGACATACGCATGAAAATAAATTTTCAAAAGTCCATCCTTGTCACAGATAAAAGAAAAAAAAAGTTGTTTATTAGGTTTTCCTATACCCATAATGGTGTGATCTGGCAACAATACGAAACTTTTAAATACTTAGCTGTACCAATTTCTAATGATTTGAACTGAAAGAAACATGGAGATAATGTGTCTATTACTGCGTTCCAATAACTTGGCTTATAAGAAGGGCAATTAAGAATACGACACGTGCAGTTAAATTATGTGCTCACAAGACCCTCATTCATTCGTCTCTGGAGTATGCTCATGTAATCTGGAATCCATACGTGCAGTACCAAACAGATCAGCTTGAACGTATTAAGCGACTTGTAGGAAGATTTGTTTATTCTGAATATCGTGGCACAAAATCAAAAACGGAATTATATATAAAAAAAAAAATGCCGAGCTACCTACGAAGCAAACTTGGAAGTTCGAAGTTTTTCTACCAGTAACGGCCATTATAATATCAGTTCGAGTGACTAATACATACACTTTCCTGGAAGAAGGTCGCCCAGAATTAACGATCAGTTTGCAGTCAAGCCGTGCTGTCCAAACCTTGATGTTTTATAAGTGCTTCTTTTTGACAAAAACAATCGAGGAGTGGAACAGTTTGGAGGGCGACCTTTCGTTTTGACCGACAATTCAGTGAATTTTGAAAACAAAAATGCCACATGATTTGTATTCAAAGACGGTCCTAGTTCTCTTGAATGGTGTTGGTGTTGACGACTTTGTGTGAATCCATATTTGAAAAACAGCGCGAATAACACACGGACAAGAAGAGAAGAGAACACACAGGACGAGGCGCTGTGTGTTCTCTTCCCTTCTTGTCCGTGTGTTATTCGCGCTGTTTTTCAAATATGGATTCATACCAACTCGCCCAACTTTTCATTCTAGTGCATTCAATCTTAACTGGGAGGACGTCCGGATGATGATTGTATTTGTGGTTCTTGGTTGCTGTACGGTTCTTGTTATTTTTTTTTGCTCTTGTGTTTTCCTATATAAAAAAAAAGAAATAAAAAAGAGAAATGCACTCCAGAGAAAGCCCGAGAGTGCTCTATGTTGTAAACAAATAAAGAATAAACAAAAACTGCCTGGCCGCTTGCCCTGGCTGCGACTGGAGGGAACAAACCCTGCTAGTTTTTTTTTTTTAATAATTCGTTTAGCGTCTGCCGTTGCGGGGGAAACAAATTAACGTGTCTTCTTTAGGTTAGAAACGTAAAGGACTAACCCCGAGTGGTATTTGACGAAAATAGAAACATGGTTGCACCACCCCTTTAAAGGGATACTGAACCAAGGAATTTAGTGTCCATAATAAGTGGCGCACGTTCTTTCCACGAGCCAGCAGCCGCCGGTGTGCGCGAGCACACGCAACGAAAATGACGTCAAAGGCCTCCATTCGAGGTTAAGATGACAGTGAAATGTATGGGCTTCGGGCCAAAGGAGAATAAAGACAAGTTTTTCATCTACACAGTGGTGTCTGGTCTAAAAGGTAAGCGATTAATTGGTCTAACAAGCCCGTGGCTTTCACTTGTAGAGATGAAAAGCCTGTCTTTATTCTCTTTTGGCCCGAAGCCCATGCATTTCACTGTCCTCCAAAGCGCGAATGGAGGTTTTTGACGTCATTTTCATTGCGTGTTCTCGCGCACACCGGCGGCTGCTGGCTCGTGGAAAGAGCGTGCGCCACTTATTATGGACACTAAATTCTTTGGTTCAGTATCCCTTTAAACGCACATGAGGTCGTGCAACCCAGGTGGTGATATTTTTATAGCCAATCAGTGCCTCATTTTTGCCACTGTAGAATACGTCAAAATATTCTTGCTCAAAGGCTAAAAATAAATAAATAAAATAAATTGGAGGACAATTTTTTATCTTCGTTGCGCCGAACTTGAGAGTAGCAGCATCTTCCGATTTGCCACGCATGACAAATTTCACTGCTCGGTCTGATAAACGATGGAGAGGCTTTCCAACGGGCGGTCGAGACGAATTTACCCCTTTTGCAGCCCGTTTGTGAGCGTTTAAAACAAATAACCTAGTCAGCGAGGGTGAGACTCAATCACTTTATCACCGCAGCCAGTGTGACTCCGCCATTGGGCGATAAGAGTGCCGAAGGACCAATCACGAGACGTAAAGATCACAGGCCTCGCCCTGGGTTTCTTAAATCGTAACGATCTCTGATTTCAGAGAATACTAAACGCCGATTGAGAATAGCACTCGCTCCCGGGCTCAGCGCGCTTCGGAGAAATTCCAGTGTCAGTCCTTGCTTCAAGCGTATGCATCGATTCTCTATGACCGATGTGTTGGACGTAAATCTTTTCTGGCGGGGGAGCCTCAACGAGGAGATGATTTGTTTCGCCAAGCACGAGTGTTACTGAACCCGGCGAACAAACAAGGTGATGCACACCAAAGCGAGCTTTGCGGCCCCGGGTTTTTTTGCCTCGCAGTTTACGGGGGGCTATAAAACTGCCCGACTGAAACGCTCGAGGTCAGGAACACGGGTCGTCTGCGCTCACCCAACGATGTGGGCTTACGTGCTCAATCGATAGAATTACAGTTCAACAACACGTCGGGGACTAAGAGCTTTAGGGGGAAGCTATGAAAACGAACGCTTCCTGCCCTCGCCGTCGAGTCATGCGCTCGCATCTAAAACTAGTGGCTAAAAAAAAACAAAAAATTTTTTTTTTCGGATCACAAATTAGCTGTCCTATGAGAAGTAATTAAGGACATATTGGCTCACGATAATGGGGTGAAATACGACTACTTTTGTTCATTAGTTCCGGTCCCATGCGCAAACTAGACGCTGCGCGGAAGTCGCGGTGACCTAGATTCCCATACCCTGTTGCTTCGTAAAAAGGCCGCAGCTTCAATTTAGGATGAGGTTTAGCTGAACTCGCGTTCAGCTAACGTCCAAGCACGTTACTAGATTAACTTACTTGTGGGACCCCCTCGGATGAGTTACCCTCCTCCCCCACTAAGGTTCTTCACCTGTTGTTTGAAGCATTATGTAGAAGCTGCGTTTCAAAAATGTGTATAGGATGGATGTATGGATGGATGAGGCTGAGCCCTTAGAATCGGTCGGCGGCTTGCGCCATCTAGCTTGTATTTTTTCCCATTCATTAAGCATAGAGATTTATATCTACAAATTTATTCTTAAAAGCTATATACGATCCGTACGACGGAGGCGCCTTATGCAACCGGGTGCACACACCTCCCACCCTACGGGTCACCCGGAAGGGAAAAATAAAATATTCATCCTTCCATCGACTTACTAGAGTACTGTGAAGCGCCACCTAGGCGCTGTGTTTCAAAACTTGTGTATTACAAAGGACACATTATAGTCGCCATAGCTGCCGTCCTTAAATCGGTGGCGCGTCGAATGAGGGGAGGAGGGGATTGGCATTACTCATAAAATCAGCATTTATAGGCAGTTTCGTAACAAAATTGACCTAGTAGTGTTCCGTCCAAGCTATATCGTCATTATTCACATACAACCCCCCCCCCCCCAAAAAAAAAAGAAAAATAAATAAACAAAACGCAAAAAGCGCGAGTTTTTTTTTCTTCAAATCCTCTGCCACCATATCAGCTATTGTGCAGAGTCTGGATGGGATTTGGTTGGTCTCCATCGTCCAGTGACCGACGCGCGCTTGGTAGGGTTGGCGATTCACTAACAATGACGTCGTGCGCAGGCCTTATCTTCTACGTGGTATTGTGCCAGCGCGCGCTCAAAGAAGCTGTCGAATTCGAGTCTCTTCTTAATAATATTACTTTTTTTTTTAAGTACACCAAGCAACACTGGTGGCCGCCATGTCTTGTTCATCGCCTCCTGCACGAGGCATGCGATTGAATCCGCGTTCACAGCGCACGCTGACGCAGCACTTGTGTCCAGTCATAGCATCCTCTATACTCACAAAATCTGGCAGTTCGACGGCGAAGCCATAGAGTGCCCGGTCGCAGATTTGGAGCGCGAGGATCTGGTAGCAGAGAGCATTTCTCGGGGAACCTGGTATTCAGCGCACAGCTTTTGCAGCAGCGAGCGAGGACCCAAACACATGATTTTCAAACCCGACGACAAAAGAAGCAGAAGCGCGAGGAACGCGAAGAGCACGAGCGGACATTCCACCGCTCGGTAGAAGAGTGTTTTGGCGTCTCGCCGCAGCGGGGCGCCCGTCACGTGGCTCTCCTCTCATCCGTTGTCTGCCACTCTACCTTTTCGATTTCGGCGGCCGCGTCTCGTGGCGATCTTCCAGGCTTTGTCAGTATAGAGGAGGCTATGGTCCAATGCATGCTCAAAGCGCACGCCCGAAATATCAGCGGCCACGGAGCAACTACTGGAGGGCGCAGAATTCATTTCGAAAAAGATGCATTATACCTAGAAGTGTGGGAGGAAAAGGACGATCAGATGATTTTTTTTCTTCTTCGGGGAACAGAGGTTGTACGTCACTGTCCACACGGATCACTTGAGCTCCACTAATTGGGGAGCCATCTTTTTGTTGGTCAAAAATCTGCAAAGTATGCATCACTTACTTTTGCATAACGGCTTCAACCGGGCTCAGGCTCCTTGACGATGGCGGCACAGGGAGCGCTTGATCCACAAAGCCAACATGAGAATCCATATTCCTGCAGAAAGAAAGGACAGCAGGTTAAATCGATAAAAGGAGTGACTAATGCGCTCCTGAGGATTCATTGTAACCGCGACACTATCATGCGCTGGGATATATAAGAAAGAAATTCAATTAGAAATTCTCATATAAGAGGAAACGGACTTAGGGGAAAATTAAATTTTACACTATTTCACGTAACTCCAACCGGCTATCCAACTATTATTCTGAATGCCACTGTTCATGGGGATTAAACACAATTTGCTTCTATCAATATTCATTTAGGTAAACACTGTTCCACGCAAGTGTTTTTTTTAATTCTTAACTAAAGACTGCCATGTCATATCGTTTATCTTTTCAAATGTGTGACAAAAATGAACATATTTTACCATGTACTCATAAAGCACATTAAATGGATATGATGCATGAAAAGGCACGGGGAATTAAAATAATTCAACGTTCAGGTATAAAGTAGAATCGGAGTGGTGAGTGGTGCACAAGTGAATGTGTTGGAAACAAAATAATGCAGTTTCCGTGAAACTTTTGTTCATGCACCGTGGTTTTGCTTTTTTTTTTTTTTTTTTTACGGGCTTTATCATACATGTTTCCCAGAAAGTTGAGTTAATATCGCTAATACCACCACCTAGGGTAAGGAAATCCCAACTATAGCAATAAACTTTAAAGTCAGATTTAAAGATTTCTATTTTCTTTAGAGTGTGCTTCGTTGCATGCACTAAACCTTTTGTTTAAATGCTATTTATTTAAAGACACGCATGTTAGACACGAAACGGTTCTGAGAACAAAATGATAGCTGACTATAATACTATAAGAATATATGACGCACAAATGACACTGCGTAGCACTATTAGTGCGAACAAGCCACAGCCATTTTGTTTTTCTTTTCCTCTGTTAGAGATTTTTTCTCTAGAGGTCACTAACATAAGTGGCAAAATTGAATGCCCGCTAATACCCTCGAACAATGCGGGGCAAGCACCAATATGGTGTTCGTGCTTACAGTGTCGCGCAATGTAGCGTTGACTCTCGGACCATTGGAAACATGCGACAAGAGAGTGGTGCCACGGTGCGGCTCCTATCAGATGCACTCCGCATTGAACGCGACAAGACTAGCGTAGACATCCTGCGAAGATACCGGACACGATCCTGGGGAGCCTAGCCCTTAACAGCTCCGCTGTAAAAGGTAATGGTAGGTAAATCGACAAAAAAGAAAACAAAAAACTATCCTCTATTTTGCTGTTTCAATATAATACGATTCCTGGAGAAATTGCCCTCCAAGTGGCGCGCTGGGATGAGCGCTAGACGTTTTCGAGCTCGCCACGGCATAGCTCCGTACACTTAACGCCTGCCGCAAGTCGCGGCTTTGACTGCATTCAAGTTGATCGAAAAGCGATTTCTCTGCCCGTGAAGCATCACTTCCAGCTGAGTGAATATCCGCTCTACAAAGATTAATTCAAGACGACAATTGCAGCCGTGCGCGAACAGCACAAATAGAAAAACAAACACTACAATAGAAATAATGGCTACGACGTGCCGTGCGGGGAAACAAACACATGGCTTGGAACCGCATTGGAGCGGCTTGATTTATTGGCTTTCAAATAAGTACGGCATGAGCGTTTACTTTTTACTAAGAGATTCATCCCGCGAGCCGTTCAAAATACTCTCAGAGGTATGAAATTGCTAAAAAAATCAACATGCTGGGAATATTTTTCATTGCTTAGGCGGTTACCGAGAAATTCCGTACGTTAAAAACGACCAGTATAAAAGACGGAAATGCAGCGCTCGGCAGGAGTGATCGGGTTAGTCTGCTGTTGTATTGATGTTTGTCTGTGACGTGTATGTGTATGCGCTGAATGTATATGTTCAGTTGATGGTTGCAGCATGCGTAATGTGTATAATAACGGTCCCCGAAGCGCAATTGTGGCGTGAGAAAATAAAAACATTTTTTTTTTGCAGAACATGAATTGGGCGGTACCTAGCGCCACCTAGCCTAGCTAATTGCAATTACTCTGCTTGACCCTGCCATCTAGGGGCAAGCGATTTAACCTTCTTTCACACTACGCGATTTCTGGTTACCGCGCAACAGCGGCTTCGAGTTTGTTCTTTTTGAGGGCGGATTTTGGTTTCGCGAATTGGTTTACCATTCCTCCGTGATGTGCGGTTGACGAAGGAATTGTTACTCGAGGAATAGCAAAGGTAAGACGTAAAGCGCGCGAAGTAACTGGGTATCGGTTGTCTCCGTTTAACATCGCAGTGCTGACGACGAGTACACTGAGTAGCTGCTTTTGAAACACAAGTCTTTACCTACGGGGGGAAGCTGGCTTCGGAAATAAACTCAGTTCGCGGAAACCTTGTGTTAAGCTTTTATTTGCTGCTCCGCTCGTCCCGTACAAGAGACGTAGCGTCCTCGTTAAGCGTTATTGAGCTCGATTTGCTCGATTCGGGGCCGCCATAATGAGATGCAGACGACGGAGGAACTTTGCTTCCCTGCTTCAGGGACGAAAGTTTCTCCCTTTCTAAAGGAACATAGGTTACAAGACCGTTCCTCCCTTTAGGGAGGACTATAGATACCCTTTTTTCTAAGAGTGCACGGTCGTGGTGGTGTCGTGTCGTGGTGAAGTATTGTCAAGTCGATGTTGCCGATCTCCTTCCTATGCACGCTTTACAGCAGCTGTGCATGGGCGCCGCCATAACTGACCTTCAGTTTTTGTTCCCTCTTATTCCGTTCGCTTGACTTCATCATTTCCACAGCAGGACAGGTTATTGCCATTTTAAGTGTCACTGTGTCCTTCCCCCCAGCATAGGCCGTTGTGGAGACTCGTCAACGCCCGCTTCAGTGGCTCGGCATCTCGGTAAGACAAGAGAAGGGCGGCTATGGCGGCTCAATCTGGCGCGTGTGTAAAGCATCTATATGCAAATACGAGTTGGCGATCTCTTTCCAATACGCAAAAGCCAGACGAGGTGGCGTCTCACATCGTTCCTCGCCGTCGGAATCCTGTACAAGCTCTTGCCGCTCTCCGCGCGATTTGTGCACTTCGCAACACTACTACAGCCTGTCGTTTTCACGGGGCTCTTTCTACGCGCATGCAAAATTCATTGTGGTAAACAACGCAGCGGCTGAAGAAATCGGCGTGTTCTCGCCTTCGAATGAGAGCTCGCCGACTCGCCAAGATGGCCGGATGTGCCGGTCGCTGTGTCGCGTATCAATCCGCGAAAACCTCAGACGCGGGCAACGCGATCGTTGTCCGTGTCGTCTGCTTCCCATACCTTGGAAACGGATGTTCTAAAACATCGCTCGCGTTATAAAAATAAAAAGCGTTTGTACTGCACCCAGTTGCCACACATAATGTTCAATGATTTAGGCAGCTTTCGGTTCGTTCGAGTTTAGTCTAGGATCTATATTTTACGAACGCAAAGCGGAAAATATGTTCTCCCTGAAACTCGACGCTCTGCAAGGCCGCTTTCCCCCCCGAAGATCGGATCCAGTTCTGCCCACGTGACCACTCCCCCGCCAATACGGGGATGGCGGCGAGAGGAAAAGGAACGCGATACTCTGGCTCTACGAGCAGAGCCCACACAGTTACTTTAGGTTTCCTGAGAAATGGCTCTTTGATGCTCTGTGCTACCAGTCCCTCGCGCTCTGAATCTGCGACCGGGCACTCTGTGGCTCCGTCGTCGAACTGTCAGACTTTAGTGAGTATAGAGGAAGCTATGATGTGACGCAACTCGAACGCTGTCGTTGGTGGCGCGCGTCCAATCAACTTCCAACCTCCCCCCCCCCCCCTTTCTTTTTTTTCCTTTTTTTTAATGCGTTGCGCGCTTTTATTAGTTGAAATGAAGCCGATAAAAATAAATGTTTTGTCTTGCCCGGTCGAGTCAATGAGGAGGTCCGGCTCCTTGAGTTCCTCAGCCGCTTCTTCGTTCTCCTCCATTTTTAGGTACCCTGGACGTTGCCGAGAAACGTGCGAGAAACGAAATCAGAGAAGGGACATAACACGTGACAGCCGGTATTATTTATAGTCACTATACGGGTAGAAACTCAGAAAGAGGAGGAGATGGGAGCGCGCGAGGACGTCAGGGGGCCGAGCTCTGGTTGGAATAATAAGTGGGTAGATGGAAAGCTCTCTGCCTTTCTCTCTACTCACTATTCGAACCCGGTCGAACGCCGGCGTCCAGCGTTCAGCGTTCGCGTTCGGACAGAGGGGTGGAGACAGAGGCAGTTAGCTTGGCGTCTACCCCCTTATCATTCCAACCAGAGCTCGGCCCCCTGACGTCCTCGCGCGCTCTCATCAATTCCTCTTTCTGAGTTTCTACTCGTAAGTCACTGAAGCGATGAGAACGACAGGGAGGAGTTTGGTCTGTCCTGCCTCCGGCGCCAGCCTCCCACCTGCCCACGATGCGACGCGTGCTTTGCTCGCTTTTCGATATTACAACGTGAAAAACAAACAAACAAACACACACAGCAATATTCAGAGAAACAAAAACAGCGTAAAACATGAACACAAGGGACAGGTAGAAGACACCGACAAACACAGCGCTGACTGATGACTGTCGTTTTATTTCAGAACAAAATAGATCGACACAAAGAAAGACTGAAAAATATAGGGGGCATTTTTCGTCACAGTCACAGTCACAGTCAAAGTCATGGTCGCAGTTACAGTCATGGCCACAGTCAAGTTCACAGAAATGTGTCAGTCTGAATTATAAGAGAGAATTCACCATCAGAAAGGGTAATTGAATCTACACTGATACAAACGTCAGAACCCAAATGTCTAATTTACATTTTCTTTAGATCTAAACCTCCGCCTAAAGCAAAGTCACGTATGTTGGGCTTATGAACCAATAACTAAATATTTTCTCTCCAGTTACGATTCCACATGCTTCGAGATTGTAAACGGGGTATTGCAAAATCTTGCATGAGAGCTGCTCTAATTAAGTCCTTTTTGCGTAGGAGCTTGAGTAGTTTTCTTAATCGAGTCAAAAGGCTACTTTTGCTGGGCTTTCCAAGGGATCTAGTTGTAGGTGTCGCGGAGTCTCTTCTAAACATTTTTACAACTTCCCTTAACATATCTACGAACTTGTGACATCAGCCTACTTCTCGAACAGTTGTGATTCCCTACATACATACTCCTCCTCCCAGGACTAAAAATGTTGCCAAGAAGTTTGATGCCCCAGTAGTCTTCTCCGCACCGCCAAAACTACATCGCTTATGCTTCGAAATTCACAACGCAGGACGAAAACTCAAGTGAGGTGAAAAAAATGTTGTAAATATAAAGCGCGTGCAGTCGGTGTTGTTTACGAAATCCCTCTGTCCTGTGGTAAGATCTATGTAGGACAGACGGGCAGGTGTGTAAACTTTCCGGGCTTGTGAGCACTCTCTCTTTACGGAGCCCTGCATTGGGACATATCGCTGTGCATTATCAAGTTGTGGCTGCACTCCGTAGTTAAACAATATTCAACTAATGGCCAAACGTCACAACAAGACCGTTAAAGAAATTCATGAGGCCTTTTTTATTAGACATTTAGGACCTGACGTTTGTGTAAGTGTAGAATCAATTACCCTTCTGATAGTGAATTTTCTCTTATTAATCAGACTGGCACATTTCTGTGGCCGTGACTGTGACCGTGACTGTAACCTTGACTATGACTTCGACTATGACTGTGACTGTGATGAAAAAATGCCCTGTATAAAAATGATCTTTCTTCATCTTTTGTGTCAAGGCTATTTTCTCCCGACAGAAAACACCAGCCGTTAGTCAGCCTTGTGTTTGTCTGCCTTCTACTTGTCCCTTGTGCGTTTTTGTGCTGTTTTTATTGTCTTAATTATGCAAAAACTCGTCTATCTTCACACCTTACTACAAATAAAAAATGACAACGTTGGAATAGCGCACAGAAGTAAATTTAACTAGCACAGCTGGGAAACTGATGGGACAATGGGAACTTGGGACTTCCTCCCGCGTGGCTCCGACCCCAAGTCTCAATCCTGTCCCTCAGTGGGTCCGGTGTTGGGGTCACGCCGACATGGTTTGACCAGACGAAAATCGGCGACTCCCACGCCGGGGGAGAAGGCAGGCGATAATATCTTTTTTTTTTTTGCCAGATTTCCTTAAGGTCATTTTGGAGATCACCCCATGGCCTGGTGATAGTTACAGAAATACATTGGCTTAAGAAAGGTTAAATTATATATTAAAGCTTTTAGGCTAGGTGGCGCAAGGTACCGCCCGTTATAATGGGTGTAGCCGTTATTATCCATTCATCTATTCGAGTAAATCTTGAGGGTTCACGCGTCAAACCTTTCAAAGACATCTCGAACGTTCTAGCCAGGGACTAAAGGCCCGTTCACGCACCTACAACCAAGTACGACCGAATTAGACAAAACCGACCAGATGCACTGTCGCGGAGCAGGTCCTAATCCGTCGCAGCAGGCTTAAAAACCGGTCTCGTCTCGGACGGTCCTACTCGGTTGCAAGTGTGTGAACGGCGCTTAAGTGTTAATTTGTACAACATGGGGATCTTTCGGAGTGCAACTGAAATCTCAGTCACACGGCGTCATATTTGCAATAAGCCTCTGTAAAATTATGGTAGTACTCCTGGACTCGAGCTCGTTCACTAAAGACCCACAGGCCGACACTTTGCCTACACGGTGTTGAGAAAAAAAAAAAATTAGCAGTGACCTTTATCTCTAAAATCAAATACAGGGCTTCTACGTGACGTCATCTCCTCGTGCTGATGGTCATTTTGAAAAACCTTACTTGTTCTAGTCTGAAACAACAACAACAACAACAGCAACAACAATTAAAAAAATCGCTGGTGCGAAGTGTATGCTGAAGAAGACAGGCGCTGAGAAGCAAGGTACCACCATGTCCATGAATGTGACGTCACTGCAAGCCCTGTCCAACGCAGTATCAAAGAAGCGATCGCTTGAATATGTTTACAAGACATTATACATCACTTGAAGTTTTAAAGTCAAGTCATGGTCTCACGTGGCGTAACGTCAGGCTGTCAAGTTGTGATGTCACGTGACACACAACTTGCGGTATCACGTGATGTCACGTCACGTGACACCGTTACGGCCGGGACCTGACGATACCACGGCTTGACACCCAGCGGCAACCAAACCGGTTGTGCTGGCATGCGCTACCGTGGGATATGCGCGGGTCGGACGGACAGGCGGACAAACTTCATTGTGCAGAGGGGATCTCTTATAAAGCATCCCATTCCTCAAAAGGAAACTTGAGGTGAAAAGAAAGTCTGCGAATGGGGAGGAGATTACGTCCACTCAACACCAAGCTTCGGCCGCTTAAACTAACGCTGCTATAAAAATAAAGCGCGAATTAATATTTGAATGTTTTTATCAGGCGCAATTATACTTCGTCTCACCCTAGCATGGACTAACCGCGAAGGCTGTGCTAGCGCGAGCGGCCAGCCTTGACTGCCTTCACTAGAGCACTTGCTGCACGAGCGCTTGTGCAGCCGCCGCGGCTTCATTCAAAGCGACTAGCTCGCTCTTTTAGCACGCGCGGCTAACAATAGTCCATACTAAGGTGAGACGAAGTATAGTTCACGATCCAACCAGAGTATATGGTAGCAGTCACTCCATTCTTGATCTTCTTTTCGTAAACAATTTGCTTACTGATTGCACCATATCCGTTGAACAGGGTATATCTGATCACTATTTGGTACTCTTGACCTGTTCGCTTGAGCTCTTTTTACCTACAAAAAGAGTTATATATTCACCTTTCAATTGCGAGCTGACGAAACCAGCATACTCGATTATCTTGAAATAAACCTTGATAATTTTACAAGTGTTGATGCCTTTTGGCTAAAATTTAAGCAGTTATGTGAGAACTGCCTTGACAAATTTGTACCTACAAAATACAAGCGTATTAATCGTAATTATTCATAGATTAACAGAAAAATCGGACTTCCCAAACGCAGAATAAAACAAGCGAAAACAGCAAGGCCGATTAACTGTGATGTCACAAATCTGCAGAGGGATCTTCGTAGCCTAATGTCTGAGGCTAGGGACAACTACTTTTCCGGTACGCTTCTAAAATATCTTAAAGGAGCGGTGCAACGATATTCAATTGGAGTGTTTTTCACTTTACACGAGCTTACTGGCACTAGTGGGACTCAAGGATACTCGCACGCAACGTCACTGGCCAAGAAACTCCTTTGTTGCGGTGTAATTTCCAGGACAAAAGCGATCATTTTCATTCAATCTCTCCGTTGCAAAATTTGATTACGTAACGTGGGGATCGCAGTACACCCCAATGACGATATTTGAATGCGGTTCATAGATTGGACCCGAGAATTGCGTGGGCACTCGATTTGGGCTCGTGATAATTAATAGCTCGAGAAGCATTCGGGTAGTGGCCCGTGTCCAATCGCTGCAACGACGACAATAGGCCATATGCGAAATCCTTGCCAGCTATCATCATCATGCCATTAGGAGCCGCCATATTGGGGGGTTTATCACATCTTCCAGTTGTGGACGAGGCGCATCTGCATTTAACTCGGTTTTCATGATATTAGGGCAGTTTATTTGTACACTCAATGGGTTGCTGGTTAGTTTCGGATCAAAGAAGAAAAGAAAGACGGCCGCCAAATTCAGGAAAAGAAATTGTCAGCAACGAGGTCGCAAGACTCGTCACTCAAGCAGTGAACTGGGCCATCCAGGTCAATGAACGGTATTTCTCGAAGACGTCCTGTGAAGGGTTCGTACTGGACTTGCAGCAGGTGATCATATTTTAGTTCTACGACTTACACTTTGCCGGGACTATTGTTTTTCGGGCGAAATCGTCGGTACGGGAACCCCCCAATATGGAGGAAATCTGATCGTTGATCATGAATACACTAGATGGCGCTTCTTTTTGCATATGGTCTATAGCCGAGCCATAACAATGTCTGGAACTCAGCGCGTGTCCTGTGCTTTGCCAACACCAGCGCGTGGCTATGATCGACATTGGCGGCATATAATCGGCTCCAGATCGCGTGGCCGCTTGTTCTGGCTGCGAGTTGAGGGGGTGAACGCTGCTCGTTTTTCTTTAAATTTTTACTGGGACTTCTATTGCGTGGGGTGAAAAACGAACGCGTGTTTTATAGGTCATTGACGTCAGGGATCCGTTCTAAGCGGTATTTGCGCAAAGTACAAAATTGTTGCATCGCTCCTTTAAGCAGGTCCCCCAAAAGTTTTGGCGCTACTTGACTGAAAAAAAAAAAAAATAAACCCATTGAGCAAATTATGTTGAATGACACTGTCTCAACTGATCCTGGTGTTATAGCGTGCCATTTCAATGAGTATTTTCAGTCGGTTTTCTCCGATAACTGTAACCATGATTATGTCCTTTCTACCGTATAAAACTGTCACTCTGAGTTCATAACTTATTACGGCATAATTTCTTTGCTGTTGTCACTGAAAAGGAAAAAAAAGTGCTGGTCCTGATACGACTCCAAACACGTTTCTACGACGCTACGCTGAGTCCCTAGCCCATCCATTATCTTCTCATTATTTTTCGTACATCATACTCAAACAGCTCGCTGCCAGATGATTGGCGTACTGCCATTGTAGTACCTGTGCACACAAAAAAGGGATCGCCTAACAGTTGAGAACTACCGTACCGTTTCCTTGAGTACTTCTTTGTGTAAATTAATAGAACATATAATCTGCAGTCAAATCAATCAACTGATGGAAAGCAGTAATTTTCTAATAGAGTTTCAACATGGCTTTTGCAAAGGCTTATCAGCTACGAGTCCGACCAACTCATTACTACAATCTATGAGTTTGCGCAAATCCTCGATAGGGGAAGTCAAATTGATGTGCTTTTTTTGGATTTCAACAAAGCTGTCGATAAGGTATGTGCCTCATGAACAACTGCTTTTTAAACTTGAACAACTTAGTCTTCCACATGGTTTTGTTAACTGGATTGCTGTATACTTATCACATGGCAGACAGTCTGTTTCCGTCAGAGGCTGAATCTCTACACTTCTGCCTGTAACGTCCGGGGTTCCCCAAGGGAGCGTTTTAGGTCCTCTTTTGTTTCTGGTGTAGATAAATCATATTATATCAATCATTGACGCAGTTGTCTATATATGTCTTTTTGCCAACGATTGCATTATTTTTAGAGAAATAAATTTGAGCTCGGATCAGTTTTTGTTAGACCATAGTTTGCATTCCGTTGTATCATGGTGCGATACCTGGAAATGAAGCTTAATTCCGCTAAATCAACAGTTTTAAGTATTACCAAAAATACAACAAAAACAACACTTTGAATACATTTATAACATCGCGGAAACCCTGGTTACCGTGGAGCGGGAATATAAATATCTTGGTTTCATTATATCGGACACACTGTCATGGTCTCCTCATGGAAAACATAATTGTGCCTCAGCATCCAGGAAGTTGGGTTTCATTAGAAGAAAGTTGAAAGACGCTCCAATTCAGGTTAAGCTACATGCTTATTATTCATTAGTCAGATCTAAGTTGGAGTATGCAAATGTCGTTTGGGATCCATTCACTCACAAAGACATCCGGAAGTTGGAGATGGTACAACGTCGAGCGGTTCGGTTTATTTACGAAAAAATATAGAAGGCTGGATTCACCATCTCAACTTATACAGGCTAACGGAATACACACCCTTCAGGCCAGAAAGAAACTTGCGGGGTTGAAATTCTTGTTTTATCTTCAACGAGGACAGACTCGCATAGACCTATTGCAATATATTTCCCCTTTAGCGTCAAGAGCTACGCGGCACAGATATCAGTGTTCACTAACACCCATTTTTGCACGTACTAACACGTTTAAATTTAGCTTTTCCCCCCGCACTATCAGCGACTGGAACGGCTTGCCTCTCGAACTATTTATCGGCACCAGCTTTGTACAAGGTCTCGAACGTCTTGAAAACTAGCATTTTTGCGTTGTACATCGCTGCGCCTTCATCCCTTTCCCCGGGAAATTAAGATTGTATAAACCTTCGTACTACATCCGGATAGGTCATTTTATATTAGTGCATGATTGAACTACATGCTGCCTGATGGTTGCCGTTCTCTCCCCCCCCCCCCCCCCTTTAAAAAACAATACATATATCCTCTATATTTGCTAGTTGGTTGTTGTAAACCTTTTAATGTCGTGTTATTTGTTTGTTGTTGTATGTGTGAATGCATATGTTGTACCCGACTTCCATTGGGCCTTCAATGGCCTGTAGTACCTTCTAAATAAAAATAAAATAAAAAAGATGTATAATCGTTTATATTCCGTCGCCTTGACTTCGGCGGTCAGATGAATGGCGACGAGTGCGAAGGGCCAGCTGCAAAATTTAATTATACAACAAGACTGACACTGTCGCCCAACTAGCATACCTATTTTCAGCTAAAAGGGCAACTCCGGTCGAAAACGAAACGAAAATAAAATACCGGTGTCGCTTTAGTGGCACGGGCTATTGTAACAGCCGAAATACTTCGTCAAAGTGAGGCCGTGTACTCCATCAAAACCGATTTTAAAGATGCGACCAGCTTTAGCGAGCGGCAGCGGATTAGCTTTGAGTCAAGCAACACTGGGCGACGCGTACTGCAGCACCCCCATGACGTCACTTCGCGGTAGTGCTGCAGTCGATTCCGCACGTTGTACCGCGTACTGGAGCACCACGGTGACGTCACGTCGCGGCCGGATGGATGGATGGATGGATGGTAATGGCTATACCCTTTGTAACGGGCGGCAGCTTGTGCCACCTAGCCTAACATTTCGCCATCCCTTCTCTCTTTTTTTTTTAATTTGTATGAATTTTGTTATAACAGACCCCCCCTCTCTTTTAAATTGAATTTAATGCCTATTTTTATATGTATTTTATTTTTTTTATCTTTCCCTAGATCTCTTCCACCAATCTTCCAATCTCCTCTTCGTTACCGCAATTCTTTCCCTATCCATTCGTCCATCCATGTCCGGAAAACCCAGTGCCCCCTCCAAATCCGTAGTCACCCCCCACAAAAGGGTGGGACGAAGCCCCGTGCACCTTAAAATTACATGTTCTATAGTTTCCCTTTCGCGGTTGCATACGTCGCACAGAGTGTCTACTTCCTGAAATTTAGCCCTATACGTTTTCGTTCGCAGCACCCCCGTTCTAGCTTCAAACAACCTTTATTTCTTGTTTCTGTGCCCTGTATATTGCCAAAGCTGATTTCCCCTGCATTCTCTCTTCCCACAATTTCCTCTCTGTTTCCTTTACTCCCTTTTCTACTGATATGCTCTGATCGGCTCCATCTCGTTGAATGTATTTAAATCTCAGCTTGCGGGTTCGGTTTGTCCACTTAGTGTTTAGACTTTTCATATATAGATACTTGTACACTTTCGCTGCCCACCGTTTATCCTCAATTTCAGCTAGTCTTTGTTCAAATTTTACTTTACTGATCGCTTCTCTACTCTCAAAAGATGCCCAACCCATATCCCCCTGTACTCCCTCAATTTCTGTATTACCATGTGCCCCCAATGCCGACCTACCCACACTCCTTTGCTGTATCTCTAAACCTGCCTGAATTTCCGACCTCATACACAATACCGCATTCCCAAATGACAGTCCTGGCACCATGACTCCCATCCATACACCCCTAACAACTTCATATCTATTATAGTTCCATAGTGCCCTGTGTTTCATGATAGCCGAATCTCGTTTCCCCTTCTTTATTACAATATATTCATGGTCTTTTAGATACCGTCTTCCTTCACTTAAGCATACTCCCAGATATTTGTACTTTTCTACGTGTTCTATTAATGTGTCCTGTATCTCCAGGGGCTCCCCCTTCTCGTCGTTGAAAACTATTATACCAGCCTTGTCCCTACTAAATTTTAGTCCTAAATTGTCCTCTTGCCTGCTGCAAATTTTTATCAGTTCCTGTATTGTCTCAGGACTTTCTGATACGAGTACAATGTCGTCTGCATACATTAACCCTGGCAATACTTGATTTACTTCATGTCCTTCCTCCATGTAAGTCAGGTCAAAACCTAGGTTGCACCGTTCTAAACTTTTTTCCATCTCACTGAGGTATATCATAAAGAGCAGGGGAGACAATGGGCAACCCTGTCTAAGACCTCTTTTTATTGCTGTTGTTCTTGTAGTTTCGGCTTCCCATGTTATAACCACCCTATTCTCCCTATAAACCCGTTCTAGAAACTTATCCATGGTTCCCTCTAGCCCATATCCCTTCAGTTGGTTCCAGAGTTTTTCCTGATTCACATTGTCATATGCCCCTTTGATGTCTAAAAATGCTACCCATAATGGCCTTTGACTTGTCACTGCTATCTCTATGCACTGAGTGATTACAAATAAATTATCATCTAGTCGTCTATCTTTCCTGAAACCGTTTTGAAGCTCCCCTAGAATCTGCTTTCTCTCTGCCCATTCTTCCATTCTTCTTTTTACAATTTGCATAGCTAGCCTGTATATTACTGAAGTTACTGTGATTGGTCGGTATGATTTGATACTGTCTTTGTCTCCCCTGCCCTTATATACAGCTGATGATCAGTGTTGCCAACCCTCTCGAGCAGATAGTTTCGGTTTTGCAGTAGACGCACAAAATAAAACGAAAACAGTCGTAATCCTAAATGAGAACATAATGAACGGCGTTGCCTTTTAGTCTAGATGGGACCGATCAACCAGCTTCAAAAGTGCAAGTCCCTAGGCCTTTTCAGGATATGATTGGTCCAGAGATGATAGAACGCGCTCAGGAACATGGCGAACAACATGATAGTGCGCTTTTGACGCTGTTTAGTTGACCCCATCAGCTCGTAGCGTCGGCTGCGAAGTATAGCATAATGTACGGGGTGGCCTCTCGCAAAAAAATTTACAGGTTTTTTTTTTTTTTTTCGCTGCAAAAATAAACTATACGCATCCCCTAACGCCCATTCTCCGCCAAAAGGTAGCGCTAGAGGTCCGAACCAGATGCCAAAGTTTCAGGCGGAACCGATATCTTATTCAAAAGTTATAAGTGATTTTCTGAAATTTCAATGGGAAAATGACAGCCGATGTAGCTCTCGAATACATGGAGCTCTATGGCGACAGAAACCGAAAACGGGGAAAATGGGCCCTAATATTCCCATTTGAAAATTCCAGAAAATCACTTATAACTTTTGAATAAAATATCGGTTCGGGCGGAAGCTTTGGCATCTGGGGCCCTATGTTGCGCTTTTTGAACTCCCACGGCGACTAGGGAGAAGGAAGTGACATCAACAACGCAGCAAACACAGACTGGATGTTGATTGGTGAGAGTCGCTGATGACGAATATCCGCAGAAGAAAGCAAAAAAAAAAAAAAAGAAAGTGAGCTTTGTTTTCTTCTGCGGAAATGCGTCATCAGCGACTCTCACCAATCAACATTCAACCTGCGTTTGCTGCGTTGTTGACATCCCTTCCTTCTACCTAGGGTGCTATGTTGCGCTTTTTAGACTCCCAGGAGACTTGGAAGAGGGAAGTGACGTCAACGACTAGAGAAACGCAGATTGGATGTTGACAGAAGAAAACAAAATCAACATCCAATCTGCATTTGCTGCGTTGTTGACGTCACTTCCCTCTCCCTAGTCTCCTGGGAGTCCAAAAAGCGCAACATAGCCCCCCTGGTCGCCGTGGGAGTCCAAAAAGCGCAACATAGGACCCCTGGTTCGGACCTCTAACGCTACCTTTCGGCGAATGATGAGCGTTCGGCGATGCGTAGTTGATTTTTGTGGTGAAAAGAAACCCTGTAACTGTTTTTGGGGGACACCCGGTACATCTGAATGTAAAGGTAGATCTTGGGAACGTGCCTGTGGCACGAACAAAGAACACCTGGCTCGCCCGGCCGAAGGACTTCGATGCAAATGAGACAACAGGGGGATATTGTAACGTGCAGCTGAAGTTTCATTTGCATGACGTATCCTGCGAAAGACGTGGGAATTTCTTCCGGTATTCGAATCCAACAACTCGGAAGTTGATCGAGTGTAGGAAACTTATTTCACTCAGCGCAACTACGACGCAGTGCCTAATAAGAGTGAGAACAAAGCAGGTATTTAAAGATGAGGCACTTACCGTTTTCTTTTTATGAAGCGCGAAGTGTGTTCTCCGAAAGAACGGCGGTGACGACGGTTCTTCCACGTCGTCGTCTTTGGATTATAGACCGACACGCGTGCTTGACGTCACGGAGCTGCGGCGGCGCTGCGATCGCGCCGGAGCTAGAGTGCCTTCATACACACGCGCGCTTTTGCACAGACATGTAGGCACCCTAGCCGGAGCCGGTGGTGTGGGCAAGGGGGCGCGCGTTTTGCACAGCGTCGACCAATCAGGAGACCTCTACTCCATCTCACAAATGTCGACAGTGAAGACAAAGACACAGGCGCGTGAGCCTAGCTCAGCGAAACGCTATTGTTTGTACGAGACCTCGTGCATAGGAGGTACTTTCCAAAGCCACGCGCTCGTGCCCATGCCTTTGTCTGCACTGCTAGAACAGCGTCCTGAGACTGGCTGAAAGAAAGCAGTGCAAAGGGTGGGGTGCGCGAGCGTCTTGAGACGCGGAGTTCCGCTCGGCACGGCTCAAATTATACTTCGTTTCACTTTACCTGCGAGCGAAGCCAAAGCTAGAAGCGCGAGACCAGCGCTTTTTGCATTTCTCCCCAGCTCGCGCGCTCGAGCAAAGCCTGAACGCACGGAGCTTCCGCGCTCGCGCTTCCAGTTTGGCCTTCGCTCGCACATAAGGTGAAACGAAGTATAGTCGTGGCACAAATTTAGAGCACGCGACCACCGCTAGGGGCTGTTTCGCGGCCTGTGGTTGGCCGAGAGCTGCGTCCTAATGGCCGCTGCGTACGACGCCGGAGCTAGAGTGCCTTCATACACACGCGCGCTTTTGCACAGACATGTAGGCACCCTAGCCGGAGCAGGGTGGTGTGGGCAAGGGGGCGCGCGTTTTGCACGGGCGTCAAAGCATTTCAGCAGGCCGCAAAGCTGTGTAGTCGTTTCACCCTATGTGCGAGCGTAGGCAAAGCTGGAAGCGCGAGCACGAAAGCTCCGTGCGTTCAGGCCTTGCTCGAGCGCGCGAGCTGGGGAGAAACGCAAAAAGCGCTGGTCTCGCGCTTCTAGCTTTGGCTCCGCTCGCAGATAAGGTGAAACGAAGTATAGTGACACCGAAAGGGGCGGCAGAAGTAGCGGGGTGAGTTTCCACAAGTTCCCGGCTGAGTCTGAAAGGCGCAGAAGGTGGATAATATCCGTGGATTAAAAAGGAATGGTCGCCTCGCGCGGACGACCGTTTATGAGGGACGCACTTTCTTGAAGCCAGTGTGGCTTCCATTTCAATCTCCGTCACGAGGTTTCTTATGTGCAGGGAAACCGTCGTCTGAGACCACCCGGATTTTGTTCCTACGGTGTTCGCGCACAAAGCACCGGCCAAGCGCTTGTCGGTGGCCCGCTACCAGTGTTGGCGGGTACGCGTTACAAGTAACGGCGTTGCCGGTAACGCGTTATCTTTTTCAGTAACGTGGAACGTGCTCGTTACTTTTTTAAGACAGTAACGGGGAACGTGCTTACGATACTTATTTCGAATAACGCGTAAAGTAGTTACGTTACTCGTTACATATTCTACCCAAGACCGTAAAAAAATTAAATTTTTGTTTTGTGCTTTCATACTTTGTGTTACTTTCAGCCCAGATGCAGCCGATGCTACGAGCTGATGGAACCGATCGACAGCGTCAAAAACACACCATCATGGCGTTCGTCATGTTTCTGTTCGTGTTCTACCATGGCTGAACCAATCATAAACAAGAAAGACCCAGTGACTCGCTCTTTTGATGCTGCTTGATGGGTCCCATTAGCTCGTAGCAATTCGGCTGCGTATGGACTTCAACTGAAGTAATTAATTACTGCGCTACATTCGACCTACCTTCAAAATGTTGCCTGTGTTTTCCCCATGCAAAAAGTCCCAGTTCAGAAAAACCCTAACGCCTACGCCCTTTGTCTCAGTGTTAAAGAACGCCGTCGCAAAAAAACAAAAAAACAAAACAAACACAGTTGATGTCAATATATAAATTAAAAGTAACGCAAAAGTAACGCGCGTTACTTTTTATCGGTAACGGTAACGCGTTCCTTTTATTTGCGAGTAACGAGTAACGTATTTCGTTACTTTTTTTACGTAACGCCGACAATACTGCTCGCAACGCCTGTACTACCAAGCAGAAGGAGACCGGCGGCAGAACGGAAAAGCGTTACCGCTTGTCGTGCCTTGTGGTCATGAGGTTAGGAAAAATATCATACCTTGACTCGAAAAATGCTGTATGTATATTTAATCAATTAATAAATACACTTCCGCAGACCCACAGTCTGCTGATCCACAGTGCTTAATCTCGCCGGCAGCGCGAAAAGCGGCTCGAAGTAATTGTAGGCAAAAGTAAGCGGTCAACTAGAACGATAGGGACAAAACACAGACAGGGAGAAACAGAGACATACACACCGCTGACTTTCAACTAAGACTTTATATTTCTTCTTCATCACTTTGACCCAAAGATTCACACCTAAAGTAATGCCAATGAATCACCCTAATTCCTTACATTACACTACTTAATTAAAATACTAAATAAAAATAAAAATAAAATAAAATTAGTTAATTAATTACATTAAATTACTAAATTTGGTCACTAACACCTCCCTGACCTACCCACAAACCACCACTGACACATATCTCTCTTATTCCCTTTCAGGGGGCCGTGCCACACTGCAAAAACTGCCTTTCTTTCTTTTGTAATGAAATTAATTATTTTATATTATTTTATTTTATTTTTATTTAGTATTTTAATTTAGTAGTGTAATGTAAGGATTTAGGGTGATTCGTTGGCATTACTTTAGGTGTGAATCTTTGGGTCAAAGTGATGAAGAAGAAATATAAAGTCTTAGTTGATAGTCAGCGGTGTGTATGTATCTGTTTCTCCCTGTCTGTGTTTCGTCCCTATCGTTCTAGCTGACCGTTAACTTTTGCATTATGTACCAACTAGCTCAACTTCAGCCTGTTATTTAATTGTAGGCCTCGAGAGACTTGTACGCCTGCACCGTGTCGGCCGTGAACTAGCTTGGCGGAAAAACTAAATAAACGACGACGTGAGCCATCGACGTCGGTGGCAGCAACTTCATATCGGAACTCAAGCGGTCCTTGTTAACGGCACACGGATCCTAGAAGGCAACGCCGTCCACGCACAGTTTATCTCGATTACCGCTGCCGTTCAGGCTCGGGCAGTGAGTTGAAATAGTCGGGCATAATCCTACGGCATACTTTGTCAGGAAATGCGACGCACAAATAAAGCTAGAAGCGTCCCTACAACGTCAACAACTAGCGCACGCCACACAACGCAACGGCGAAAACACGGAGAGCCTCTCCGCTTCTGCCCACATAGCTTCTGCGCATGCGCGGCCTTCCGGCCGTGTTGGTAAACAGAGCCGCGCCGCGTGTCGGTCTATATTCTGTAGACTTCTTGTTTACAACGTGGTATTTGCGTAGCTATCAATGCACAAAATAGATAAAAAAAACATGTTTTAGAAAAGCAATAACTAAACGAAATTGATTAGATGTATGTCTCATTCTAAGAAGGTTCGAAATTAAGGTAAGTGATGAGTAAACCTTAATTACACGCTTCATTCCAGATCATCCTGGCCAACCTCGATTCAGCGCACTCTGTTGGTTTCGCCGCCAGGTAGGAGCCCATAAACCCGTCTGTCCTCTGGGGTGTTTTTTTCAAAAGTGCCATTAAATATTTTTTTTTTGAATGTGTGATACCTTGTCAATTGCAAGCTTTACATAAAAGTGTATTCTGGCACACAGAATCGGGAAGTTGCTAGAGGCACTATCTTTATTTTGTCAAATATTTTGCAAAAAAATAAAAATAACAGCAACAACAACGGAAAGCAACGTCCGTTTTATACTTCGTTTTTTTCTGAGCAAAGGATGTGCAAGCGCGAGCGGATAGCTCTGACTTCCTCGACTGGAGCACTCGCTGCACGATCGCTTGTGCAGCCGCCGAGGCTTCATCCAAAGCAGCTAGCTAGCGCTTTTAGCATGCGCGGCTAACAATAGCCCATGCTAAAGAAAAAAATTGGGTTGTGTTTATGTTTATTCAGCCTAGAACTTGGTCTGCCTCAACGGGCGACGAGTCTCCCAGCTGTAGATGAGAAATCTAACCAGTGCAGTACAACCGCTAGCCTGGGGTCTTTAACGTGCATCACGCAGCAGTGATACACGACCGCACGCCGGTACGATGCTCATTCAGATCAAAACGGGCCGGGCTGGGGATTTAACCGTGCTAAAGTGAGTCAAAGTATAGATGGTGCTTGTGTGCTTTCATCTTCAGGACTCTTATGTTTAGCCATAGCCTCCTATGTACTGACACAGCCTGGCAGATCGCCATGAGAAGCAGCCACTGAAATGGAAAAGGTGGAGCGGCAGACAACGGATGAGTTTACAGATGAGTTTATGGATGAGAGGAGAGCCACGTGACTGGCACCCCGCTGCGGCGGGACGCCGAAACGCACTTCTCCAGAGCGAACAAGTGTGTTTCGGGTCCTCGCCGCGGCAAAAGCTGTGTGCTTACATCTATACTCTGTTTCACACTTAGCGTACAACGCTGTCAAAGCTACCGGCGCGAGCATGAGGCTTGACCTCTTCGATCATTTGCACGCGTGCTCACGCGAACGAAACTATAGACAAAGCCACGCGCTCGCGCCAGTAGCTTTGACAGCGTTGCATGTTAAGTGTGGAACGGAGTATAAGTTCCCCTAAATCCCCTTCCTGTTTTAGAAGTAGCGCAAGGTGCGCGGATGCACGAGGCACGTGAAACGTGCAGCCATTGGGAAGATCATGGCGGCACAGCGCAGCACTGAGCTAGATTCCAGACGCCATGTTTTTCACAGAAGTGGAGCGCGGCACGTGTCTCGTGCATTTCCACAACAATGAATGGCGCCACTTTTCTACGGATAGAGGGGCTTTAGGCCCCCCAGAGCCGTGTATTGGGAGAGTTTGGCCATTCATTGGTTTGAATAGGCGAGCATCTCGGGCCAACCACAGGCCGCGTAACATCCTAGTGGTGGTGATGAGCTCTAAAAATGCGACTAGACTATTTTAGGCCGTTTTAGTGTCGCTCGAGTAAAAAGGCTTAACTCTTGTTGACTGAAAACTTGGCGCGTGTGAGGTTTTCGTCACGTGCATATTCAACGGTAGAATAAACGAAAGTGTGCTCCAAACCAGTGCGGACTCGCTAGAAACAGCGTCTGAGACTAGGGCGCTGAAGTGGGGCGCTGAAGGCGGAGCTTCTAGTCCCAGCTTATGATTATGTCACCATATAAAATACAATATCACGTTTGGAGAAAAAAGGTGCAGGACTTATCTTCTAGCTAGTGTGTGTTACACAGGCAGAGCCTTTCTGCTAGCTCAGATTACACCAACCCCGATCTCGCAACACGCCCGGTTTGCGTCACTCCGAGCCACGTGGCTCAGAACCTCATTTCGAGATCCGCTGGCCGACTAGGAGCATCCGAAAAGTGCTTTCGCACTCGAGCTTCTAGTTCAATCAAAGCTTCATCAGCCTTCCTCACGTACCAAAGAAGTTTGAAAAAAAAAAAAAGAAGAAAAGAAAAAAAAAATGCTCTACGACTCACAGCCGAATTCGCGTTTAGAGGTGCAGTAAAACAGTAATTGAAGTCAAATGGCTGCCATGGCGTGTCGTGTGATGCCACGTTTTCGTATCTTTCTTTCTTTCATTTTTAATTTACCTCTGCCTCTTGTTCTCTCCTCTCATCTAACATCGCTGTCTCCCTCTTTCTGTCGCGGGAGGAAATTAATTACGCTTACTGCTGTCACCGTCGATCTGGTGACAGCCAGGGAATTCCGTTAGATCCTTACCCCGTTTCCTCTTATGATGGACTGCAGAAAACCCTTCGAGCTTACGAAGCCAATCCAATGCCGCGTGAGGGCCACGTGACACGCGGGAAGGGTCGGAGCGAGGTGCGTAGGCACGCGATGCCTTCGCAGCACCGGATTGGTTGGGATGGCTCGTAGCGTCCGCTGCGGTCCATCCGAAGGTGAAGCGGAGTGGAATAATGCGGGGAGGAAAGGAGGAAACATCCAGCTGATTTTTGAGGTGAAGAATTACAAACATGGGTCAGAGGAAGCAAAAAGGCACGCGATGCCTCCCTTTACCGATTTCCTCGAGTTGCAGTTAATTAAAAGTTTTACGGAATTCGCGGTACTAAACAATTTCCCAAAATACTTTTTTTTTTTTTTTCACAGGGAGCACGTTTTTGGCGTCATCGCGCGCCATGTTTTAATAATGTACAAGATTTCAGTCACAACCTCGCGTTGCGTTACGAAACTTTTCGAGTCGGTGCGTTAGTGGCCGCCACGCGCGTTTATGTGTCGTTCCGAAGCGAACAAGCTGCCCACGCGGAGAGATCATCGCTGCGTATTTAAGTTGAGTTGAGGAAACTTCTTTAAATTTTTTATTTAAGCAGCGCGTGTTTTCCCTAGCCCTATATAAACCAACAGGCTGTTTACAAACAAGTCAGCGTTTGCCGATAGCAGCGCCACCACAGCGCCACCACACGCCGTGCCGATAGCAGCGCCACCACAGCTACCTGACATCAGGGTCGCGTGTTGGTGCATACAACATTCGTAGCATGACATTCCACGAATGTGCGATGAGGCCCGTTCACGCAGGTCTCGTTTTTTAAAAGGCACAAGGTAAAGAAAAAAAAAAAATCGATGTTAGTTTTTTTTTTTTTTTCGCAATTTGAAAAGTTTATTTCTTTCTGCGCATTTTCCATTGTCACACTTTTCTTAGAAAGTTATATTTCGGGTTGAAAAACACTTTTTCCGAAAGGAAGTAGCGGGTGGTCACGCCACCTTTGGGGACACGCACCTTAATCATGAATTAATTTTTCATAAAAAAAATGTAACGCCAGATTATAAAGCATGTTCGGAATGAGCTACACCTTAGAAATGGTCCTGTTACTATTGCAAAGCTTTTCTTAACCGAGATAATCCAATGAGGTTGTGCACCTTTTTTCCACGTGCGTACTTTCAAGCGCCGGTGTTTATGCACGACAAAATGGCGACATTGGATGCTGTTCTTTCATTCAATGGTGGCTAGCATCGCACGAGCCAATATTTTGAAGCACTGTGGATTGAACCCTGTGTGGAACACCATCGATAGGCTGAGGGAAGTTGACGCCACTCGTATGTGCTTTGCCGACCGAACGACACGGCAGGCCAGAATTCTGAACCCCCTCCCCTTCGCTCAGCAAGTTTCTAATTGGAGCTATTTGACTGTTTTCGCTAAAAAAAAAGTTAATGAACAATTATGACTTAACTAGCCGACTGATCGTTACGGTTAGCCCCATATACTATGTCCCCCTGGTCGTATAACTCACCTGCGCAAGCCGCATTAAGTGTAGCTTTCACAACATTTTAAACCAAATCTGTAAAGCTTAAAAAAACACACACACACGCGCACCATATATTTAAATACTATATCAAAGACACGTACTTTAGGAGTTGCCATACTAGGACGTCTATTGTATATGTTACGACAGTTTCACAGAGAGGCTCGGCTTCGTGAGGAGATGGCACACATGTGAGGACATCAGACTGCGCAGAGCTACACTTAAACGGTTTGTGCAGGTGAGTTATACAGCCAGGGGGACATAATGTGGGTGGATAATGTTTGCAATAAGTCGGCTAATTAATTAAAATTCGTTAATTAACTTTTTAATTAGTGAGAAAAATCAAGTTGATTTAGTAATTTGTTGATGACGCTCTCTGAGTTTATAATAAATAATAATAATAATAATAATAATAATAATAATAATAATAATAATAATAATAATAATAATAATAATAATAATAATAATAATAGTTTTTATTTCTCATCAATGATGAAGGGGAGGCCGGAGAAAAAAGCTGCAAAGGAACAGCTTGACGGGTCTCCGGCCCCCTAAAGTGGCAGAAACAGACGGCAGCAAGAACAGCAAATAAGTTATAAAACAGGGAAGGGAAATAAAGAATGAAATACAGTGGCTCGACAGTCATTCATGATTACATTTTTAGCAGTGACAGTAAACATTTCACATTTATTTAGCTAAGGTCCAAATCATTACTTGAGAGGCTGTTGAGTAAAAACGGTATGGTGTGTTTGAGCATTTGTTTACCATAATTTGTTCTGTGAGGTATCATCTTCCAATACTCAGCGTGACGAGTTGGATACGCCTGAATATTTTTCGTCAGTGCTGAAAGTTCAGCTAGAAAGCGAGAATTCCTTTTTTTCGTCTTTAAAACTACCGCTCAACCTGTAATTATATAAATTATGTGCAGTAATAATTGCAAAGCGCGTAAACAAGTCAGCAGTATGAGAGTCATGCGGAGCGTTACATATGATTCTGATTATTTTCTTTTGAAGTAAGAATCATCTTGCCTAAATTTGTTGACGTGGTCGTGCCCCATACGAGGTGACAATAACTTATGTATGAGTAGAAAAGGGAGTTGTATATAAGTAGTCGTACAGAAATTGGCAAGACAGAGCGATTACGATTAACCAACCCGACGATGCAAGATAACTTAGTGATAACGTGATTTACGTGGCAGTCCCACAACATGTTTTCAGACAAAATAACGCCAAGTGTTTTAAAAGAACACATTGAAACCATATGTCTATTTTCACTAATTGAAAAGTTAATTAACGGATTTTAATTATTTAGCCAACTTATTGCAAACATTATTCACCCGCATAATGTCCCCCTAGCTGTATAACTCACCTGCACAAACCGCATAAGTTGAACTTTCACGGCTTTTTTTAAACGAATCTGCAAATATAAAAAGAAAACACAGTATATATATATATATATATATATATATATATATATATATATATATATATATATATATATATATATATATATATATATATATATATATGAAGGCAATTTTGGACATCTTTTTGGCGATTGAACTGGGTTCCAGGCACGTCTCAGGCCAAGTTGCCCAAATTTCAGCCGAAACCGGCGCTTGTGTGCCGCGCCAATCAATTAAACAGTCGCGGTAATAATCGTACGGGGATCGACTGGGGCGACGCCCCGAGAGTTGCGGGACAAGACAGGAGAAGCGGAGCTCACGTGACCGATGCGGGGCCAAGAAGCGCGACGTCACAAGAGACACGTCAGCGATTGGTCGAAACGAGAAACGGGCCCTCGGTCGCGTTTTGGTTCGCGATTTTTAGGAATACTGTTCTAATTTCCACTTGAATAACCATGAAAAGTATAAATCGGACCGGAAATGATTACTAAACCGTAAATAAAGCAGCATAATTGTTTTTTTTCTTTGTTACGCTGGACGCGAAACGGGCAACGAGCAACTATGGGAAAACAAAATAAAATAAAAAAAGAACACGGTACTCGAAAGATTCTGCAAAATGGTAGCTGTAGATGGCTGTTCTAACGGTCGAGTGAAGACCAGTATTCGTTCGGGCGACGCTAGTTTTCACGTGTGGGTTGCTGTTCGTGTTCTTTGACGACGAAAAGACGGATGTCCGCGGAGGAAGCGGATCCCGGAACGGCCGGATCAGCTGCCGCTTTCCCCTCGGCATCTCCCCCGCGTCCGTCCATCGGCATGCGGGCCACTCGTTGCAAGCTGGGCGGTCTCCGTCGGTTGATGGCAAAGGCCGCCACACACGTACTCCCATTCCGTTGGTGTTCGGTCACTGAACGGAAGCTTGAACTCGCTCGCGAGAGCGGCATTGCCGTCCATGTTGACAGATTCGGCGAAACGACCGCGCCACCGCGCTGCTATAACCCACCGCGGTAACCAGAGTCTCGATCTCCTAAATACTTCCGATACCCACTATTCACACTTGACGTCACTCCCTACGTCACCTCCGTTTTCGGGGGCCCAGAAACGAGAATGGAGATTGTTCAGTTTCGGTTTCTTTACTTCGTTCGTAGGCACAGAAATACGCGTCACAATTGTCTACAAAAAAATTGGGCAGCATGCTATATTCCCAAGTAGCATAAAAACACAATTTAAAAAAATTAAATAAAGTCTTCATTGTCCCTTTAAAGGGGCGGTACAACGATATGCAATTGGAATGTTTTTCACTTTACACGAGCTTACTGGCACTAGTGGGACTCAAGGTTACTCGCACGCAACGCCACTGGCCAAGAAACTTCTTTCTTGCGGTGTAATTTCAGAGACAAAGCGATCATTTTCATTCAATCTCTCCTTTGCAAAATTTGATGACGTAAAGTGGGGATCGCAGTACACCCATATGACGATATTTGAATGCTGTTTAAAGATTGGACCCGAGCATTGCGTGGGCACTCAATTTAGGCTCGTGATAGTTACTAGCTCGAGAAGCATTTGGGTAGTGGCCCGTGTCCAATCGCTGCAACGACGAAAATAGCCGAGTCATAAAAATGTCTGGAACTCAGCGCGTGTCCTCTGTTTTGCCAACCCCAGCGCGTGGCTATGATCAACATTGGCGGCATATAATCGGCTCCAGATCACGTGGCCGTTTGTTCTGGCTGCGAGCAGAGCCGTATAAACGGCTCTGGCTGCGAGTTGAGGGAGTCAAAGCTGCTCGTTTTAGGGGCGAAGCTCCTTAGGGGCTAGCCATGTCCGTATGTCCGTCCGCCGTCCGCCGTAGGCCTGGCGTCGGGTGCTCGTGCTTCTGCTCGTGAGATCACGTGCTCACGAGCACGTGAGCACATGCTCACATGCTCGTGTAGGGCAAAAAAAAAATTCGAAAAAAAAGATGAAATAAAATTATGAAAAAAGAAAAGGAAGAAAAAAAAAGAGTAGGGGGTTCTGAGATGCCATCCCGTCTGTCTGCTTAAAAAAAGAAAAATAAGAAAACCACACATTCTCCTACTGCCATAATGAAAAGGACCGAAAAGCTCGGCATGCAGCGCCTCAGCGTCTACGTAGACAGCAAGCTGCTCCGGAGACCAGGGCGCGAGAAGCTGCTGCACAGCGTCAAAAACGCCAAGCGGACCCGGAGTTGAGAGCTCGGGAAGCGGCGGCAAAGCGTCAACGCCGACAGTAAGCAGCAATACCTATGACCGAAATCAGTATCATCTGCACCACCCGAGCTTCGCCCCAATTAACATCATTCACCACGTGGAGTTGCGGTCATTTTTTTTCTTTAATTTTTTACTGGGACTTCTATTGCGTATACGTAGACAGCAAGCTGCTTCGGAGACCAGGGCGCGAGAAGCTGCTGCACAGCGTCAAAAACGCCAAGCGGACCCGGAGTTGAGAGCTCGGGAAGCGGCGGCAAAGCGTCAACGCCGACAGCAAGCAGCAATACCTATGACCAAAATCAGTATCATCAGCACCACCCGAGCTTCGCCCCAATCAACATCATTCACCACGTGGAGATGCGGTCATTTTTTTTCTTTAATTGTTTACTGGGACTTCTATTGCGTGGGGTGAAAAACGAACGCTTGTTTCATAGGTCATTAACGTCAGGGATCAGTTCTAAGTGGTATTTGCGCAAAGTCCAAAAATTGTTGCATCGCCCCTTTAAACTAAGACGAGCACAGCTTTGCTGATTTCGTCTGTTCTTGAGCTTGTTTGTTCATACTCATGGTAATATGCTTACAGTGTTGTCGCATTCGCTTGCTAATGTTGTAGTGGAGCAACTGGGCAATATTTTCTTCTTTGTGTTCAGCGCACCCCGAATGGCAGTTGGGAATGAACACTAAATCTCCACTAGAGGGGGCTGGATGGCGCATTGAGCAAACAGGTATGAAGCCACCGGAAGTAAGTGCGTTTGTCCCGGATGTGAGTGCTTGGCAGGCTTTGTAACCCTTCCGAGCGCTGGTTCGAAAAGCGTCGAGGGCGCTGAATTTTCGTTTGTTCCCTCAAGAGAGCCTGTTTGTTGAGCAGTATGAGCGCACGCAGACCTGAGAAGTATCCTGGGAAGCCATTCAATGTAAACATTTTGAGATTCTAGTTGATCAAGTGTGCATATGTCCCCAGTTCAAATGCCTCATTCTCGGGATTTAATCCGGAACGGGAGTATTAAAACCCAATCAAACACACAAAAAAGCATGGTTCAAAATATCGACTGAATGCACTAGGAAGCTCAGCGCACACCAGACTTCCGGGACAAGCATCGAACTTCCAATGGCTTCACTTGCGCCAGGCTCGGAGAGAAGCTAAGCGCCATCCAGCCCCCTATAGTAGAGATCAGTGGGAACGAAGCACGGCTTTCCCATCCTTATAGCATAACTTTTTCTTCTTCGGGTTAAGGCTCACCTTCGTGCTCGATGGTGGCACTTGTGATCGACACAGAACCAAAGCAAAACACGAGGCCAGCCACTGGCCGCACACTACCACCACACCACCACACCGCGAAAAAGGTGAGCACGCTACGCCGCTGACCCCGTGGCCGCCGAAGAGGGACCTCATACCCACGGTGCTCATAGCCCAGCGCCCTCCGCGGCGGCGCAGAACTAACTACTCCTGTTTCGAGGCTAGCTCCGAACACGATCTGGTCGCTCTGTCCCCGCGAGGAGAGCAGGCCAGAGTCATCACCTAAATGTATTTCTTCCACCGTGTCCATGCCAAGTGTCTTTTACCACTTTTCAATGAACGAATTGAGCTATCAACAAGACTAAAAAAGTTGCCGCCCGGCGTCACTAGCAGTACGGCTACCATTGCAACCTCCCACGCCCAAAATGGAGACCACGATCGGTGCTTTTGACGTCGTGCATCTAGATAATTTTGCGTCGTGTCGCTACTCTGGCAGCTACGCTGCCACATACAGTGGCTCCAGTGTGGGCTAGCCCACTCGGCTAGCGATCCTTTTTTACAGTAAACGTTTTATTTCAATTTGTTTTTATGTACAAGTGTTAAAACGCATTGGTTTTACAGAAAATCAAATTTTTAAACACTGCTCAGGAAAGCGTAGGACCAATAAACTTTTCACAACCAGTTTCACTAATGAGGCCCATCCGCGCCTACTTAGCGAGGCTTTCAGAATTTCTGCTACGAAAAAAGCCCAATCTTACCGTGACCCAGTCTTGTACACGTTACTAAAAAAAAGTAATCGATTACAATTACTATTACTCTTGGCTAAAAAGTATTCGATTAGATTACTTGATTACTCGACGGCAAAAGTAATTGGACATTACTTAAAGAAGTAACCGTTACTTTTCCGATTACTTTATTGTGTGAAGACACATCTTGAGCGCTCATAACAATGAACTACCTCCAACCTATATTTCACATTTGCACAAGTATTGAAGAAGAAAAACTGGTTCCCTCTTCGTGGTCGTTGCACCTTCACAATGCGGACACGAGCATAGAATTCGTTTGAAGAAGTTTAATGATTTGGGCGTTCGCCAGTGTGTGTGTGTGTGTGTGGGGGGGGGGGGGGGGGTTCTAGATTTTGTTAAGCTTGAGCAAGGGTTGTCGCTCAAAGTTTGCGTCGCTCATTTTATTATTCACATGTGGATGAGCTCGCATGTTACACAAAAGAGCAGCAGCTCCAGGATTTGAAACGGATCATATGTAGTATTCATTAGCGGAAGAGATCGCCCCGACCACTTCTCAACTCGAAACATTGCTTGTCACAAAGACCACGTAGGTGAAATGGGGAAATATTTCAAATGGCTTTGTTATATTTTGCATCCGCTTTAGGTTCCGCTTTAGGTTCCGCTTTAGGTTCCGAAGCATCCGCTTCGGTTCTGGTTCTCCTACGGGCTGCGAGTAGGTACCCTAAGCAGGATTTTTTTTTATTATTTTTGTGTGTGTGTGCATGAGGGGGCTAGTTTGAACCAAGGACTTCAAAAACTACATTCTGCTCCCTCAAACTTCGCCCTGAATGGCCTTTGTCACGCACTGTGGCTTCCCTGGGGCTTCCCACTCCCAGTCCCAGCTCGAAAAAAAAAAAAAAGGACATTCCACAGAAACTGTACATAGAAAGGGATTGACCTCGTTTCCTACAGCTCCGCAAAAATCTTTCTTTTTTCCGTTCGAAAAAAAAGCAGATTTTATTTTCGTCATTTAAAAAAAAAATAAAAAGGCGTGTGCCCGGGGGGGGGGGGGGGGGGGGTTGTCCCGTGGAAAAATAGTAACGGTTACAAGTAATTTTATTACTTCAAAAAGTAATCAGATTACTCTTGTGATTACTGCGTAATAAAAGTAATCAACTGATTACAAAATTACTCCAAAAAGTAATCGATTACAAGTAATTTGCTTACTTGTAATGCGTAGGGTACAAGTCTGCCGTGACCTGATAATTCAGCTTCGCCGCCATGCAGTTCACGTTCGCCTTTGCAACCGCGTTCCCAGAGTTGCTCAACCTTCCAACCATTGCTGCTCCGTCGCCTCGATAAGCGAGCTCACGTAGATGAACCCGTCGACAAAGTGCTGCCCCGCAGGTTTCGCTGCTTCCGACACTTCGAGGTGCTCGGTCCTGGATCGCCATATAGCATAAAGGCCAAGAAGGACCAACACCTCCCAAGCCCTGCTGTCAGGATGCTTCCTGATCTTTAAAAACTTCGCACTTTTCTAGCTGACGTACAAGTCGACCCTCAGCACCGGTCGGAGCTCTGCCCAAAAACGTTCGACGTTTGTAATGTAAAAAAAAAGAACCGAAAAAGAAGAGGTGCTGTAGCGTTTGAGGGGTCAAACATGACACAAAGTTCGTCCACCATGGTTCGTAAAAACCCTTTTTAACGAGCCATATCTTGAAAGGGAGCACTTCAAAGTGAAAGCGAAGAAATAAATTCTTGATCGCCGTTTTTAAACGCTGAAACACATCACAGTCAACGGCACCCCCAGCAAAAACACGATACATTAGAGGCGGCGTTATTAAGTCAAGTGTATCCCGATACAGGATTTTTCTTTTAACCTTCTCCAGATACTCCTGGGAGAGGCGGGCTTCGAAAAACTCCTTAGCCACTGCTATTTTTCTATAGAACCTCAAAATGCGCGATCGGGTGTCCTCTGCGTGTCCCTCGAGCACGCCCTCGAGCCGTTAGTTTAGACACATTCCTCCCAGTTTTGTGAAAGAGGAAACAATTAAGGGGTCTGTTTAATCGCCGAAAAAAGAAAACGTTGAACTTTCAACTTAAGTTCCACTTTTACGAGACCTAAGGCCGCCTTTCTTGTGATTTAGAAACAGGTTGTTTCGCCTCATGCGTTCGAACCTCGAGCCACAGACGAAAGTAGCGAAAAAACGACGCACTTTTGCAGTGTCACGCGGAGAACACGGCAACACTTGTGCCACATACCACACAACAGGCAAAATACAGAGGTGCAAATAAAAGAACGATTAGACAGGGACATTTCTCGGGCGTGTCAATATCGACTTTCCCTCTGAGACGATTAATGTCCAGACCACCGCATCAAGCAGCTTTGTGTCCAAGCTGACACCCAGATAGTTCGAGACGCCTGGGGCTAGGTGACTCCGAGATAGCGCTCTGGCTTGGAGTTCCAGTCTCCCTCCTACGTGCCGGTAGACTTGTCATTATTCATGACCGCACCCGAGGCGCCGCAGAAGCGTGTGACATGCTGCATCACCGCGCGCACTTGCGTTCTCGACGAGCACAGCACAGCCACATCATCCGCGTAGGCGAGCACTTTTAGTGACCCCGACGACAGGATCAGCTCACAAATACTCGCATCACCGTGGATTGTCCTGCAGTGTGGTTCGAGGTACAGCGCGAATAGTATTGGAGACATCGGGCAGCCCTGCCGTAAGGAGATATTCACTGCGATAGGAGCAGTCATGTTCCCGTTCACAAGCAGGCGAGTCGTTATGTCGCGGTAGCACGTACTCTTAGAAAAATATGAAAAGCCGTGCAAGATTTTCAAAGCGAAAGAACGCCACATGCATCTCGTTACTAGAATAAAACCTTGCAAGTAGGCTAAGCCAAGCCAACGAGACAAGAGGACATCGAAGAAGCCTTCGTGTGCGCTTACACCGACCGGTTCGCGAGGGTGGAGGAAGACCAAGACAGCCGCACCACCGGAGAGGCGCTTCCCAAGATCTCTGAAGCCGTCAAAGAACACATGAGGGGGAAGATTTCGACGACAGATGTGGAGGATGCCATCAAGGATCTGGCACCGCGCAAGTCACCAGGAGTAGACGGAGTAGTAGGAGCAAAGCAAAGCAAATTGTTGTGTGTATGTTTATACAGCCGGAAGTTAGTCTGCCTCAGTGGGCGTCTGGTGTCTCAGATGTAGATTAGCAATTTAGCCAGTGCGGTACAACCGCTAACCTGGGGTCTTTAACGTGCACCACGCAGTAGTGTTACACGACCGCACGCCGGTGCGATGCTCATCCAGATCGAAAGGGGCAGGGGCGGGGATTGAGCCCAGGATCCTGGGTTCTGCAGCGCGAGCTTTCGCTCCACGTGCTCCGAGCTGGTGTGCGCTAGACCACTCGGCCACTGATCCCCCTTTTTTATTTATTAACATGGAATTTGGTCAGAAAACACAAGGCACTTGAAATCACGGTACACCAAGGTTGTCGCTAGGTCTCATGTACAGGCGTCGACATACATTTCGTTCATCTAATGTTACACCATCGTGGGGGTTTAGTTCCACTCATAGGTTCGAGTGTGGTTTCACAACTCTACACAGTATTTGTATTGAATACTACGTCTAAAAATCTGGAAGATTATACATCGATTTAAGAGAGCATACCAGTCTGGGCGTTCACCGAGATGGGCAAATACATTTCGTACATGTGATACAGTTTCTATAGAATTTGACTTTGTTGTCCGGGGAGCGTCAGCATTTTTGACAATCATTCTCGTTTTCCAGAGACTATGCAAACACCTTTGTGTAAACAGATCATAAGGGAAGCTGTCATCCGGATTTAAAGGTAGAAAACGGATTGTGTAGGCACTTATATTTAAATATTTTTTCACAGTTCCTGTAACACATCCCAGAAGAGGTAAGCGTCAGTGCAGAAAATAAAACAATGCTCTATAGTTTCTGGTTGGTTACAAAGGCTGCAGTTCACTGACCACGAAACGAATATGCCTTTTTCTTGAAGCCAAGGCTTGCCAGGTGGCGTAGAAGTGTGAAGTTAAAACATTTTTTTTTTGCAGAAGGTGACAAGTGTTGTGTGAGGGAAGAGGGTGGGGGATCGGCCGGGCAGGACCAGAATATATGTTCGATCGTGGCCTTGTTGTGTTCGTCGGCGTCGTTTGCTGGATCGTAGCACTTGGTGCATCGGGCCTTGTATAGGTCTGGGAGGTAGTGTCTGAGTGTCGCGGGGTTAGGAAGGGTATTCGTCTGAAGTTGGCGCCATAATACTTGTTGGCGTCTATTGAGTGACTTATGTGGTGGTGGGTATATCTGGCGCTGTAATCGGTAGTGTTGTGTAATGTCATGGAAACCACGAAGTGGTTCCTTATGCCATGGGAGATCCTTCGGCTCGTCAGCAATTGGAATGGCTACGCCGACCGCCCCGCATGTCCCGGCCCGGCGAGTCGCATCTCGGGCCGCGGCGTGGGCCGCCTCGTTACCACTGACCCCCTCATGAGCCGGAGACCAGATTAATGTGATTAGGTGGGTGATTAAAGGGATGATGGATGATTTGAATGTTAGGAGCTTTGTTGCCGATCGAGAGACGCGACCTGAGCTGAAGCTGAGAATGGCAGTCTTGGAGTCACAGATTATGGTGCGTAACGACTCGGACGCGTGGTTCAGGGCCAGGCCGATTGCAGCTTCCTCCGCTCTGGTGGGGGAATCCTCCTTGACTGAGGCCATCACTACAATGCGCCCCGTCCCATCCACCACGGCCAGGGCATAGCGGTCTCGGTGTTCGCTGTAGTTAGCCGCGTCTACGAAGTATACGTCGGGACGCCCAGCGAACAGCTTGTGAAGGGCCTCCGCTCGGGCTTTGCGGCGTTGAATATGGAAGGTCGGGTTCATGTTCCTGGGACGACCCTGCTGCTCAGCTCCGACTGCGATATCCAACTCGCTGCGGTCACTAGAGCCGAGCAAGTCGCCGCCCGGCCCAGTCCGTCCGGCCACTCTGCAGGGGAGGCACCACGCCGGCCATAGGAGAAGGAACCCAATTGCGTTCTGGATCTTATTAGGCTTTTATAAAGTTTATTCTCTCTCTCTCTCTGCAGAAGGTGACACTTGCATTTTCTTCACACGTTTAAAGACATCTTGTTCCGGACCGTTACCAAATACGCTTCGATACAAAGGTACAGGAAACACAACGTCAATCAGATCAAAATAAATTGTTTTCCGGGGAACTTTAAATAAGTACTCCAGAGGAAACCGGGTTTTCAAAAACTCAATCGCGCTAACTACTTCTCCAAGGAAACCGAAAGGACGCAATGTGCCCACAGGCACAGATGAGACTACCAACTATGGTAAAGCTTCTGAAAGTTCTGTCTGCACGTAAGTGCGCAGAAAATGATGAGATACAGTTCGGAAGAACATAAAACGAACAACCACCTGTTTTAAGAATAGGTGAATCAGCCCAAGACCCCCTGTATCAATGGAGCGAAAAAGGTTGTTTCGTTGCATGGGTTCCCAAGTCGAATCCCAGACGAAAGTCGCGAAAACGCTATGGAATTTCTGAATCTGGCCTCTCGCACAGCAAACCACCTGAAGCACGTAACAGAGTTTTGCTACAAGGAAAATGTTAGAGGCTTTTGCGCGTCCAGAGATTGACCACCGATTTGAATTCATTATATTGGCTTGACGTTTGATCTTTGCCACACGCTCAGACCAGTAATGACCACTGTTCCAAATGCAGTTCAAGAAAACCCCTAAATACTGAGGAGCTCCACAGCTCCACGAAATACCGGCATACCTCGAAGGTGCTGTGGCCCACTGGCCACACTGCAGGAGCCAACGCATTTTGAGTTATTTACCAAAGCTCCCGATGCTTCACAAAATGTTCGAGTTAAGGTAAAGACATTGTTGACACTTTTCTTATCGGCACAGAACAACGCTATATCATCGGCGTAGGCCAACACTCTCACTTCTGCGGAATAGAAGTGATAACCATCCACTGTAGGGTTGGAAAGTGCATTCAAGAAAAGAGGTTCTAAGTAGAAAGCAAACAAAAGAGGGGATAACGGACACCCTTGTTTAACAGACGATTCTAAATTTATAGGAGTCGAGAGTGAACCACTAACAATGAGACGGGTAGCACAGCTTCGGTAGCATAGTTCAATTCCTTTCAACAACGTTGGTCCGGGTTTATGTGTCTAAGGAGGGCGAAAAGAAAGTTATGGGATACGCGATCGAAGGCTTTCGCCAAGTCTACTTGAACTTTGGCGACCTGGCCGTTATGCCGAGTACAGCTCTCTATGACCGAGCGTGCGACGTGTATATTGGTCTGTACGCTTCGCCCCTCAATTCCACATGTCTGATGGTCGCCAACAACACTAGAAGCGACGAACTGAAGACGTTTTGTCAGAATCTTAGCGAATATCTTGTAGTCCACATTGCAGAGAGTAATAGGGCGGTATCCTTCTACGTGCATACGTTTATCTGTATCCTTACTTTAGGGGATGAATACTGTATGGCTGCTACAAAAAGATGGTGGTAATCGTTCACAATCCAAAGCTTCCGGAAATACTTTGTGTAAGAAAGGGTACAGTAATTCCTTATACTCCTTCTAAAACTCAGCTGGGAGTCGATCCGGTCCCGGTGTTTTAGAGTTAGGCAACTCATCTATCGCACACCGAATGTCTTCCAGCGTTACTGGTCCACTAAGAAGTTCGCGTTGAATTTCGTTCACTTAGGGCAACATGGAAACTAAAGTTTCTGCCATTTGACTGTAAGAAGATGGCGTTTTCTGGAATAGGTTTTTGTACTGGGATTCGAATGTACGCATTATATCAACATCGTTGGTTGAAAGGGTTCCGTTGCAGTTCAAAAGTTTGACTTTTTTGGAAAGCCCATGGCGCCTTTCATCATCGATGGCACGGCGCGAGGGTGTTTCAGATGACAAGAAACGCCTACACCTAGAGCGTACCAGTGCACCATTATAGAGATTTTGCTGATAGCGCTGTAGCTGACTTTTGACAAGTATGATTTCTTCCTGAAACTCACCAGGGTTTTTACATTCTAGTTCATAAAGGCTATTGAGGTTTCGCAAAAGAGCAGTTTTGTCTTTCTTTGCGTGAAAGGATGCAATACAAGCAAATTCAATCGCTTCGTTTTTGACCTCTTGTTTAAATGAGTCCCATTGGGCGAAAGTGACAAATTTTTCATTCCTTGACATATTGTTAAAACATTCACGAACATGTTTTTGAAAATCATGGCTACCAAGAAGCCTTGTGTTCAATTTCCATAGTTCCCATTTTGGACGTGACTTATTACGTACGTCTGCCCCAATACAAACCTTTACAAGGCTATGATCAGAAAAGGAAATAGATTTTACTTCATAAGTAGATACATGCGAAACAATTGCATGAAGATGGCAATCTGGGCCAGTTGGTTCATGATCGAAGATAGGCGCCGAAAAAACAAGGACAAGAAGAGACGTTGCGACTGCGCCAGTCTTTACGTCTCTTCTTGTCCTTGTTTTCTCGGCGCCTATCTTCGATCATGCGAAAAAATTTGGCTTGAAACGTAAACACGGTCAAGCGTCGCGGTACTGTGAGAATAACGTGAGTGAATCGGCTAGCAGTAACCTGAGAAGCACCGACATCAAATAGGTGGAAGTTATATGTGAGGTTGTTTAGTATGTCAGCACTGCTGTCACATCTTGTAGGACACTGATCTATCATTGATATTAACGACACAATTGAAATCACCAAAGAGATCAACTTGCCTATCGGAGCCGAGGAGGGGGGAGAGATTTTTAAGAAACAAACGTCTTTGTCGAACATCGTTGTAGGCATAAATGCAAATTGAACGCCAGGAGATACCATTTAAGAAAAAATCGCAGCATATGAACCTGCCCTTATCATCCACATCATGTGAAATTGACGAGTATTCTAGTCTCGTCTTTAAAAACAAAAGGCACCCTCCCGACAAGCCATCAGCATGGCTCACACATACCTCATAACTTGAGAGCAAAGGGTCCAAAGCACGAGCTGTGTCCTCGTCGGACGATATCTTTGTCTCCTGGACGGCAACAAAGTCCATCTGTTCCTTTGAGAGGACCCTATACAGTTGGGATTGACGTGCACGTGAACACAGACCTCTGACGTTGATGGTAGCGAAGCTCGGGGGAGGGAATGCCAGGGAGGTGTTAGTTAAGGGGGTAGTTCATCAGCGTCCTCCACTACGTCAGCAGGCCGTGTGGCTTACTGTAAGGGTGCTCACACACCTCCGCTGGCCAGCGTTTTGCGTCGCCCCTCTCGTCGCTTGTGGCCGATCGCGACAGTCTTGGTAGACGACTGAGACGATTTTTCCGATGTTTGAGCAGGTCGTTTGACGGATGTTCCACTGGACGTGGTCGAGCGTTCTCGTCGAGGTGATGATTCCTGTGAAGCAACCGCTGACGTCATACTTAAAAGAGGGAATTCGCTGCCTGAAAAAAAACTCAATGGGAGCTGTGCGAGAGTCGTCTTGCACAAACGATTCACAATTTTCATATTCAGCGGTAATCGTCGCCAACTCAGGGCTAACGTCAGGTGGTGGGTGCAGTGGGGCTACCAGCTGTACCCCTGAAGTGGTGCTGGAAGGGATGACTTCTCCTGTTGCATCGACCACTTCGCTTATGTCTATTAGGTGTTCTAGAACAACACCTTCAGCTGGGCTTCCCGCTTGTCGGAGCTTGTTCGCATAGGTCGTAACGCACTCACTTGTTACATGACCATAGCGTTGGCATTCACCGCATCGTGGGGTCCTACCCTAGCGACGAATGTGACCGACTCGGTAGCATCGTAGACATAGTGGAGGGCGGCCAGGCACGAGCACCAAGCTTCGACAGCCGAACACCGTGAGCTGGTGCGGTATCTGGCTCGCGTTCATTCCCTCGTTAAGGGTCAACGTCACTTCTTTGTTGAGCGTTTCCATCTGTTCCATTCCGGCGCAGCGTCATTTTTCTCTAACAATCGAAAGCACCGTGCCAAAAGGCGACAGTGCTTCTTCGATACGCTGGTTCTCCAAGTGAACTGGTAGCCAAAGAAGCTTCAGTTTGACGTCCCTGGTGTCCGGGTCGATGATTAGACATCGGCGCCCCTTAACGCGGAGCTCTGCTTTGGTTACGAGTTTGGCCTTAGCCAAAGCGTTTGCGCAGGTTACCATCCAGACGTGACTCATCTGGAATTGGCCGATTCCGATGATATCCTGGCTGTCAACCACGTCCCGCAAAACGTCTCGGAAGTCTGTTGCTCGGTATGGCCGCGCGGCGAGATCTCCGTGTAGAAAGACAGAATTAAGGCTCAAATTACCTGTTGGTAGACGGGGAAGTACGGTCCGGTACTCTACAGTCGCCATTACGGTGGTACTGGCCGAAGCCTGAGCAGTTCCCCGGCCTAAAGCCAGTGCGTTTTTACTGGAGAGCATTGAAAACACGACCGTTTCGAACGGCGTCTTCTTCTTTCTCCGGCCACCTATCCCCCGGTTCGGTAGCCGCTTCTACAAGTCATTCACAGCCGAGCTCAGCCCAATTCTCAAAGACGTTTGTGCCGACATGCTCGAGCGAGGACTGATGCCGCCCTCAATGCGTCAGGCGGTCACGGTGCTCATTCCGAAGGAAAACCCAAAGCCCGAAAGTGGCCCGAAAGTTGACCACTTTCGGCCTATAAGCCTGCTCACGACCGACAACAAAATCCTTATAAATATATTGGCAAAACGACTGGAATGGGGCCTTCAAGATGTCATTGGAGACCACCAAACATACGGCATCAAGGGGCGAAGCATCACCTCCAACCTGCACGCGATGCGCATTGTGTGCGAGACTGCGCAGGTTCAGCAGTGTCCTCTGGCGGTTCTGCAAGTCGAACTTAGCAAAGCATTTGAACGGGTGAGCCGCTCCTTTTTGTTCCAACTCTTAGAAGAGTGTGGGATCGGTACGATTTCACTCGGCCACCGATCCGCACAAAGTCGACTAAGCCGTAAACTAAGTTCAGTTAATTATCCGACTTATCGCAAAGATTAGCCACCCGCACATATAGTCCCACTGGCCGTATAACTCAAGTCAAGTCAAAAGTTAAGTCAAAATGTGTTTTTATTTGTAAACAAGATGTTAGTTAATTACACTTATTCAGACGGGGGTCCCAAAGTTTTCAAAGAAAACTGTTGAAGGGACCCCTTGGTAATAAAGGGTTAGTCAGCGATCAAGTTGGCACCATCATATATAGACCGGCACGCGGCCCTGACGTCACGCAGCTGCGGTGGCGCTGTCGACGGCACTGCGCAGGTGCAGACGCTTTACTTCACGGGAATTCGGTTTCTGCGCACGCGCAGTGCCCACACCTGGTGTGGTCAAACGCGGGCTTGTTTGTAAACAGCGTGTTGGTCTATATAAAAAAAACCTTGAAGGAAAAAAAAAAACAAGAAAAAAAACAAGAAACGATCGAAACATGATTGCGGTATGCACATAATCCAAATATAAACCAAGTGAAAAGAAAGAAAAGAAAAGCCAGAATGTCAAGGAAAAAAGAAAGACAATTGCTGTGTGTGTTGTGTGAAAGGTGTGCGTACGAGAGAATTGATTGGGAAGGGAAGCGAAAACCTTCTCTGCTTCATAATTTATTTCTCAGTACTCGTACGTGATTAAGACACAAACTTTACATAATGTAGAAGGCAATGAAAGGTTCTACACGCGGTATTATTTTAAAGCAAAACTAAACATAGTCGACTAAAAAAAAAAAATCCACAGGTTACGTCACAGTTGTTCGCGGAGTCATGTTTGGGGATTTTTACAAAGGTTTGAGCGACGAATAATAACAGTAGTTGAAATGTCGTTTTACCGACTTGCATATATATCACAATAAAAAAAAAATATTGAAGCTCTCTTTTGAATACTTTGAGATTGAGAGTGGTTAAAAAACACCACACATGAAAATCGTCAAATCCCACCATCGGCATTTGCTTTTTTTTTAGCATATTTAGAGGCTTAAAACTCAAAACGAAGGCAAATACCTCTCACCGAATGTATTCTGGCTAAAAGAAGGGTGTGAAAAGAACGCGACGCAAGAAAAAGAAAAAAAAAATTAAAAATGGGGTTTGTTTTAAACAGCGTGCTGAAATTGAAAGAAAAGTGAAAACCCTCTCTGTTTTATAATTTATTTCTCAGTACTCGTACATGATAAAAACACAAACTTTGTTTAATTTGGAAGGCAATGAAAGGTTCTACACCTGGTATTATTTTAAAAGCGATACTAAACATAGTAGACTCAAAATAAAATCCGCAATTTAGGTCACAATTTTTTGCGGAGGCATGTTTGGGGATTTTTACAAAGGTTGGAGCGACAAATAATAAATAGCAGTTATAATGTCGTCTTACCTACTTGCATATATATCACCCTAAAAATATAGACGCTCTTTTTTGAATACTTTGAGATTGAGAGTGATTCAAAAACGCCACACACGACAATCGTCAAAACCTCGTAGTTCTTTCCCGCTTCTTTGAGATTTTTGTTCTCAGGAACTAATCATGTCAAAACATGAAAATAAAAAGGATTGTTCTTCTTGGAACATGCTCCACAAAATATAAATATTTGAAGCAAAATAAAAAATACGACTGCCAATCGTTGCCTGAATCCAAATGAAACCGCCGATATATATTTATATATATTTGGGTAGCGCTAGGATTTGTGGTATTGGGTTCCCTTGGCCGAAGACAGGTCCCAGATTGCTAAACGCAGTTTGCATACGCACATCTAGATGATGTTGCGACTGCTTGCATATATCTGTTTGCGTTCCGCTGCACTACAATTGCTGGGTTGACGCACTCCGCAGCGTTTCGCTGAAATCTGCAGTGAGTCGTACGCAGTGCTAACACTAGGGTCTCACGAGATTCTGAATTTCTATATTTTACCCGCCGGTCCAGATACCCGTAGAGACGCAGAAATCAGCAAATCGGCCCTGGTCTGTAAACGCTTCTAGAACGCATGCTCAAAGATAAGAAAAACGATAAATAGAGTTAAAAGCTCACAATTCATTAACATGTCTGTGCCAATGACAAAACGTCACCAAAGGCTTGGAGGCTACCGATCAACATTCTCATAGCCATATACAGAGTGGCCGTGAGTGATGCCTGCATGGGAGAGATAAATGTATTCACAGAAAACGACATTGTTTTAAAAATTCAAATGGAGAGTAGCAGCCGCAAACTGCCGACTATTTTATATTTTCTAAAATACATAGCTTAAATCCGAATGCCCAATATCTTGAAATTGCTTCATCGTCGATAAAAGAAAATAATATAATGTTCGACGCATTGAGATAAAGCTTATGGAACACATTGGGACAATAAAAAATGAAAAATCTGGGCCAACGTGTGCTCAAAGATGCGTCTAGAACGCATTCCGCATATGAATACCGAATTCGAACTCCTCGGCAGACTGACAATGAAAGGCTCGATCTCAGAACTGGGTCGATACGAAGTACGCCCCGTCGAATGGGAGGCACGTTCAAGGGGTCCTCTGTTCTCATATAACTCGGAACTCTGAAAGACGGAACAAGAAATTATCTGTGTGCAATCGGCCACGGAATGCCTTTCATGTTATGACGTTATGAAAAAAGGAAAAAAGAAAAAAAAGGAAGGGGAAATTACTTTGAAACCGAACATTTCTCAATCTTCGCTAAAGAACGCTGTGTGAAAAAAAAAAAAAAAAGTATAAACAAAAATACCATACGACTCGAAGAAAATTGAAAATGGATCTTTCGCTTTATAGAACTCGATCTCTCGCTTTGTAAAACTCCGTGGTTCCAGGAAAATCGTTTTAGGCGTCGCTGCCCCGTGAATTACGGCGAAACAGGTACGAAACACGTGGCGCCTCACAACTCCCGAAACTGTTGGACTTTCGCGAGAGTGGAACACAAACACACGTGTCACTTTGTATTCTGTGCGCACGTTCACAGGTTGGCTTCGTTGATTTGGCTTGAAGAGGGTGTTGACACACGATACCAATCTACCATATCGTTGTTAGTAGTGAGAGATTGTCTTCCGAGGCGAGGACTGCTGCTGCGTGGAGGGTACAGCGGAACGTATCGCTCTCCGCATGCAATCGGCAGCACATAACGACAAAAAAGGCGGCGAAGATTGCGTTGGTGAGACTAATGGCCGCTGCTCACGACACCGTTTTCTTACGTGTTCTTACGTTACGTATATGTCACCGAAATATTCGTGTCTCGAAAGTCACTTGTCAGGCTACCTTGTTGAACAGGTAGCCACGGTTAATTTGAAGCAAATATGTCCCGACTAGGGTGCCTCAATGTCCTTCTGTTAAGGGTGATGCCACCCTTTGTAGTACCCGATGCCGACAGCACGCGCTCACGGGGAAAATACAAAGAAATCGACGAAAACAAAATGTCGCCATCGCACAGTCAGCGCCACAAGCGCGTGCAGGGACACGCTCTTGCACGCGCTTCTGAACAAAAAAAAGAAAGAAAAAAGTGTGGGACAAAATGGCGAGATGTCTCCACCCTAAGCAAAGCGCACATGAAGGCACCCTAGTCCCGACCTGTACGTAAGATTTCCTAACGTCGTATAACGTTAGAAAACGGGGTTGCTTCAACTAAAGTCGCAGGATTTTGGAAAAGTAGCGCCACTGCGGGGGATCGATGGTTGATTGGGCTAGCGCACATCAGCTCGGAGCACGTCGAGCGGAAGCTCGCGCTGCAGTACCCATTGGCGACGTGAGCGAACGAAAGCGTCGCCGTGGTCGGCCCACCACAATTGGCCGAATGCTGACTATGACGTCAGCAAAAGATGCCTCATCGACGGAAATAAGAGGAATGTAAGAACTTCAATCTTGACGGTAGTGGCAGTGTTGCTTTGAGAGCGCTAGGATTTCAGGCTTCCACCATGCCCATTACAGACACCATCGAACTTGTTCACAAGGTAATGACGTCACGAAAGGTAACCGAACGAGGGCGCCACCGAAACATCTCGCCGTAATAGGGATCCCGGGTTCAATCCCCACCCTTGCCCGTTTCAATCTGGATGAGAACCGTACCGGCGTGCGGTCGTGTATCACTACTGCGTGGTGCACGTTAAAGACCCCAGGCTAGCGGTTGTACTGCACTGGCTACATTTCTCATCTACAGTTGTTGCCCGTTGAGTCAAACTAAGTTCTAGGCTGTATAAATATACACACACCCGAATTTCGTTTTAGCGCCATTGCCTCCACTGTTTGCTAGCCGTACACATGCATATAGTAACACACAGAGGACCAAACCTCGCAAGGTGGTTGGCTGATTCGTATCAGTTACCATGAAAATCGCCATTTTGGTCCATTCAAATCAAATCTTTGAAGCTTCGAAAGGGCCGTTCTGAAGCAGTCGCACCAAGATCGCTATAGAGCATCATCGTACCAAAAGCGTTCTTCGCCAATATGAGCGTCGTTAGCACTGTGCATGCAATCCACTTATCAACCACGCTTATCTCTACAGATATCTTACGAGAGTAATGTTGTTCTTAATATTTAAAGATAAAAAGATTATTGTTCATTGGCTCCAAGCACCGGCGCCGCATATGGTGGCGGTGGGAAGATGTGCGCTTGTTTCGCCGGAGTGATAACAAAATCTCGGTATTCAAGAGACGTATCTACGAAGCTATACCCGCCACCAGCAACTTTAGATCGGCTCAACAAAATGGTGACCATACGGAGAGCTTAGCGCTACTTTCCCAGGATCCAGTGACTTTCGTTTGAACCGGCCTCTAATAAAGCGCCTTGACGTGTTCGTGTTTGTCTTAAAGTTTATGTTTGTCCTTTGTCCCTCTTGTTCCCCTTCTCCAGGGATTATTTTCGTCATTCTTGTCCAGCTCGCTTGCGCCTTTGCATTTAATTACATTATAATCATTACCTTAAATTGCAAGCTTCACCCTTGTTGGTGTTAGACTGGTGGCAGCTGATAAAACCCGTTTGCTCTACTGACGTCTAACCCCTGGTTAGCAAAGTTGGTAGAGCGCTCCACCTGTAATGGAGAGGTCCCGGGTTCGATACCCGGACCAGGCGGATTTTTTCGGTCGCGCACTAGTCACCTAGCTCTGTTTGAAGATTTATGTTTGTCCTTTGTCCCTCTTGTTCCCCTTCTCCAGGGATTATTTTCGTCATTCTTGTCCAGCTCGCTTGCGCCTTTGCATTTAATTACATTATAATCATTACCTTAAATTGCAAGCTTCACCCTTGTTGGTGTTAGACTGGTGGCAGCTGATAAAACCCGTTTGCTCTACTGACGTCTAACCCCTGGTTAGCAAAGTTGGTAGAGCGCTCCACCTGTAATGGAGAGGTCCCGGGTTCGATACCCGGACCAGGCGGATTTTTTCGGTCGCTCACCAGTCACCTAGCTGTGTTTGGAGATTTGTGTTTGTCCTTTGTCCCTCTTGTTCCCCTTCTCCAGGGTTATTTTCGTCATATAATTATATTCGTGAAATCGAAGGCAGTTGGTAACCATGTGTGCGACCCCGGAGGTCTGCCTGCATACTCCGCCGCTTGCGGCAGCCAGAATGCATGGGAAAATGGCGGACCTTTTCCTCTAGAGTTAGTATGTATGATCACTATGGCCGCGGGCCCCTGCCCCCAGTGTTGTCGGCGCCGTCGTCGCCTCTGTCGCTGCTATGGTCGCTGCCCTCCTCGTCGATTTCCCGGAAGCCCAATGCCACCGCCATGTCCCCGCCGCACGGCCAGGGGGTAAAGGTCGGTGAGGAGGAGTGTACACCAAATCAAACACTCCTCCTCACCAAATCGGTGAGGAGGAGTGTACACCGTATTGTACACCAAATCAAACAAATAGTGTAAGCAGAGCCCGGTTTCCACGTCAATCGTACAATAATGGTCTGGATAATATGTTTTATATTTATTTTAAACATATATCTTTAGGTCATGTTCTTGGGAGGAGCATTCTGCTATATGTAAACTCCGTAGCTATTTTTCTTTCCGAGATATAAAATTTCGATTCTCGAGGCGTGGAGATTGCCAAGGTTTCGCTTGGTGCTTTGCGCAGCCGTCAATTTCAAACCAAGGCATGCATGTAGTTATAATGTTTTCTACATATCTTATAAAAGTTTACGATATGCACACAGCATAATAAAAATTCCAATAAGATATTTCTATGCAAAATGCATTTACGATGCACGTCAAATAAACACCTTTAAAAAAAACATTCACAAGTTCATTACCAACGAACTAAATCACATAAAACGACGCAAACTTTATAAAAATGATCACATTTGAATGCATATTATGAATATATAAGCAAAATATGATGAGCCATTATTGTAGTTTCGTTATTAACTAAAAACACAGCTCATATCTCTAAACGTTGCAAAATGGCACGCCATATTTAGAAAACTCGAATTTTCATTTCCTCTAAACTCAATCTTACAGTAACTTGAAATAACTTGTGATCGAAAAACATTGAGTACCATATGAACTCCTTAAAGTTGCACTGACACCCCAAGGGTCGTATTTGTTTATTGTCTAAAACGATGCAAGTTGTAGTTATAGACACGCAAAAAAATACCGCATCGCAAAAAAAAAAAAAAAAAAAAAAAATGTCTCACGCGCGCGCGCGTTTTTTTTTTTTTGAGTTGCTTCGGTGGCTCTGAGGCAAGAGCGCCGGCCTACGGATCCCCATGTGGCGGGTTTGAATCCCGGCCGAGGTGCCCGCCGTGCAACCGAAAGCTCGGTTGCACGCAATAAGCCTCCGTCAAATTGCGACGGAGGCTTATTGCGGAGGAGGCGCCGTGTAACCGAGCTTTCGGTTGCACGCCAAAAGATCCCCAGGTGGTCGAAATTAATCCTCAGTCCTCCGCTGGGGCGTGCCAGATGCCCGTCGTTGGTTTGGCACGTAAAGCCCCCAAATATGACTTTTTATTTTTGGCATTTTTCTCTCCCGCTTTTCGCCTCCTCGCTTCTTTTGATTTGTTACGTCGAAAATCAGTGAAATTTAGAAGCTTTGTAGGCGACATTTCTATAGCATTTAATAACAGCAATCGTAAAACATATTTTTTTTTTTTTTTAACGCAATTGCGAACGCACTACGGCCGTTCTTTTTGAAATACCGAAAATCGGAGTCCGGTGTGATGTCGCCTCCTGGATTTGTATCCTCCCTCGGAAAACATGCCGCCTCGGCAAGCGGCGCCGCTCGCACGGAATAAAACCGGTTTTTCACGGTCCTCCGGCGCCCTTAACTCCCGCTCCTCATCTCCTCGCTTCGGGTCGCAATGGCAACAGCAGTTTGGAGCACGGAGTCGTGAAAGAAAGTCGACACGCAGGGCTCCGCCATATTTGACGTCAACGCACCGGCGCGGAAATTGTTTTTTTTTTTTTTAGAGCGCAGCTCTTAGGCGCCCGTTCCCGGCTTGAGCGGCGTCGGCGTCGGCGTAACCACGCGGTGCATTATGGGAAATGTCCCATAATGCACCGCGCGAGCCCCCCCCCCCCGGGGTCACGTGACTTCGGGGGGGGGGGGGGAGGGGGGGGGTCACGTGACCCCCCTCCCCGAGGTGCATTATGGGAAATGTCCCATAATGCACCGCGCGAGCACGCCCCCCGGGGTCACGTGACCTCGGGGGGGGGGGGGGGGAGGGGGGGGGGGTCACGCGACCCCTTCCCCCGAGTCCACGTGACCCCCCCCCCGGAGGAGATTGAAGAATGAGGGGAGGAGGAGGAGGGGTACCCTATTGAAAATATTTCTAAAGTGCCCGTCAGCCTTGAAGGATTATGGGACCGCACAGGCCTTCAAAACCCTTCAGAAATACCCTACAGAAAAACCCTTCAGGGATACCCCATAGAAAAACCCTTTAGCCCCACAGCCCTTCAACCCGTCAGACCCTTTAGCCCGTCAACCCTTTAGACGCCCAAATGACTGTGAACCATACACAAAAATGCAGTTCAAAACATTATTGAAAATTTATTGCAGACATTTAGTTTTACATGCATATTACAACTCAAAAAGGCGATAAAAAGCAACGTTTGTTCAAACCCGGCTCAAGGAGCTGTAGACGAAAGAGATCATATCAAATAGGGACAACTGACTTCTTTATCACAAAGAAAAATATCTTTCAAAGTACTCACAATGCCGCTGGGTATATTCCTGATGTACGGTAGTTCAGCTAATAAAACCGAGCAGGTGCACCTCACGGATACATACATAGTCTCAGTCAGCACGTTTAGCGAAAACCACGAACTCGCAAGCAGCACCCGCCGCCGTTGCGAAATCCTGAGCACAGTCATGGTTTCGTCCATGATGACGTCGCGCCGGCGTCTTCGGCGTATTTTTCGCTCGTTGGATGCTTCAGAGGTCGAACGGACGAAGAGGCGCAAGGAACAAGTCCGGACAGCGGCCGTCATCCACCGTTTCAGGACCCAATTTGCCATAATCCCGGTGCGCAGGCACAACATGCGTTGGGACGCTGACCCCGCCTGCCAGGCTTTGCAGCGAGTAAGCCGAAACCGGCCACCATCTCCTTGAATGCGCTGAACACGATGGCGCTCGAGCGGTGCTGAAGGTGGCCAACGCCGAACTGAAGTTCACCTGCGTAACCAAGGAAGAAACTGCACGGATCAAAACCAGTGTTGGACAAAGTACTCGATAAAAGTATTTAAGTTAAGTTACTAAATACCTGCGTCATAAAGTATTTAAAATACTACTCAAGTTACTTTCACTGTAAAGTATCTTGAGTAGAGTACAAATACTTATAAATGTATTTCAGTTACTTTTGAAGATACTTCCGCATTGCTTAATTTGTATCGACGTCATTGACGACGACAAGTATGCAGCTACGCAAATCTGGGTTACCAGAATGGTTTATTAGCACGCAACAACACAAAACAGAAAAAAAGTATTGTAGGGCTATTTTATGCGGTACGACTATAAAGAGCAAAATATTGTCACGAATGATAAATGATGAGGCGGCGAATAACTGAAGAAACGAAACGTTTAATGGGGCGAACTTGTTCCCAAAACAAAAGAGAGAAAGGCTAGCGTGGCAGGCGTCGATGTCGGCGAAACAGCAGGATCGACCGCTGGGGCGAGACTGACTCCGGACCGCCACTCGGAGCACCTTTCGTACCCGCGTAGGTTTCTGGAACATTCGGCGTAGAAAGTTCGGCGCGTAGAACATTCGTAACTCAATCAGACGACAAAATTCTCGAACTTACCAGAATGTCAAGTTGAAGGAATAAATAAAAGAGAAATCCGCTTTCTGGTATCGAACCCGGAGCCTCCGCGCGAGAGCCTCCGCGCGAGAGCCAAGCGCGGTAACCATCCGGCCACGCTGGGCAACGCACATGGGAATATCACTGATAGATGTTACAAAACATTTATGGGACAACAAGAAAGAGAAACCGTGGCGCCCCGAGCGGTTAACTTTAGAACTAGATGGATGGGGACAACAAATACAATGGCTCAGCGCTCGGCTGACTTAACCGAACGCGACGTCAGCGTTCGGCTGGAGTTCGTGTTCTCCGGTGAGGGGGAGGAGGGGCTCTTTTGTTACCACTCCGGCCTGCATGAACAATGCAGCATGCACCCTGCCCAGCTCAGCACAAAAGCCCAAGTGGATCAAGTTCGCATCCTCTGACGACTGATTTCAGGGGGGATCCGGCACTTAACGCCACTTCACTAATTGTTGGTATTTTTTCCATTACACTATGCCCCGCGCTATATTAAAAAAAAGATGACACGAACATTCCGACAAGGCCTGTGGGCATGTGCATAGGCCTTGCGTTAGGTAAACACCGAGGTGTGGGGGTGACAAACAAATCAGAGCGCTTCGCCAATAGTGACATCGCTGAATATCACATCCTGCGGCGCACCTTAGACGCATCGTTTTACTACAATCCATATTCCCTATACTCCCCGTATAGGGAATACTATAACTATAAACGAACTTGGGACACGGATATGAGTGAATGGATAACAAAGAGAACCCACATAATAGCCGCGGCGGTGGTCGCACCTTCTTCAAGTAGGTTGCGTTCAGAAAGGCACTCAGCGTTGGGGGGAGCTTTGTTGGGATTTTGAGAGGTCGTCCAGCTCGCAGTTCGTTTCCTGTACTGTTCTGTGCTTATCAATGTTCCCTTGCAGACAGTGGTCGCGAGAGCAATAAGTGCCAAACTGACAACACATAAAAAAAAAAACCTCGACGTTTTGCTTTAGCGGGGTCAAATATACAAAAAGCAAAACAAAAATGTATACTTTTTTGTGTGTGTTCACTTCTCATTTTCTTCTATTTATACATAATGATTGAAAACCTGAGACTGTGGTTTGAAAACGGAAAAACGTGAAGTAGGAAGAAAAAAGGGGGACAGACAACGTCTCAAACTCAGCTAAAAACTTTATTGCCTCTACGCCTTATATACACCTCCCCCGGACGTCGAACGTCGCCACCACCAAACGGTTGATCACCAAACTACACACACAAAAAAAGAAGAAAAAAACAACAACATCGGAATAACAATTCGCCGGACCGCAAACAATACATAAAAAAGTTATACAAACAGAAGCACAAGGTTGTCACCACCGCACCCGGAAGGACTTCGACGCGGACAATGTCACCAGCACTTGGACACACACAAGGACCGTCTCCAAATTACCCCCTTTCCCCTAAACTGAACCATGAATCACACACAGTCGCCAACAATGCCCCCATTACGATCCCGAACCCAACAAAGCCAACAACTCTGCGAAGCAGAGTTGTTTGCTTTGTTGCTTTCACGTTTTTCCGTTTTCAAACCACAGTCTCAGGTTTTCAATCATTATGTATAACTTACACCAGCTCGCCTGCACTTTAACCGTTTCTTCTATTCGTTATTTCTTGACACTTAAGTCTGCATTGTTCTCGTAGGTCGTTTCCCGGTCTGCTTGCGCCTCCGGGTGGCATCTTTACTTCCGTGAAACCACACCTTTGGTTTGAGAATTTTTTTTGGGGGGAAACTCTATAGAAACAAAAGGCGCCTTTCGGAAGGCGAGGGGAGAACCTTCATTGTACGAACTTTGGGCTGAAATATGAGTCACAGTCGGCAAAAAAGCGATATTTTCACGAGCTCAGTTAAAGTCACCGTAGCTAATCGGAGCTAGCAACAGAATTCGGTTGCTCGAAAGAATGTTCGTTTGCTCGTGCCACGCCCACCCCACTTCATACCGAAAAACTCGGAAAATGGCGGAATGTCAAAAGGGTATTTAAGATAATGAGTACAAGATACTCGGAATTGTAATTAAAATAGAGTATTAAATACTCTCCATCAAAGGTATTTTCAAGATACCAAGATATTCCAAAAAGTATTTAAGATACAGTACCTTGATTAGAGTATTTGAGATAGGCACAAGTCTGATCAAAACAGATCAAGGGGCGAGCTCTCAAAGCCATGCTCACCTTTCTGAAGGAAACAGGTCCGTTCGAGATATCCACAGCGGTAAGAAGCAAACCGCCCACGAGTGGAAAGAAAATGGCTATAGCGGCATCCTGGCCTCCTCACACCACCCTCTCCCGCCGGCCGCTGGCGAGGCACCAGGCAGCCCTGCACCCTCTCCCCATCGCCGGGCGGAGAGAGGCTCTGTTTGGCTTGCTATTGGGGACCGTCGCCCGTGGAGGAACCTGTTCCCGGAACGAGTCTCTCCCGTGCGCGTCCCTATTCCTGGAAAATGCACCGCTCTCGGCTTGTTTTTTTTTTTTTTTTTTTGGTTGCACGGATTTTGCCTCGAGCGGACAGGACTGCGTTCGCCTCAAAACGCCGCTCGGCCAACACTACTCGGCCGGCGCCTCGTCAATTCTCCACATGGGGCGGTCGCTCTCAGTGGCCTCCTTGGCGACCGAACAGCCGGGAAGTGACAGACAGGTCCAGGAGCCCACTCGTATTTGATAGAAGAGCCGTAATAAAAATAGGACTGTACACACATACGATCGGCATTCTCCAAATACTGTAAACGACTAAATTTTCGCGAGGACCTAATTTTCGCGAATTTTGCGATTCGCTTACATTTCGCGAAAAATACGTCCCGCGAACAATTCGGGCAATATGTGAACGCTACGGAAGCTACACTCAATTCGCAAAAATTAGAACCCGCGAATAATTTCAAATTTTCAGCTTTGGCCCGATTCGTGAAAATTTGAGCCCGCGAAATTAAGTCGTTTACAGTACTTATTTTTTTCCCGTCGCGTACAATAAGCAGCTATGTTCTAATTCTCCGAAATGTATTTTCTCCACCTAAGCCGTTCCCCACAGACATCTCAAGAAGCCTGAAGGTTTTCCCGACCCCATTAGAAAAGTTCTTGACAGGCTTTCAGACATTTCAAGGCATTGTAAAGGGCACTTCAGACATTTCAGGAGAGCCTTTGACGGGGCTAGCGAACCCACCAGGAAATATTGGTGCCCCCTTCAAACATCTCAGAAATTCCTGAAGTCCCCTTCACACCCTTTAAAAAAATCCTGAAGTCCCATCAGAGCGATTTTCAATAGGGTATACCCTCCCCTGCGTACCCTTCCCCCCTCCTCCTCAAGAGCTGCGCTTCAATTCGGCATTACAGGGAGTTGTAAACGGCTTTCACTTTTTTACTTCACAAATACTGAATTCCCAAGTTCCGAATTTTGAGGGCAATGTCCCGGCATCGTTTTCAATCGTTTCGGATAATAAAAAAAATAATTTGAGAAAAATGACACAAACCTTCACTCAAATTGAGCTAGCTTGAATTCGTTATAGGGGCTTTGCCGCACGACGTCGCCTCTAAAGAGACATTTTCTAGAACCGACAAAGGCAATGCATCGGTGCTGCTCTATAGACCATATGCGAAATGTAGAGCGCCATCTAGTAGCGCACAGAGAACTACGTCCGCCATCTTGGTAGCGGCAAGAAAACGAAACTAGTGACCCGACCGGCAAACAAGCGATGTAAACAAGCGACCGCGCTTTGTGCGAGAGATACGATGCCAACGCGTTGCTGCCTGCGGATGCACGAATAAACCTTCGATTCGTGCTTGACGTGAACGCAAACGTCAACAGGGCTCACAATTGTTTCTTATTTTTATTTGTTACTTGAGACGCAGCTTTTGACAAAAACAATCGATGACTACGCGAAGAACCAAGCGGACGTTATCGCGCGGCGTGAAACCATTTACAACTATTCAACTGGGTCCTAATCTTTTCACGAAGTTGTACCAAATTTGTTTATGAACTTTTTTTTCTTCTTTTATGCACGTTGTACTGTCGGCCCGTGTTTTTCTTGATGCACAAGCAGCTCAATGTATGCGGACGAGACCATGGCTGTTAAGCGAGGCAAAAAGATGAATGTTTTAATAATCTACGTCATCAACCATAATTGAAAATGCGTACGGTTAACAGTGAACAACAAAAGCTGAAAGCGCCACAGAGCGCTCATTTTAATGTCATATATTAAAAAAAAAACAATTACTTTGAAATGCCAGAAAACAATCTAAATGCTTTGCAACGATTTTTATACATTTGATCTAGTTGCCTAAACGAGGTTTGTAAAACCCCTCTAAAACTAAACAGGAGAGTTTGTTGATATAATCTTCTTGAATATTTAAAGCGCAATCATGTAGAATAAAAAACACAACAGACACGTAGTAGAAGTGTTGTAAGTTGGGCGAACCGGACACGTAGTCCGGTTCTGTTTGCTCAATACTTACAGAGAAGGGATTTTGCTGCCTTTTTTGTCAAACGCCACGTTCGATTACATCGAACGTGGTGTTCGATGTAATCGATGTAATCGATTCCGTTCGACTTAGGTTCATCGCAGTGGCTAAAGCTTCGATGTCGGCGGCGGCGAAAACTTACGTTGCGGACGTTGAATGGAGCAACACGGGTGGTGCTAACTTCCTTTCACAATATCCCTCTTTTTTGTCGCAGCCGAGGTAAACCTTTTGTTTAGGGCAAAGAAGCTCGGGGGTGGGGGGGAGGGGGGGGGGGAGTTTGAGAAAGCTAATGCAGTTATGCTGCCAGGGTTGAACAAATCTTCATTAATAGGGTAACGCAACATCCGTCACCTGTGCTTGAAGTCAATGCTATCTGAAACCAATTTGAGCTCTTTGCAACGCCTGCAAAATATTGCCCAGAACACCATTTCCCTAAAAAAACCAAAACACACAAAACTTTCTACAAAAAAAAAGAAAAAACGAACAAACAAATAAACGTTCACCAGTAACAACTAAAAAAAAACTAATTTTGAGTTGCATCTATTGGAGTGGAGCAGTCTGTCGCTAAAAAGTACAAGTACAAGCGTATTCGCATCGAATAAAGAATTAAAAGTGTCTTTAGAGATGAAAGGCATGACGACCTAGCTATTTGTCCACATTGGGTGATCGGAAGTCCGAAAACAATAAAGTGTCCGAATTGCGCTCAGTGGCAGAGCGCCCATGCCCTGGAAATGCTGAGAAACCGAAACTCAAGATACTTGATGCTACCAAGATGGCCGCGTGCACAGTACTGCCAGACCGCCGAGCTGTTTCGCATATCGCCTATTGTAAGGTGTAAAAAGTTAGGGTGCTCCTAGTTGAGCTCTATTGGGCGGGAGATCGAGCTATAGGGGGCGCTTTATTGAGCTTATTGTTTCCACAGCCCAATGTTTACTAAAACGAAAATAAAAATAGAAAACATTAACCTTGCTTAGCACGGTCTGGGCACGAGCGCTTCGCTCTGACGAGTGCTTTGGTTGCACGAGAAGCGGCTTTCGAATCGTCATCTTGAATTTTTCGGATAAAAAAAGCAAGAAAATACGGTTTGTTGTCCCCACAGCTGACGTGTATCCGGTAGAGGCGTAACTGTTCGATCTCGTCCTAAATATTCGTGTTTGCTTGTGTCGCCTCCTAAAGCCGGGCTCACACTGATCATACATCATACGAAAGACAGTCGGCAAACACGAATCACCGCAATATCCGTGGTTCGAATGCCACTTGCCAAGTTTTTCCCTCGAACCCATTGTCATGCGAAATTCGAAGCACCGATCTCGCTGGTGACTCTCTTTCATCTGACATTATTTCTGACATCATCACTGACATGGGAATACCCAAAAACGAAACCCCTGTGGTTATCAAGTTCTATTTGTATTCCATTGAGCACGCATGAATACTTAGAAAGTATGCGCTAGTATGTGGTCGTCACAGAATGTTGAACCCCAAGATATCGACTCTCCAGATACTACTTGCCTCCCATTATTTTCGCTGGGATAGACCTTCCTTAGGCTTTGGGCTTCACAGTAATATGCTGTGCACTTTATCAATGGACTGTGCCGTTTTTTCGAAATAATTACTCCATGCAGTCACTAAAATACACACTCCCCACTTCGCTTTATACACTAATAAATTGTAATATCAATATAATGTCTACTGGAATGCAAAAATTTCTGGAATCGAATTACGTTAATATGTTTTCTGTTTTGCATGTGAAGTTGTATTTTGTATTTTTATATCTTGTATGTTGTGGTTATGCTCTATTTTGGATGCATATAAAACTGTAAGGGAGCAAGGGACCTTGTCACGCTCTTTTACAGGATTTTCTCATTGTCTTCTAGGACGGCGGTGGATGAGACAGCTGCACCCGTCACCCTAAAGCCAGTGCTGGGACAATAAATTTTATTATTCTTCTTCATTGTGCCCGCCATTGATGTACTTCGAATGGGAAATTCTTCTTTTTCTTCTTCTTCTTCTTCTTCTTCTTCTTCTCCTCATTATTAATATACAGTTTTCAACTGCCGGCAGCAATGGGGTATCGGGAGGAAGAGAGGGGGGACGCAAAAAAGAAAAGAAATACAAAACTAACTAAGCTAGTGGCAGCATGTCTTTCTATACCATACGATAGAGGAGCACAGCTGTAAAAAAGTGTCTCATTGAAGTCGACGTTGTGCGGCCAAGCCCCTTTAACGAAGACAAGCTAGCTCAATTTGTGTGAAATTTTTTCGTTTTTTTCTTATGGAGCTCATATGGTACTCAATGTTTTGCCATCGCAAGTTAGTTAAAGTTGGTGTAAATGGTTCAGGAGAGTTAACGAAATAAAAAGTGGAGTTCTTTAGATATTGACGTGCAATTATGCCACATTTAGAGAAATGAGCTGCGTTTCTGCACTAATAACAGAACTAAAATATTGCCTTTGTATAGTTTTCTCATATATTCATGAAATGCATTAAAATGATCAAGTTGATATATTTTGCGTCGTTTCACATTATCTAGTTTTTTGGTAAATATTTTGTGGATGTGAAGGCTCTTGCATAGAAATCTTTTATTCTAATTTTTAATATTTTCTGTACATGTGTAAACCTTTCATAAAACATGTATAAAACATTATTACTGCGTGCATGCCTTGGTGCGAAATTGACGGCTGTGCAAAATTCAATAGCGAAACCTTGGCAATCTCCACGCCTCGAGCTTCGAAATTTTCGATCTCCCTAAGAAAATTAGCTACGGCGTTTGCATAAAGCTGAATTCTCCTCCGAAAAACATGGATTTAACATGTAGATTTTACATAAATATAACAATCATGACCCGGACCAACTTTGCACAATCTAACGAGAAAACACCCAACATTAAAATCAGAGCTCAAATTTTTTTTTGCTCGAACGCGTGGATTGTTTTAAGTTGTTTGTTTTCTGTGTTTCATTTAAAGCTCTGTCTCCTTTCTGCTGGAGCACGTGCCTTTGGTTAGTGCCCTGATTGAAATTTAGCACATGGCTGGATTGGTAGACGTGAAGAAGCTCGCGATCAATAGTTCCACAAAGACAACAAGAAAAACAACAATAACAAGATACTGATCGATTTCCGTCTTGTACACAAGCTCAAATCCATAAATATAATATAAGAATTAAAATTTATGTTTCATAAACGATGTTTTATAAATATATAGGCGAAGGCGAGCGGAGCCGAGCTGAAATATTACTCTGCGGGGAGCAACAGGCTCTGTGGCCGACGAAGAACGCCACGCTGTGAAAAAGGAAATCTCAGAAATAAAATAGAATAATAAAATAGGCACGTGTATCTGGAACACCAACCCGCAGACAAGAGGTATAGAAAGACATGGGGACGCAGAATGAATTGCGAAACCGACAGCACTGTTTCCATGGTCGAGCGAAGACAAGATCAACGACCTCGACGACGTAATAGACCGATCTCACGAAGCGTTCCACGCATGCGTGACGCCGCCATACTGTAGTTCATAGAAGGCAGGCACCACTTCACGAGACAGCTCGTGCTCGGCTCGCGCAGACCCTCAGCGCGGTAGTCGCGCGTGCAGAAAGACTACAATTCCCACGAGGCATATGGGGGCAGCGGTGGCATTTTGAAGCTGGCTACGAGATCGGTCTATTGGTTTAACAAGAATAAAAATGAAAGACGTTTACAACTCCCTGTAATGCCAAATTAGAGTGCAGCTCTTGAGGAGGAGGAGGGGAGGGTACGGAGGAAACGGTATGCCTCTCCTCCTCCCTCCTCATCTACTTCTCCCCTGCTCCTCGCCTCCTCCCCCTCGTCTCTTCCTCCTCCCTCCTCCTCCTCCCCTCCTTCTCCCTCTTCCTCCTCCCTCTTTCTCCTCCCTTCCGCGCGGTGCATTATGTGAGACATCCCATAATGCAACGCGCGCGTCACCGCGGTGCATTATGCGACGTATCCCATAATGCACCGCACGGTAACGCCGATGGCGACGCGTTACGCCGACGCCGCCGGCGTAACCATAACGCGTCGACGTAACGCTTTTTCGTGACGCGTCGGCGACACGTATCGCCAACGCGCTACTCCGACGCGTTACGGCCACGCCGACGGCAACGGCGACGCCGACGCGTCACGAAAAGGCGTTACGCCGACGCGTTACGGCTGCTCCGACGGCGACGAAGACGCGTCAAGAAAAAGCGTTACGCCGACGGTTCCGGTTCGCTGGTTCCTTCCTTAATGTAGAAGCACCTAACCCTGATGGCAGTATTTTGAAATTTTTGAAAGTGATAATTCTTCGAAGTACGATGTTTCGAGAGCCGTATGACATAAATGCGCAGCCAATCCGCGGCACCATTACAAAAAACCTGAATCGGGGTAGAACTTGCACAAATGCGTTTTAAAATGCGAATTTCTTCCACTGCTAAAATATCTATTAAAAACTACATATAGCAACGCTGTCTGTGAAAACGGGACTCAGAAGCAACGGAATGTTTGCGCCGTAAACACCAGCCGTAAGGTTCTGTAATACGCTTTAAACTTTTGAATGCTTTTTGCTATTTTGAACTGATGCCCAATTTTTTGTCTCCTTCAAATGACAATTAAAATACCTCGTCTCGGGTTCGTACAAAATGTTTTTTGTCAGTTGCTCCCACAGACATTGCACCATACGATCTTCTCTTCTTGCTGGCCCTACACCGCCTTTCGTTGAGTAGGATGGTTAACCAGGACTTTGAGCTTTCTCGAACGACTAACTCTCTGATTATTGAAGAGGCCCGAAACGTTAGGAGTAGGGATGCCGCGAACTTTTTTCGAACCGAAGGTTCGATGATCGAATCAAGCGGTTCGAAAGGTTCGAAAGATTTTGAATTTTCGAACTTTCCATATCGAGAAATTCGACGGAAGTCGAATTTTCGAACTTATTAAACTAAGAAGTTCGACGCTTTTCAAAATGTCAAACTTATTACGTTGCAAAATTCGATGCTTGTCGAAATTTCTAACTTGATAGACCAAAAATTTGATGATTTTCGAACTTTCAAACTCTTTGCACTAAAAAGTTCGAAGCGTTTCGAACTTTCGACCTTCCTACGCTAAGAAATTCGATAAGTTTCGAACTTTTGAACTTCTTAATCTAAAGAATTCGAAAATTGTCGAACTTTCGGTTCCTGAAAAGTTGAAAGTTCGACGGACTTCGAACTTTTAGAGTAAAAGTTCGAAGTTCGTCGAACTTCGAAAGACCGGCAGGCGGTTTCATTTGGATTCAAGCAGTGAGATACATTCGCAATTTTTTATTTTTCAATTTTACATGCGGTGCCGCATTCCTTGCAAAGACAATGCCGTTTATTTCAATCATCTGGCATGCTTGGTTTTAAAGAAATAGATTCCCGAAGGAGCGAGGAAGGACGACGGGTTTTTGACAATTGTCGTTTGTGCCATATTTGAAGCGCGCTATAGCCAAAGCTATTTATGGTAGAGATGTTAAACTTTTTAAGAGTGATCTATGTAAAGCCTAGGTAAGTGTCGTCTTAAGATATGATTATTGTTGTTCAAGACGAGTTTCGAAGAAATATCCATACATGTATCTACGGGCAATTATGCCCTAAACTTGGTAATTTTTTTCGTCTACATTGTTTGAGGTATCGCATTTAAATTAATACCACAGACAGTACATATCATTACCATCTGCAGAATACAAAATAATGCTTTTATTGTTTTTTTCAAGTTGGTGAATAAATTAACTCATGGGAGAAGATTTCTAAAATTGTTCAAGTTCAGCACGTCATATCAAAAAATCATTTTTAATTTTTTTTTTTCTCATTTCATGTTCCTGTGACGTGTTTCTCTTTGCCTGTACACAGTTTGGTAGGAGAAACTTGTTTCATAGTTTTGGGCCTCTGAATATGCAAGAATACAACACTTCCGGCGGGTTCTTGATAGTTTTTTTTTTCTCTCCAGTTTTTATTTTTGCATTTATTGTTATGTTTATTTATTTATTATTTTTTACCAATGGCACAGTTATTTAGGTCGAAAAGACATAACTTTGAACTTCCGAGCCACCGAGCACTTGACGAGTAGTGCCTTCTGACAACGAGTTTCTAACAATGACCATTTGCGCGATCTTTTTGCAGAAGAGCGACAGTAGCTATAGATATGCCTAAATAATTTCAGATTAAAATAAGCTCGACCATGCCCTCTTTCCCCGTATTTTTACTTTAACAGTCCGAAATATGTGTGTGGGGGGGGGGGGAGGGGGGGAGAGACTGGAGCCCCCCGTTTTTCCTCTTCCGACGCCACTGGTATGGTAGAACGCTCCCCGGCCTCAAGTTGTATCAGCCTCTGTGCTTTTTGCTCGGCGTTTCTTCCGTTCCTGAAAATAAACCTCCAAAGCAATTACAAACAAAAAAATTGTCAAGGTGCAGGCGAGCTGATGTATGTTGATCATGATGCAAAATCCCGAGACTGGGAATGAAATTCGCAAGAAATAGTGTAAGAAGAAAGAAAAAAGGGGACAGGATAACGCCTCAAACTCAGCTGAGTTGAGTTTGAGACGTTGTCCTGAGCTGACTTTCCAGCTGAGTTGAGTTTGAGATGTTGTCCTGAGCTGACTTTTCAGCTGAGTTGAGTTTGAGACGTTGTCCTGAGCTCAGTTTGAGACGTTATCCTGTCCCCTTTTGTCTGTCTTCTTACACTTTTTCTTTCAAATTTCATTCCCAGAGCTGAGTTTGAGGCGTTGTCCTGTCCCCTTTTTGCTGTCTTCTTACACTTTTTCTTTCAAATTTTATTCCCAGTCTCAGGGTTTTGCATCATGTAGAAACTAAACTTACTATATGCCAGCGTCATCTGGGCGGCGTTCGATCGGATTACTACCAGCGTGCAAGGGGGTAGGGAGGCAGTTTTGCAGATCGCTTCAAGGTTTTTCTGAGCCTCAACCACCTGCCTGCCCCTGGCCGTTTCAAACTGGATGAGTATCGTTAAACAGTGCGTTCGTGTGATCACTACTTCGTGATGCACGTTAATGACAACTCCGGGCTGGCGGTCACAATTACTGATGTATGGTCACACGTCACTCTGCACTGGCAAATATTCCAGCACATTCGGGAAACTTGTCGTCTCATTTAATTGCCTGACCAACTTCGCGCAGTCTAAATATCACACCCGAACTTTTCTAAACCTGATTTCGTGAAAACCAGTGAGGCGTGAAAACGTTATTTGAAACTGAAACTGTGGCGGAACATTAAAACCGGACCTCGAACTTTGCGCACTTGGACTCTAAAGAAATTGGAAAGTTTTTTTTTTCGAATTTAGCCCTGAAAGAGAATCGAAACTTTCGAACTTTTCGAACTTATGTAGGAATAAATTCGAAATCTTCGAATTTATCGAACTTTATGTTTATAAGAATTCGAAACGTTCGAATTTTTCGATTTCAGATCCAAAGATATTCGAAACATTCGAATCTCTCGAATTTCAATTTAGGAAAGTTCGAAATCTTCGAATTTCTCGAACATCAAGTAAAAAAAAATATTCGAAATAATCGAACCCAAACTTTTAGAAACCGTGAAAGCTTAGAACTTTTCGAATTCGAAACTCCACGATTTTTGAAAGTTGCGAATTGTTTTAATTCGAACCTCTGTATGGTCGAAAATATCGAAACCTTTCGATTTCGAAGATCAGTTCGGATCGAAAATATCGAAACCTTTTGAATTCGAACCTAGGGTGGTTCGCGGCATCCCTATACCTGTTTTCACCTCAAGAAAAAAGTAAGTTTTGCGCGTTGTTCTAACGCGGCGCGAAATAGTTCTTACGAGATTCGGTTGTCGGAGGAAAAAGCGATGCTTTTGGCGTTTGGAACGTGTACGTCTTAATAAGATAACATATATCTAATCTAAAATTCACCTACATATGTCTTCATTATCCACATAAAGGGGGAAATTAGTATTGTTCCGCGAGGAGCCGGACTTGTTTTACTTCGGTTCTTGAGGTGAAAACAGGTATAGTTAGGAGTGCTTATGAACACAAGAAATACCGCCAGGAGTGGCCGCCATTGCTGGATCGGTTTCTTATATTGAATGAGTTGTGAAAGATTTCTCTGATGTTCTCTATTTCAACAAAGCCCACATTTCTTGCTGTGCTCCCTGACATTTGCAACATGTAGCTTTTAATGTGTTTATTGTCTTATTATCGTGCAATAAAGAGATGCGAAAACTGGCGGTAGTGTGTGTTAATACACGACAGCGCCGAACATGTGAAGCGAAAACTCGCGCTACAAAACCTAGGGATCATTCATGGATTCAATCCCTGACACTCTCCGTTTCAATTTGGATGTGCACCGTACCGGCGTGCGGTCGCGTAATCACTACTGCATGTTGTATAGTTGTATACTCTTAAGACTCCAGGTTAGCAGTCGTACTGTTCAAGGATACTTTCCCATCTAATAGTTGAGAAAGCGGGTGAAATTTCTAGGTAGACCAAGTTCGTCCGTCGAATCCTCCAGACAAGAAACTGAGATTTTTTTTTTTTAAATGTGACGGTTGAAAATGTTATATAGGTGTGCGTTTGGGCACGAGCTGGCGCTACTTGACGAAAGAAACAACAACAAAAGGTTTTTAACATGAAACCAAAAATCCCGAGGACCTAATTGACCAAAGAAATCTAAGACAGCTAAATAAAAGCAAGCACCTGTTTCTTTATGATGCCACTCGTCACAGGTTTAATGATTACGGACAAAGCAGACGCGACATCAGATAAACGGGCCTGTGCGCTTGAGATGAGCTAGGCATACAAGTCGGAGAGCGGTAATCTTCGCGGGATTTGATCAGTGTTTCGCTCCAAGACACGCAGATGGCGCCAGGGGTAGAAGCCATTTTGAGGCGTCTCGCCTCTTTCCGAATAGGGAGAGCGAGAGCAAAACCAATGAACTTTCATGTACTTCGGTTCTCGGGCACCGTGGAGGATGCGCTATTTTTGCGGATAGCGCACCCTCCACGTTTCCTCTGTCACAACCGCTACTCACAACCACGAATTGGTACCTTGAGTTAAGAATTTTTTTTGCTAAACTAACCGGTATTGCCGGCCAGCAGAAAGGGGCAACTGATAACCACATTAGGGGGGGGGGGGGGGGGACTACAAAATCAGGCTTTTAGATGCAACAACCACTTGCTTCTGAGCGAAGACTTGCTCAATTGAAAATATTCCCAGTGCTACGCGCTTTTCCTTGTACAATTTGCAATAGTTTTTAGTGAGTGCAACGATGTGCGTAGACACATAAAAAAAAGCAAAAAAGAAAAAGAAAGACTACGAAACCTCTGGACGTATTCCACTCTTAAATTACCATGGAATACACTCGAAACACCAACCAACATATGTTTTTTTTTGTTCATTCAGATCAGTCATTGAGGAGAATGAGTGGCATTGTGCTCCAATAGTCCTGCATTCTGATCGGCGTACGGGAGCCATAATCCTCTCTGCAACTGAGAGTTCCTGATCGTTGGAGAGCGATACAGTTCGCACTTGGCATTGGATGCACGCAAGGCACGGGCTTTGTTCGCTTTCTGAAGCGAAGAACACTTGAGTGAGTAGCTTTAAATTCGTAAGCTTGTAAACAATGGGAGCATCAAGTAGCGGCTCCGGCGTGAAGGCGTCAGCGACTTCTTCCACTGTGGTCACAAACCGGACGAGAACAGCAGGGCGGCTATTTTCCCTATGCCCGCCCTCCAGCACGTACTTTGGCAGCACGTACATATGCGAGGCTTCCAAGATGCCGAAGAGTTCGTGAAGGAGGGAAATTGCGCTGTAGGCTGGTCAGCCGAGTCACTTCTCTGCCGCTAAAATCTCGCCCGTGACTAAAGAGGACGGAAACTGGCTTCCGGTTCAAGTAAATACATTGATCTGGGATTAAACTCCTTTGCATCGAGTCCTGAAATGGGGCAAGCAGGGTCCCGGGCGAGTGGTGAATTTGGTGAATTTCTAAGTGAGAGCAAAAATGAATAAAAATAAAATTTGTCTCTCTACCTGCACCAACAAACGGTATAACAGGTTTAAACCAACTAAAAAATAACTAAATAAGGTCTGATATGACCAAAGACGAAATTTTGATTAAAAAGCCAATCAACAAAGAAAAACAGGGAGGCAGCGAAACTACTAGTTCGGGAACGGGCATATGCTTTGTCAGCAGGCTTTGATCGGGTATAAGATTAGGGTAATAATTATATAGCTTAAAATATTGTCCATTTAGTTTTGTGCCTCTTGATCATGCTTCTTGGTTCAGACGACGACCAGTTTCTTTACTGGCTTCTTCTGCTTGTTTTTTTTCTTCTTCTTTTAACTGTAACATATAAGAACACAAATATATGAAGTTGGGTTTCTTAAGAAACGAATGTTCCTTTACTTTAGTACTTTAGGTTTAATCTAAATTACTGATCCAAAATGTTTTTCTCTTTTTCTCCTCTTTCTTTCTTTTATTACTCCTTTCTCTCTCTCCCCCCCCCCCCTTTTCTTTTCCTTCAATAGACGGGCCGAGGAAGGATCATAATTTTAGTGCTATCTATTTTCCGCTATGTACCCAGCACCCCGCGCCACCGACGCCGCTGCCGCGAGTTGCCCAGCCCATCCCCACCCCCCGTTCACGCGCTCTATTGCGTAAACCAGGAGCGAGGCAAGGCAACTCGACAGCAGCCCGAACTCCGCGACTCCCCTAGTATGAAGCGAATGATTTGTATCTATCAATGACTTGTTTCTTATCGTTCTCTTTACAGATATACCGTCTACACATGTGGACAAATGAATCTAAGTAAATTAGGTAAGTTACATTTTTTTTAAGTTTTTCTTCTCCCCTTTTTCTTACTTCATTTTTATGTTTTCGTTCTATTCAGCAAGACATCATTTATTCTTAAAAGGAAAATTGCATGTAATATAATATACAATATAAATCGACTCATTTATAATTTTAGTGGTGCATACTTAAAGTATTAATTTTAAACTAATACTTGGTGGGTTAGTGACTATCATTAAATAGTTGCCGGTATTATGCATATTAATTTTTGGTGGTCAATGAATCGTTGTAAATGTGTTTTAAAGATGTCTTTGTATATGCTGAAAGTTCTTATGATGATGTGGTAAGAGATATAAATTTCAATGTGACATTTTTTTTTCTTTTTCCTTTTTCTCCGTCCCCCCCCTTTTTTTTTTGCCCTCTTTTAAATCCACCCTCTTTCGTTTTTTTTTCTTATCTCCCCTAGCTTTGAGGACGGACAGTTCACATCGGTTTCACATCCTGCAGCCGAGAGGGTCCAGAGAACACGTAAGACACCTTATCAAAAATAAAAAGACGATTTGTCTGATCTAATCCGCTTTAGAGGCCCAGGGCTGTGAAGGTTATCCTTGCCCTCCTGGAGTTGTGTGGGTACTCCTTTACATGCATTGTATTTTGAAATTGGGGAAGCCATGGATGCAGATTTAGTTTGTGAACCATTATTATGTATGGTCTTCCATGCATGTCATTAAATTTGTTGGACTGTAGGTGTTAGAATCAGTAGATGGGTTTTGATTGGGTCGTTGGAGCAGAGTTCAACAGACATTAGCATTCATACTGCAATGTAGTTTGTCATTTAGAACTCTCGTGTTCGCTATCGACCTTTGTTTTTCATTTGTTTCTACCTTTGATACACCTTTTTGTTTGTCGTATCTTTGTACTTTATTTTTTATTTTAATTTAAAAATAAAATAAAAAAATAAAACCTTTTTTTCTGGTTTTAGCCTTTTGTTCTTCTTCCGTTATCCCTTCCCATATCTGCTGGCGCTTCCACCCTGCGCCCCATCCGCCCGTCGAGGCAGGAGAGCATTGTAGTTTTATAACCGTTATAGTAGTTATTCCATTAATGAATTCACGTCCTGGATCATTTTAGAAATTACATCCATTTTTTCAATAGATTGAATAAGTTGTTTTTTATTTGTATCGAAAGTGTTTATGTTTAAAGTTGTAATATATTTGTTTGTGGCAGGCCATGATGTAAAGTAATGTTCTATATTTGAGCATTCTGAACCACAAAAACAGTATTTATGATTTTTTATTTTGAAACGAAAAAAATAAATGGAAAACGGCCATGACCTGTGAGCAGTTGGGTAAGATAATAATTGGATGGAAAATATCTGGGTATTTTGAATGTTGATGGCATCCATTTAAACAATTCACTGTTAATTCCCACATCTCTCCATGTATTCTCCCAAACGTCTTTTTCTTTAGACAATAATTCCTCTTTTATATACATCTTTGACTGTTTAAGTGGTATAAAGATACCATGATGTCGTGCCGAAGACGCAAATTGATCTGCTAATTCATTGCCTAATATTCCTAAATGTCCACCTACAAAATAAAATGTTATATTACATTTTTGTGCGAGAAGAGCTATCTGATTTTTTAAAATGGTTATGATATAATCAGAATTAATAGGGTTAGACAGGGCTTGGAGAACTGATAGGCTATCTGTAAAAATGACACAGTCTCTTCTTTCTTCCATAGACAATATGTATTCAATACCCTTTAAGATAGCGATTGCCTCCGCATCGAAGATGGTATTATGCTTTGGTAGACAATATCTGCCAATTTTAATAATACCCCCATTTGGTTTCAAAATCACAAAGGCCGCTCTAACCTGTTCGAGACATACAGAGCCATCCGAATATAATTGAATGGCATTAAATATGTTTTTTGGTATTTTTGAGGATCACATCGATTAAATGTAATACTAAATCTGTAGCTAGGATGAGTATTCCATATATTAATAGGGTAATGAACATTATTGGAAGAAATTCGCCATTCATAAAATTGTGCATCGTATTTAAGCTGGAAAAGTTTAAACATAAAAACTTATATATTAAGAGTGATATTAAAGGTTAGAATGTTGCATAGAACTGGTAGGCTAGCGTTTGGTGCGGTATGAAAAGCCTTAAATATCTTAAGTAAGGGTAAACGTTGAACTGATATAATACGCCTCATTAAATGAGAGTTTCGTTCCGCTTTCCACCAGACTGGAGCCCCATAAACTATGTATCGTTCGATAGAGTTAAGATATATCGTACGAAGTTGGTTAGATTTTAGTCCCCATTGAATTGACGAAAATCTACTAAGGTTAATTGGGTGTTGAAGTACTTTAGATTTAAAGTAATTGGCGTGGTTTAAAAAGGAAAGATGGGTATCAAAAACAACTCCTAAAAGGTTTGGTTCACTTTTAAATTTTAAACTATGTTTATTAAATAAAGTTGTAGGATATCTTTCTTATAACGTTCTCCAGGGGCAATTAATAAGCGAAAGCATTTTGAATAATTGAACAATAGTTTTCTTTCTCGAGCCCAATCTCCTATAAGATGAAGCACTGTTGTAGAATGATACTCAAGTTCTCTACGTGACATGCCTTTTATTACTAAAATGACATCATCGGCAAATGCTTGAATGTGGACGTAGGATGGAAAATTAAAACTAAGAAGGTCGGTAATCAAAATATTCCATAATAGAGGATTGAGGGGTGATCCTTGAGGACATCCTAGAGTAACAGATTTATATATTTTTGGGGATTCGGCTGTGACATAATATACTTGACGATCTATAAAGAAGGATTGGATTAGTAAGTAAAGATTACTTGGGTAGTTATGTGATTGTGGTGAGACGCATTTGCCGGAAGGTTAATTCTGGCCCGGACGGTAACTCTGGTACGATGCAAATAAGCGAAGTGGCGGGAAGAGATTTGTCGCCAGTGATAACCTTGGTCAGTGGTTTGGATGGTTTTCCTGGTTTTTGTTGATGAAAGGGACACACGACAAGACAAATACCGCCTTTCACTTACATCGTCAGCTCATTTTTTTTTTGTAGGTATCTTAGCGCGTATTATATTTCTTTTGAATACGTTACGAGTCACGCACATATTCTTCAGACGTGCACGGGTTTTGATCGGTGTTGCACGGAAACTTAGCTACTATCGATGATCCCTGTAGTTTGCGCTGCGAGAAGAGCAAGTCGTGATCTGAGCAGTTAGACACCCATTCAAAGCACGATAATACGTTGATGATTGATTTTGACTCTACGAAAGAATGACACGACGGCTCATGCACGCACGGGCGCACATTGCGGCTGAGGGCTGAGTTGATCGTAATTTGAAAGTCGGCATACCTCATTGTCAAACGTCAGCATACATCGACCCCTTCATACCAAGGACGTCACCTGATTGAAACCGCTTTCCAGCACCTATGGTAAACATACCGTCAATCGAACTATTATTCAAAGAGGCGTTATTTAACCACCTTTGCTAACACGCCGGACTAATTATTTCCTAACAGAATTGATAACATTGTTGGCATTTCTAGCGCGTTAAATTTTCAGTGTGATTTTGTATGCCCTCCCCCCGTGTAATGCCCTATGGGCACCGAGAGCATTGAAAAAAATAAATAAAATAAACAAAATATGAGCCGCCTATCACGGCTGGCGTTTCGTCGATACGGACGGATTTATTTGGAAGTTTGCGAATACTGAACAGAACAAACATATTGCCGAGAAAAAGCTATCAGGACAGACGGCATACGTGTCCTAATTTCCACACTTTGTCTATGGCGAAAACTGTATGGTTGCCTTTATTGCTGTCGCAGTCTTTGCAACGGCCCGCGAAGGGCTCGATTGCCTCGAACAGCGATGCTGATGTCCACAGTCGCTGGCATGCACACTGTGCGGCACTGTTAGCGCGAGCACGACATCGGCGCTTTCTTTCATTTTACCTTCAAAGGGTATTTATTGCATGACATAACATTTGACCGTTTGGACTAATGCAGAAAGAGGAAAATCTTTGCCACACTAACAGTTATGACGACAAGCCTTTTATTCCAGGAAAAAAGCAACAACAACATAAAAACCGGTTATATTTTGTTTGTTCTAACACTGCCGCGCAATCTACTTTGATGATCGTGTCCAGACAAATAATAACTGTTCTACTCGGCGTCGTCTGCTTCCAGTTTATTACGAAACCGTCTATTCAAAAGAATAGCAAAAAAAGGTCATTCAGAGAGGCGCTTGTTTGCCGTTTACTCCGTTTGGGAGAAGGTTGTGGAGCTCGCGACTCCATTGCTCCGTTTGGAGTTGGGGGAGAGTCAGGACTACAGAAGTCGGCTGAACACACGCCAAAAGTAAACATAAAAGCGGCTTGACTTGAATAAAAAAGAAACAGATTAATTAGACGCTTTGCATTTCATGCGGGCGTCATCGTCAGTACAGCCAAAATCAATGGGTGCTCCAACTGAGCGTGCTCGTTGGATCTCTGCATGTAGTAAGGCACTTTTGGGATTGTCCCATTAGTGTTTCGAGATAATCGCAGTCCGGTGTTCCTTATAGACAACTTCACTCGTGCACTACTGCTAGTGTAGATTATGGATGACAGAAGTGAAACACGGGTTGAGAACGCAACGTAGCCGTTGTTTCAAGAACACGTGATTTTGAGATGCTGACAGCACAGGAATGTTTTTTTTTGTTGTTTAAGACTGAGCGTACCAACAGACACAAGAACGCGTGTTTTTGTACTTACTTTCTAATGGCTAATCTCTGCGGTTTCTTTTCTTAAAGTGACATATCATGATACAATAGGGTCATGCGCGTGTTGATATTTACTCGCCTTAAATTACCTGCCACTGACAAGGTTCAAAACGTTACTTTTTGGGGAGTGGTCTGTACAGACCACTGGTTGGGTAAAAGCCTGTATTTGTTTCACACTCCTATTAGCGGTCTTCAACACCAAGTGAAAACATTTTAAATATAGTAAATGCCATACACCTCCCCCCCTCTCCCCAATAAAAAAAAAAGAAAAAAACAGAATGTTGAGAATTTTGTCTTGGAGTGTATGGTGATAAGGAAGATATTAACTAGGAGCTTAAATTTACCTTTTGAAATCAGTTTCATTCAAACTTAGCCGTACACTTTGCTACATTGTTAGCGCGAAGAGACCATCGCCGGCTTGTCAGTTTTTTCTTCTTCTTAGTATGCAAGAACTGACATAAAATTTACGATAGTGGTGAAAAGTGCTCAATTAGGGTAGTAACCTAAGCGGTAAATTTTGTTTCTCACCAGTACTCTCTCGAAGTAAAACGCAAAGAAAGCGCCGAAGTCGTGTTTGTGCTAAGTATGGCGCTGCGTACATATTATGTGGTAAGGTATATATAGTACAAACTTTTGCTTCAGCTTACGCACTTTATTTTATTTATAACATAGGGGTCCACAGAAGGTAGAGTCCCAAGCTAGAAAGTTTGGGGAGACATTTTGCAAGATTGACGTGCCCCCTTATCACTAAGCAACTTTCAAGCGCTATCAGATTGCGCTCCAATTCTTCAATGTACAGGCAAACAAAAATATATATTTTTCAAGCAAACAAAAAGTAGCAGTTCATATTTAATCATGGGCTGATTAAATATGAATGCTCACGTATGCTTGTCGCCCCTTCGAAACAGCTTCAAAAGAGGGCCGCGTCTGAAAGGGCTTCTCTGCAGAATACCTACTTGTCCAAGTGAAGCAATCTTTGTCGACAAAACTCCACTCGGCAGCTCGGGTCTGGTGTACGAAAAAGGTGGAACGAGACGAGTGGCGAAGGGTTCGGGTGAAGTACAGAGGGTGCCGGTAGTTATTTTGTGCCTTACCGGGAAGGGGGACATGGGCGGGCGACATGCATTGGGGAAGAGGGCGAAAGCGAGGTCTGGCTCCCGAAAGTGTCCCACTTCATAAGGGGACGCGTGAATGTTTAACGATGCCGTCGCCTGTCGCTGGAGCCACGGTCGCGGTGTGCAGAGTGATGGAAAAACTCCGGGAGGGACTGAATTTTCTTTTCTTTTTTGCGTGCTTTCCGCATGCATAATTGCTTTAGTTCATTTATCTTTTGCTCGCGGGGCAGTTGTATGGTGCGTAGGTGGTTGTACTGTGACGCGTTCACTAGAATCGATTTAGTTTACATCGACGGAAATGAGAGAAGGGTCAGACTGTCAACTTTGACGGTCTTGGCTTTAAATATCCGATGGCTTCCAGCTCCCACTATGATTTTAGGGGCGAAGCTCCTTAGGGTCTAGCCTTGTCCATCCGTCCGGCGTCCGTGCTCACATCGATTGCCATCCCACCTGTCTTTTTAAAAAAAGAAAAAAAAATGTTTGCGCAGTCGACAAGATTCGAACCTATGCGGGGAGACTTCAATGAATTTCTAGTCCATCGCCGTAACCACTCGGCCACGACTGCGGGACGATTAGGGGGCTCTGAGATATGGTAGTAACTCAAGAGCTGGGGTTATTATTTTAGGGGCGCAGCTCCTTAGGGTCTAGCCTTGTCCATCCGTCCGGCGTCCGTGCTCACATCGATTGCCATCCCGTCTGTCTGTCATGGATGAAACGTTGCATGTAGGCGCTCAACGTTTATACAGGAGAGGGTGCTGCGGTCAAATGCGTATATAATCGCGTTAAACATTGCATGCATTGGCTCAACGTTTATAGACGAGAGGGCGCTGCGGTCAAATGCTCAAATGCGTATATAACCTAGTTCCACACCACACATTCTCTTTCTGACATGGACCGTTGACTTAAGCGGTGGAGATGCGTTCCCACGGCTTCTAGCGGATCCAAGCTGATCCGCTAGAAGAATCACAGGCTCTGCATTTCACCGACCATAAAGCAGTAATAATGAAGTCGAAACGCAACCCGGAACTCAGCACTGCCTATGAGCAATAAAACATATCAGCACCATCAGCACTACCTATGAACAATAAAATCAGTATCATAAGCACCACCAGAGCTTCGCCCCAATCAACATCATTCACCACATGGAGATGTTGTGATTTTGTTTCTCACCCAATCAAACTTGCTGTTCGCGACCGACGATAAGTAGCCAGGATCACAAATAGCGACGTCATGACGAGGCGAAACCTGGTCGTGATGTCACAGATGGGAACCGTACTTTATGATAGACCGGAGAGTGGGCTACGAGTTCTCGAAGCCAATACCATGGCGTGTGTCACATAACCTTCGGGAGGGGCACGTAGTAGCGTGTGACGCTCACAGCATTGGATTGGCTGGGATGGCTCGTGGCGTTTGCAGTGTTCCAGAGTAAGGTGAAACCGAGTATAGGATATTTTGAATTAGCCGTCACGTGTTACTTCAAAAAGCAGGTGACAAGTGCCGCTCTTTTTGACAGAAGATGTTGTCAAAGCCTCCACAGGTTTTGGATCCGAGAGTACCCTTTTTCATGTGCCAAATATGGTGTCTCTTATCCCTGTCGATGTCTTAATGTAGGTAGGACACAAAAAACAACAACAAGCCGATGAAAATTTGTTGGCCGCATGGTGTTTCATGCTGTACCCAGAGAAAAACAAGAGTATCTTTATATTGACTTTCTGCCTATGAAAACGGCCTGGAGTCGAGCAGTCCTACTTTGTCCCAGATTGTCACTCATAAATTCTGGAAACAAAACCTCTTGTCGATACGGCGAGCAAGTCTTCTAGAATGGATCTTTGTCGCGTCGTAACGCAAAGAGCGTCATACCAATAAAATGACAATCTAAAGAACGCATAGATAACGCACGTTGACAAGCAAGCCAAGCTCTCGCCACCATTGGATGGGGTCGAGGGGAAATAAACACACGTGGGTGCATTTTAGAGGGTAAAAAAAACGCCCGAGGTTAGCAAGAATCAGTCGATCTTGCACGCCATATATGGTATCTGGCCTTCTCGCGGCGAGAAGTTTGGGTATCGCCGCCTGGTGGATTTTGTTCAAAACGCAGAGTGAGGATACTTCAACTTTTTCTGCTGGAGGAAGGACCTGCAATGTCAAGCACCTATGTACTATGGAAATAGAAAGATAACCGCGTGGGTAGCACATGCACTACGCATAGTCAGTGTGTACTAGTACACCCTAGAATAGTGAGGAAAACAGAAATGCCCCATAGCGAGCTTCACACGGCGAAGAAATTTGTCAGCTTCAAGTAACAATATAAGATCCAAAACGATAATACAATGATTAATATTTCAAGTTTTTAATCGGGAGTAAATGCAAATGCAACAGGTAGAGCTTAGCTGTATTCAAGCGACAACCGTGCAAGCATAAACAGTAAAAAACAAACCCGAAGACCACTCGGAACAAATATGTTTTGTCATTTCCTCGTCCTTCTGTTGCTTTGCGTTTATTCTTGGAACATTACCAGCAGGCAGCAATAATATTTATGTTTGTTGGTTCCTTCGGCGCTCTTTTCCCAAACCCATCTCTCGGAACGGTACACGGAAAAGTTTGAGAATTGTCGGAACTCCTTCCATATTTTCCCCAGGTCGTTCGGGTAACGAAAATTGTACGTTTTCTTCATTCACGGGGAGACCCGCGAATAAGAAATTTAGGCGCGCGGTTGCAACTGCAAATTCGCCTCGACATCGTTCTTTGAAATTACGCCATGTGACAAATGCACATTTTAATGCTGTCAGTGGCAGTGGGATATTTGAGTACCGTATTTTCGGGGCTATAGTCTGCGGACTACATAAGTTTAAAAGTTCAAATTTTAGACTGTGCGGACTATGTACGCGTGCGGAATATAGAGGAATTTTGTTTTTCAGGATCGTTCATTATGAAGAGACGTGACAGATTTTGTGAGTGAAAGGGTATCTTAACGATGATTTATGCATAATAAAAGCTCCTTTGTAAGCTAAAAAAAGCAAACATTTGTCAACGTGTGCCGCGTATAAGAAGATTTTCGTGTCGACTAAGCAGCAAGGCGGACTATCTAAGCAAAAAACTTTTTTTCGGCCTAAATTGTTGTTTGCGGACTATACACCGGGTGCGGACAATATCCCAGAAAGTACGGTAATGTTTCGATTCATAATCTTGCTTTATTGTTTAATTTCACATATATGAAGAGTGATATTTCTGGCTCAAAGGAAAAAAAAAAAAAACATGTCAAAAAAGAGTTAAGGAAACATTAAAGGTCACGATCCTTTAGTTAAAACGGTCTTCACTGCACTGTAACCATTCGAACGTTCTAAATATGTCTAAAAAATTCGAATAGTCGCATCATACATGCTTCACTTCAGTGAAACTGCACGCAATACTTTCAAATTTCAGAATCATTCATAAGTTTGTTAATCCAGACAATAGACCCTTTCCGAAATTCAGCCTGGCCACTTTGATCACCATCATCATCGGAAAAATGGCACATTTGCCGTACTAATGGCGGCCTTCTGTTTACTCATAAAGGAAGAAGTTGAAGATGCTCCTTAGCAGATAATTGGAGGCTTATACATTCGTGACGTTAGCACGAGGCGAAGCAGGAATTGAAAGGAAGATCTGCGTAAGCATTCATTTCTAGCTCGGGCCCAGCCAATCTGTTGGTAGCATCAAGGTGCTCCAAAGCCCCTTGATTTGTAGAACTTTATCAAGCCGTGTACGTGGGTTGACGCTTCGTTCTGACTGGTTGCATCTTTGTTTCTATCGTCACTGAAAGAGATCGAGAAGGAAATGTTCAGTAAAGCGCACACTGTCGTTTGCCGTTGAGTTGCCAAAGTGACAGCGCCCGATAAAATACGGCAGACTTCATTTTGATTGCCGCCATTAGTACGGATAAAAGTTAAACTGCCATTAGAGCCACCAGATGGCACTGAATTTCGGGAAGGGTGTATTGGGTTATCCTAACCGACTCCGGAGTTATATAATTAGTACAAGGCACGTATATTCATTTCGCAAACAACAATTTTGCGGTGAAGTTTAGGTAAACGCAAGCTGGACTTTATGGAATATTATGGACATAACAAACAATAGCAGGGAATTTCATATTATTATCAAATTTTCAAAACCGGAGGTTGATCACTTGGCAGCCGAAGGGTATGGTGAAAATGCAATGAACATACGAAACAGAACAACATCCTTCGAAGTGTGTCGCTTGCTACCTTGGGACAATCATGGCGGTGGGCAAGTTCGGGAGAACGTAAAATAATTAAAATATAAATAAGAAAGTGTTCGCGGCGTCGGCGGAGGAGTGAGTGGAGGGAGAGGGAATGTCTATGCCTTCAGAGCGCAGGGGAGGCTTCAATGGTCCCGGTCAAAAAACACCAGAACACAGCGCCATGGCTCTCTGCATTTTTGTTTGGGTTTGTTCATCGGGGCTCATTGATTAAAACCAAGAAGGTGCGTCATGACAATCGCTTTTAGTTTGTACGCATGCATTTGCATTCGCGTTTCTTTAGCGTTCGACTGCGCTCTGACTTAAAATTAAACCGAGTGTAGAAATGCCACCTACTATCTTGGGACAATCATAATATTAAACAAGCAAAAAAAAAAAAAAAAAACATTGGGCGCGTTGGTGGGAAAAGCGAGATAATCTTACCTTTATTATTTAAGGGCCTTAGGCAATACTGTTCCCGCCCCATCCCCCTTTCCATTTTTTCTTAAAATACATAAACATTAAGAAAGTTATGAAAAGTTTGTTTCTGCATGGAAGTGGAATATTATCTATCTTACAAATGGGCTTGGTTATAAACTCCCCCAAAGCTACCGACGCAAACTGTCGCGGTCGCGTCCTAATTCGCATAGTAGTAGACGGAGAGATGAGATATTCATTGTAACGGTGGCGACACCAACCTTGTAGTAGCTACGTTATCGTTCCGAAATGAAGCGAGTACTTCCTACGCGAACTGACCCCCGAGAAACAATACCAACAGCAACAACGAGAAAAAAAACTGTCAGCGCGCTCGGATTGCAGTTTGACCTTTATGCGGTATACAGAGCGAGAAATCTCCTGAAATGTCCGCATTCAGCGATTGAACAAAATAAAAAAAAGAGAAAAAAAAGAAGAAACCTTGATCGACAGATTACTAACCTACACTTCAAAGGCGATGCTGGTAACCCAGATCGGAGATGCATGCAAATTCAGAGATGACCCGTTTTGCTTCAGGGGAGACGTTCGACGGACAAACCGTCGCAAATGGCTGACGACACCCCAGGCTAGCGTGATGACTCGTTTTTCTTCTTTTCTTTCAGGAGAGCCCGCGAGTCCAAATGCTGTCGGAGACGCACCAATTCCCCCGAGAAGAGTTGACGAACTGCCAACACGAAAAGGTCGTCGTCGTCGGGTTCGTCCTGTGTCAGCGACTCGTGGCGACAGAGTATACAATCGAAGGACACGGAAGGCGCGCACGATGAGAAGAGTAGTTCTCCTGACAGTGTGCCGTCACGACAGGCGGTGATTTATTCCCACAAAGCACGGGTCACGAGATATGGGTCTCAATCCGCGTCGCCCTCGGAGATCATTGCGACTTCGACACTTTTCTACAGTCCTCTTTTTGTTGCTTTAGGTCGGAGCGAACACTTGTCCTTTTCATTTAGTATGTGCGAGAAAAAAAATGACCGCAAGGTTTGACCTCTTTCAGGTACTGGGATGATGGCTTAAAAGCTGCACATTGAACGCCATTAAAAAAAAAAAAAAGATATACCGTATTTTCCGGATCATAGTCCGCGGACTATACATGTTTAAAAGTTGAAAGTTTTGGGCAGTGCGGACTATCTACGCGTGCGGACTATACAGGATTTTTGTTTTTCAATATCATTGATTATACCGAGTCGAGACAGATTTTGTGAATGAAAGAGTATGTTAATGATGATTTATGTATATTATAGGCTTCTTTGTGAGTTAAGAAAGCATACATTTGTCAAGGGGTGCCGTCCATGAGAAGATTTTCGTGTCGACTAAGCACCAGGTGTGTACTATGCACCAGGTGCGGATTATGCACCGGGTGCGGACTATCTAAGCAAAAACTTTAATTTTGGACCCCAAATTTGTCCCTGCGGACTATACACCAGGTGCGGACTATAGTCCGGAAAATACTAGTCACTGTTAACAAACGCACAGCGTTTCCGTGTTCCCAGTATCTTACCAATCTTACAGTTGTTCTGCAGCGAATAAGATTGCAGCCGATAAGAAGTCCGAAGAAGAAAAAAAAACGAATTTAAGGCCATCTACCGGCTAAACCCTAACTCCGCCCCAGGCATTGATGGTATTTCTCCAAGGTTTTTAAAGATAACAAGGGATTTTGTTTCTCTGCTTTTAGTGCGATTGTTCCAGGCGTTTTGTTTGAAACTTCAGACATCCCTTATGATTGAAAAAAAAAACACGAAAACATCACGCCTGTTTTTAAAAATGGCGGCCCGAACCTTCCATCAAACTACACGCCCATATCATCTCACTCGCACTTGTTGTAAAACCAAGCCTTGGTAAAACCATGGAGCACGTCATTTACGCTCACGTCATTAACTACCTTGTTCAAAATGACCTAATGCATTTTAATCAACTTGGTTTTCGAAAACACCTCTCATGCGAATATCTACCCTTTTTATTTGTATCTGACTTTCATGAAAAGGGTAACAGATCACTCACTACTCACGCCATTTTAATAGACTTCGGAAACGCACTCGACACGTACCTCACTAGCGCGTGCTCCCGAAACTCTCTCTACTTGAAATGGGAGACAGTGTCATTAGTTGGATAGACTCATCTCTCACGAATCGTGAGCAATCTGTCTGTATTAACAATGTTGTCTCTTCGTCAGTCCTAGCTAAAGTAAGAGTCCCCCAGGGTAGTGTTCTAGGCCTCCTTCTTTTCCTTATATAGATAAACAATTTACCATTATTTGTTACTTCATTTATGTGCCTCTTTGCTGATGATTGTGTCATTTATCGCTCTTTTAATAATACCGATCACTTGTTCCCGGTACAGACTGATCTTAACAACATTTTCCATTGGTGCAAAACGTAGCAAATGAATATCAACGCGTCTACAGCAACAGTTATCTCATTTAATCACAAACCCGGTCCTTGCAATGCTAACTATACACTAAACTGAACCAGAATAGAACAGATACCATTTTACAAATTCCTAGAATAAAGCTCACTGAAAGAACTGAGATGTGGGTATGTTTATACAGCCTGAACCTAGTCTGCGTCAACGGTCGACTTGTCTCTCAGCTGTAGATGAGCAATTTAGCCAGTGCAGTATAACCGTTAGCCTGGGGTCTCTAACGTTCACCACGCAGTAGGGATACACGACCGCTCGCCGGTACGATGCTCATCCAGATCGAAACGGGCAGGGGTGGGGATTGAACCCAGGATCTTTGAGTTCTCCAGCTCGAGCTTTCGCTCTACGTGCTCCGAGCTGGTGTGCGCCAGAGCCGTATACTAAAAATCTTTGGTCAATGGGAGGATCCGGCTAGAGTCAGGGTGGAGCGGCGGAAGCGTAGCCGCCGCCAGCGCTGAATATTCTTTCCGTGATGATTCTGCGAAGTAAAACGGAGCCGAGATGGCCTTGAAAAAGCCGCGCAGCGCGGCGCATGTATTTTTTGTTTCTGCATAAGACTGAAATTACATGAATGGGTATTTGTAAAAGATTGGTGTAAATAGGGAGTTTCAAGATGCTGGGTGCGTTTCCTGAGCCAGAATAGGTGACACTGACGATGAAAGTTTTGAAACAACGGTTAAAACAACGGTTTTAACCGTTGTTTTAACAGTTGTTTAAGTCGCGGCTGTGACTGCAATCAAAAAAGAGAAAGAATGCATTCTGAATGTAGCTGTGACGTCAACGTGACATGCGTAGCCCTTTTAGTTACGAAGAGTCGCTAATTTGAACTCAAACGTGCTGAAATAGAATATATACACTGTAAAAAATGTGTGTGAAATTACAAGCAATTTTACAGACATTTCCTGTTGTCATACAAAAATATCTGTTAATGGTCTTTAACCGAAACCTGTTTAAGAGAAACAGACATTTTCTGTTTTTACTTTTTTGGATAATTAGTTATTTCTCAACTTCACGAAAAGCGGTTTTGAAAATGTATTTAACGCATTATTATTTTGTTTGTCTATTTAAAGAATAAAACTATATTTATGTGTAATTCTAGCGCAAAGATTACCGCGCGCAGTGTCTTCTTCTGTCTTAATTTTGGTGCGGAGCTTATTTTTCAAGATGGATGCCGGGTAGCGGTTGTTTGTGGACGTTGGTTTTCTCGTTTGGATCACTTCTGACGTAAGCTGCACCCGTCATTGTTGTGATCTCCCGGCTGTAAGTGCGTAGCCCGTTGAATTTCCAATTCAGTAGCGGGCTCCAGTTCAGTGGCAGTGTAGTAATTGGCTTTTACTAGATTGTTGCGTCGTCACGGGTGCTAGTTGTGCTGTTACAAGTGCCAGCTCGATCCCGAACTGCGCCTATTTCGCCGTTCATGTTCTTCAGTTTTTATGTACTGCTTTATGATTCATTATACCTAAACCTAAAAGTTAATCACCTCTGCCTCGTTTCTCTTCAGGGCACGCCATAGCCCGGCCGCTTTACCGGCCCTTCCGAGTTGTCTTCTGCCGCCAAGTAGCGGCCTGATCGTCAAACCACCAACATCGTCACCTCTCCATCAGAGAATCACTACATGTTTGTGCGTCGTCTACCAACCTTTTGTTGTCAACAAAAAACTGAAAGATTTAAAATAATTTGATGGGGGTGTAAATGTTTTCCAAATGCAGTACATATTATATATATATATAACTGGGAAGAAAAAAACCCTTGGTGAAAACAGCAACAACGGACGATTTAATCTTCGACGTTTCGGCCGGAGTCCGGCCGGAGTCAGGAAGAACTTTTACAGATGAACGCGGGTGGTATTTATACAATGCTACGGTCGAGTCCAAGTTTCAAAAACGGCGGGATGACGGTTGGAGTTTCCAAAGAAGCGTAGGAAGAGTTCCAGATGGGCAAACGTTTATACAATGCTACGGTCGGGTCCAAATTTCGGCGGGATGACGGTTGGAGCTTTGGTGAGAGGGAAGCGAAGGGCAGTTCGTATCCGGTTGAAAAAGCTTGACGGTCGGAAAGGGCGGTGTTTTTGTCAGACATGTTGGAGATTTTCAAAACTAGCGCCTCGGGCTTGAGTTTCACAAGTGAGAACCCGGTGGAGGGTGGTTTGCAGTTTTTAGATCTGAAGTTGACACTTCTCCCGTCGCATGCATGTTGGGCATACTGTCCTAGGGCGAAAAAAGGTGTTTTGCCTTATGACTCTAACCACTCCAAGATTATTAAGAGGGGGATAGCCACAACTTGCCTGAAAGCGGCATTAACGAAATCTTGTCCGCACAGCGTAGCCGACAGCTTCGGGGTACAAGTGAGGAAGCTGGAGGAGGGAGGTTTCCCCTGTGAGATCATTAAGGGGGTGGTAGAGGGCTTGCTAAAGAAGTTTCGCGGAGGAGGGAAGAGGGGAGAGAGGAGCAAGCCAGATAAGAGACTAGTGGTGATACCATATATACATAACGTTAGCCATAACATCAAAAAGGTGGGGGAAAAGCATGGCATTTCGGTTCTCCTTTCAGCTCCACAGAAATTAAGCAAGCAAGCTAATTAAGCAAGCAAGCTACGCAACAAAATACGTAGGATGCAGAGTGGGGGTTGTGTACAGAATTCCTCTGTCTTGTGGGAGGGTATACGTGGGGCAGTCGGGGCGATGCGTGCACGAAAGACTGAGGGAACATGCCCTCTCATAGAGGTCAGCCCCCTCTGGCAATCTCGCGGTGCATTGTAATAGGTGTGAGTGTTTACCCTATTTAGACAACACCGTGATCATGGCACGGAACAAAAATAGAAAGACAAGGGAGATAACGGAAGCGTTTTTTATTTCCGAGTGTGATGAAGGTACGTGTGTAAGTGGCCCATCGATAACCCTGTTTGAATCGGAGTTATCGTTTTTACGATCATGCACCGTGTAAGTGTACGAAATGTGATAAGCGGAGGTTGGAACTGAATCGGAGGTGTGTCTTGTTGGTATCGCGGTACGTGTGTTTTTCCAACATTAAACCAGTTGCAAGTAGCGTCTGTGGTGTGTGTCTCTCTTACTCGTCCGTCGTTTTTAGCGCTTTTAACCCCTAAACATGTTCAACCAACTAGCCCAAATCCAAACCCTTCTGCAATATCGTACCTGCCTCCCACGCGAAAAGCCTGGGTTTGATTCCTGGGAGTGACGTGTCTTTTGTTTATCCCTGCATTTTAGTGTTCTGGCAAATTCGAGAATCCTGGTGCTTGTTCGAGGTGCGAATGTTCTACGCGTCGAACTTCCCTGCGCCGATTATTCCAGAAGCTCACGCGTGTACATAAGGGGCTTCGCGTAGCGAGCCACAGTCAGTTTCGCCCCAGCGTTCGACTCTGCTCTTTCGCCGACTTCGACGCCCGCGACGCTCTGCTGTTATCTTCTGTTTCATTTTTATTTATATATATATATATATATAATATATAACTGGGAAGAAAAAAACCCTTGGTGAAAACAGCAACAACGGACGATTTAATCTTCGACGTTTCGGCCGGAGTCTGGCCGGAGTCAGGAAGAACTTTTACAGATGAACGCGGGTGGTATTTATACAATGCTACGGTCGAGTCCAAGTTTCAAAAACGGCGGGATGACGGTTGGAGTTTCCAAAGAAGCGTAGGAAGAGTTCCAGATGGGCAAACGTTTATACAATGCTACGGTCGGGTCCAAATTTCGGCGGGATGACGGTTGGAGCTTTGGTGAGAGGGAAGCGAAGGGCAGTTCGTATGCGGTTGAAAAAGCTTGACGGTCGGAAAGGGCGGTGTTTTTGTCAGACATGTTGGAGATTTTCAAAACTAGCGCTTCGGGCTTGAGTTTCACAAGTGAGAACCCGGTGGAGGGTGGTTTGCAGTTTTTAGATCTTAAGTTGACACTTCTCCCGTCGCATGCATGTTGGGCATACTGTCCTAGGGCGAAAAAAGGTGTTTTGCCTTGTGACTCTAACCACTCCAAGATTATTAAGAGGGGGATAGCCACAACTTGCCTGAAAGCGGCATTAACGAAATCTTGTCCGCACAGCGTAGCCGACAGCTTCGGGTTACAAGTGAGGAAGCTGGAGGAAGGAGGTTTCCCCTGTGAGATCATTAAGGGGGTGGTAGAGGGCTTGCTAAAGAAGTTTCGCGGAGGAGGGAAGAGGGGAGAGAGGAGCAAGCCAGATAAGAGACTAGTGGTGATACCATATATACATAACGTTAGCCATAACATCAAAAAGGTGGGGAAAAGCATGGCATTTCGGTTCTCCTTTCAGCTCCACAGAAATTAAGCAAGCAAGCTAATTAAGCAAGCAAGCTACGCAACAAAATACGTAGGATGCAGAGTGGGGGTTGTGTACAGAATTCCTCTGTCTTGTGGGAGGGTATACGTGGGGCAGTCGGGGCGATGCGTGCACGAAAGACTGAGGGAACATGCCCTGTCATTGAGGTCAGCCCCCTCTGGCAATCTCGCGGTGCATTGTAATAGGTGTGAGTGTTTACCCTATTTAGACAACACCGTGATCATGGCACGGAACAAAAATAGAAAGACAAGGGAGATAACGGAAGCGTTTTTTATTTCCGAGTGTGATGAAGGTACGTGTGTAAGTGGCCCATCGATAACCCTGTTTGAATCGGAGTTATCGTTATTACGATCATGCACCGTGTAAGTGTACGAAATGTGATAAGCGGCGGTTGGAACTGAATCGGAGGTGTGTCTTGTTGGTATCGCGGTGCGTGTGTTTTTCCAACATTAAACCAGTTGCAAGTAGCGCTCTGTGGTGTGTGTCTCTCTTACTCGTCCGTCGTTTTTAGCGCTTTTAACCCCTAAACATGTTCAACCAACTAGCCCAAATCCAAACCCTTCTGCAATATCGTACCTGCCTCCCACGCGAAAAGCCTGGGTTTGATTCCTGGGAGTGACGTGTCTTTTGTTTATCCCTGCATTTTAGTGTTCTGGCAAATTCGAGAATCCTGGTGCTTGTTCGAGGTGCGAATGTTCTACGCGTCGAACTTCCCTGCGCCGATTATTCCAGAAGCTCACGCGTGTACATAAGGGGCTTCGCGTAGCGAGCCACAGTCAGTTTCGCCCCAGCGTTCAACTCTGCTCTTTAGCCGACTTCGACGCCCGCGACGCTCTGCTGTTATCTTCTGTTTCATTTTTATTTTTGGGCACAAGTTCGCCCCCCATTAAACGTTTCAGTTTCCCCAGTTTTTCTTTGTTTCACCTTGTCATTTGTGACAATATATATATATATATATATATATATATATATATATATATATATATATATATATATATATATATATATATATATATATATATGCAAGTTCTTCTTTTTAGGGGTTTTTAATGTGGAGCGAGTAGGACAACTCATCGGTCACGCGACGAACCCGGGAAAGTGTGCCGCCAGCATTTGCCCGCTACAAATAAGTCACATATTCTCAAGCACTGAATTTAAGGGAAAGAATAAAGAATTAAACAACACAAGACTAAGAATGATGTAACCTTTAGACGATTACTGACTGGGAATGCAGATATTGTAACTTGTGTTGCTATTACACGCGCGAAACGAGGTTGGGGCAACATGGATTCAGTAAGCTTATCATTGCGTGTATCTGAAACCGAAACTGATCGGGAGCATGCCGTACAGTGTTACTTTATCCGATTACGTTCATATCATGTTACTTTTTGAAGCGCTATATAAAGAGAGGTGTCTAGCCTGCCAATTTAACTACACAGATAACTTGCATACCAATAATAGTTGCAAATACTCTTCGTATTCATGTAGTAAACAGTGGCACTCACTTGCCGAATGGTTCTCAGAAAATGGTGGGCCATATATACGAATTGGGCATAGATACGAATAGGGTGGTTACAGTAGAGAGTCGCGGAGGTGTTGTGTTGGAGTTGCTTGTGTCATGTTGTACTGCTGATATGTATGTGGCTGCAACAGTGTGCGGTAGTGGTTGGTTTTCGTGCTTTGTATGTGCTGGTGTATATGAGCAATTGATATGAGTGGTTGTCGCGTAAAGTCTGAAATAAAAAAGACATTTTTTTTTAAGCGCATCTAGCGGTCACTACTACACTTCCTAGGTGGTGCAAGCTGCCGCCTAATTCAATAAGCTAAGTGTTGAGCAGCTTGCCAGCCGCCATGGTTCTTTTGCGGGAACTTGTTATTTTACAGAAAAAGTATGTTAAATAACAGAAAAATTAAAAACAGAGAACAGAGCTTTACGGAAATTTTCTGGCAGGCCAGCTGCCAGTCAATTTTTTTTTCACACAACGTTTTTTTACAATGTACCTGAATACATCCTTATCTAAAAATTGTGATTGCAAGGTATTCGTCAAGCTTGTTGCCTCCGCTAGGGGTACATTCGTGGCTAGTGGTTTGTCACAAGAGCTGCCAATCAACGCGCCCAAGGTTATTGAAACAATTTAAGCTAATAACGTGCTTTTAGTTTAGCCGTATTCTAACCAATTAATGACCAAACTCTACATATACGGCTCTGGTGTGCGCTAGCCCACCACTCGGCCACCAATCCCCCTCTCACTGAAGACTCAACTTGGAACTTGCATATTGAATATAGTATGCTAAAAGTCAGCGCGCACGCGGGGCTTTTTAAGAAGAAATCTGCGTTAGGCTTCCACTCCTAGCAAAATTTTAGCCGATAAATATCCTGTTCGCTCACAATTAGAAAATGAATGTATAATTTGGAACCCCCATCAGAACTATTTGATAGACAGTCTTGAATCCCTACAAAACAAAGCCGCACATTACATAAATCAGAACTACTCACCCCTCACAAACGTATAACACCTCAAATCAGAATAAATCTTTCGACCCTGTTAAAACGTAGACAATTGTCTCTACTGCGCTTCTTTCATAACCACAATTATAACCTTCCTCATATAACCTTTATGCATTATCATCATATACTTCTTCATTAAATGCATTCATTATTTCTAGAAGGTTTCAAAAGGACTAGAATTTCGCCTTCGAATCCTCTTGGGGAAGACACATGATCAGTTAGATGTGTTGTGTAAGGTTGGCTCCCTTTACGAAGAGTAGAAGGGAGTCATGTCGTGCTTTTTTGTGTTGGGGTGAGCCGTCCGGTTTCCGCCAGTCGTCCCAACACGTCTGTCTGCTGGCTGAGGGGATTTTGTTAAGGATCTCCTCGGTCGAATACAATAGACCCGAATACAATGGACCTTTTTCGCTTACTCTTGCCCCCGACCGCCAAGTAGGCATATCCGGTATGGGCGACAAAAAATATCAGAACGGTTCAACCTGCAAATAGTAAAAAAATAGAGGGGAGGCAAAACGAGAATGTGTGACGGTTACGTTTATGTCCTAAATGCCTTCTGTTGGTGTGGCGACGGCAAAAACAATGTTTTCGCCCATACTGGAAGTGACGACAATGGGCCTTTTCCGAAAATGTTGGGCGCCAGCTATCGGCAAGCAGGAGAGGCGTTTTTGATGGCCTGCCTTGCTTCCGGTTCTGCCCTCTCCAAGCTTTGTTGGCTGTCTGAACGCGGTCGGGAAATGCGCTCAATGCTCAGCGTTTGTTTTTCCTCTGTTCAACACAATCGACAAGCAGATTTGTTTTCAATTAATGCGTTAACTACGGACGACTTCGTCCGTTTGTACATTTTGTTTCCGAATGAATGGACAACTGACTTCGCCGTGGCGCCCGTTGTGATTGACGACACAGTTGAAGCTCTCTTCGACCTATATGAGAAAGTACAAACGGTTACATTAATCTAGGATTCATGTCATATGGAGTACCGGCAGTAAATTCAGAAATATTCGCGACCAAGTTACAGTTAAGGAAAGCCTTTTTTGAATTGCAAGTTATTTGTTTAATTTTCTCGAAAATTTTATTTGGCAAGATGTATTCTCATAAATATGAAAGCTTACTCTAAACCGTCCGAAAAACACCGGCGCCTGATCGTACCAATGTAATTCTCATCAAAGGTGTATTTTAGTGGTGGATTTCACCTTGTGAAATTTCAACGCGTAGCTCCATTTCTATTATAAAATGAAACCAATAAACTTGACCGGGTCAACGGCGGACTTGTTCAGCGGGTATACTAAATGTCGTTTGCGAGCGCCGCTGACCCTGGCGAGTTTGTTGGTCTCGTTTTTTACTGAAAAAAAGCACCACTTTGAAATTTCACAAGGTCAAATTCACCACTACAAAACATGTCTAATAAATATCTAAGATTAATACGTGCAGCCACCGATTTCTGAGCGAGCCTCGTCATTGATGTCACTCCACTTCAGGCTACAGCTGTGTGTGACTGTAGGTCCTGAAGAAAAAACACAAAATCGGCCACACCTGTTGTTTTTTAGTTTAGCACCTGTAGACAATGTTGCAAACTTATTTTTTGTTTACTCGATACATACATGAGGACAACACATCAAGATGATTGTTTCCTATTTCTTATTTAACCACAAGACCAGCAGATGCGGTCGTGGTAGCGATCGATCAGCTCCCATTTCACTTTCTGTGTGTGCACGCTGCAACAAACGGTGCAGCGTGGCCACTTTACCTCAATGATTTATAAATATTTGAAAACTGTTGGCTATTCCAATGTTTACAACAACCAAAAAGCAGACAGGCAGTTTGCGTAGCAACGCGAGACCGTCGCATTGGTAAACAAAAAAGTGTGCCAGTGAAACGCACCGTCACAGAAACGCCAACTCCGAGGCGCTTGCTCTGCGTGGCACATAAGCGACACGACAGCATACCTAACCAATCTGCTGACTTGTATTCACACACAAATAAAAAATGAACGAACAAAAACATGAACCTTCCTTGAAGTGGCAACTGCAAACGCGGGAGTGCTTTGAAGGCTGCCTTTACGAGCCGTCCGCATCGTATCGCTGGATCGGCCGAATCCAGAGCTGCCGCTTCGTCGAGTGCAGGCTGTGCAGGAAGGAAACTCAAAGAAGCTTAAACCGCGACAACGCTTGCTGTCGTTGCTGCAGCCAACAACGAAACAGCGCCTGTCGGAGAGCTTCGAAACGCGCGACCACCGCTGCCTCCTGCAGCCCCGAGCCGGACGTACCACGCCACCAAAAATAGCTGACTCCCGTCTGCTGCTGCCGCGCATGCGCCGTGGAAACCCCGGAAGAGGCCCATTCAAGATGGCGGCGCCCTTGCGAAAAAGGTCTATAGGGAGTTTTCGTAGACCGCGTTTCCCCCTCCGCTAAGCCCTCCGCAACGAAAAAGTTACTACTGCGCCTGCGCGCCGACGGCCTTGACGGTACAGTTCCGGGTATCGTAGCAGGTTGTGGAGGGCGTTGGGAGACTTCTAAAACAATCTACGAAAACTCCTTATTCCTGTGCCGCGTAAGCGTCACGCGACATCCGGGAAGAACGCAGAGACGCGCAAGACGTGCGTGCAGTCACGTGATGCGGTCGCGGTATTTGGATTGGCGGGGATGGCTCGTAGCGTCCGCTGCAGTTCCTCGTAAAATCAAACGGAGTATACTTTTTCACGAGGGCGCCGCTATCTTAAATGGTCGACACCTCCACTACAGGCGAAAACATTGTTTTTCCGTCGCCACGCCAATAAAATATACATTTAGGATATAAGCGTAATTGTCACACACTCTCGTTTCGCCTCTCCTTTATTTTTTTTACTATTTACAGGTTGAAATGTTTTATTTTTTTTTTTGTGCCTATACCTGATATACCTACCAGGTGGCCCGCGACGAGAGTGAACGAAAAATGTCTATAGAAGTAATCTACTTAGACCAGACATGTAGACATTACTAAAAAAAGTAATTACGTTAAGTTACTGAGCATTGGACTCAAAAGTAATTTGAGTAGAGAAGAAAATACTAAAATGGAAAGTAATTGAGTATTTTACTATCTACCGTAAAAATGTAGCGAATTACTTTTAAAATTACTTTTATATTTTTATGGTAGCAAAAAAGTACATAGGTTTTGCTCCGTTTGTGAAATGCTGCTAGCCAAATATAAAGCGGCTTATGTTTTCACAGAAATTTTTAATAGCATTCTCTGCTTCTGCGTGCTTAATTGTTTTGTACTTTTTTGTGGTCTGCGAAATGATGAACTGCGGATGTATCATTTCTACTTCAAGGTTTAACACTGCCTGAGCTTGATTTTGCAGACAGTGTTTGCTTGCTTACAGTGTTGCGTAAAGTATATCTAAAAAGTACTTGAAGTAAAGTACACAGTAAATGAGAGGTTACGTGCTTCAAGTAAAGCAGTAAGTACACCGGGGGCAATGTACTTGAAAAAGCAAAGCGCTATAAATACAATGTACTTTCAAAGTAAAGTACAAGTACTTTTTAACACAATCTTTCATGATGCCCTTTCATTCCTTATGGTGTGCTTTTAACAGGTATGCATTGCTCGAAGGTAATTGTAGTTGCATCAGTTTTTTTCGGAAATGGCAGCAAATAATGAATATGGTCAAGTCGCCACAAAGCAGTTGTTTTACTATCGCTGACGAACTATTTAACACAATCAACTTATTAGGCACTTAGTTGTGTCGGTCTTCTTGTCGCCATTACTTCGCTCAGAGAAACGATCAGATGAAGTCTGGAAGACGATAGCGCGTTTTCATACAGCGATGCGCCTTTTTTTTTTTTTCAAAATCGGGGAATCTTTTTTTTTTAAGTCAGGAGTTGTACTTTTGTCGGAAAGTACCAGAAAAATACTTTAGTAAAGTACGAGTACATGATCACAGAATGAAGTAGTACTTTAAGTACTACTGCATTCTCTTGAAGTAATACTTGAAGTAGTACGTTGAGTACTATGTACGTAAAGTACTTCCCCTCGACCTCGTTCTATCCAACATCTCAGTTGAATATGTGACCCCTGTTATAAACCCCTTAGTGCAAACAGATGTGTTTCACCCACCGTTCGTAGTTGTATTCTGCCTTCCACATAAGAAGCCAGTATCTCGTGGTCACTCAACCTATCGTTACGCCAAGGGTGATTATTTGAGCATGTATAAATACTTCACAAACTTTGACTGGAGCGCGGTTCTTGCCATCACTGATACTGAGTTGGCGTCCGTGACGTTTTCTTCCATTGTTAAAGACGCTATTGATATGTTTGTGCCACAGCCCATTTCCAAGCCTTCAGTTTATCCTGATTGGTTTTCTAAGGATTTGAAAACCTATATGCGTAAAAAAGAACATTTTCATAGACTTTTTAAACGAACTGTGTAAGATTTATTTTACGCCCAGTTTAGCATATATCGGGCTCTAACTAAAAAGTTGTACTCTAGAGATAAGCACTTGTAACTTGATCGAGTAGAGCGCAGCTTGAACCGGTGCCCAAAAGATTTTTGGCGGTTCGCAAAACAGCACACACGTGATACCAACCAGGGGATTTGCCTACGCAACCACTCAGATAACGACAGCTATGTTTCCTCCCCTAATGAGGTTGGAAATGTTTTTGCCGATTACTTTAGCAAATGCTGTTGTAGCGGGCAACAAGTTGTCCGGTCCATGGATAGCAAGATTGACTGCCATGACTTTTTGTCTTGTATAAGAGTAGACCTGGAAGAAATCGCTGAAGCCATAAAAACTCTAAAACCACAGTTATCTTCAGGGGCCGACTCTATCCCATCTTTTATCATCAAGGGGTGTGGTGAACTGTTAATACCCATCTTAGGGCACATTTTTAACCTTCCTCTTAGTTCTGGAGTTTTTTCCTCGTTATGGAAATCTGCTGTTGTTGTTCCAATCTTTAAAAGTGGTGATCAATCTATTTCTAGTAACTATCGGCCCATATCTTTATTGTCAGGGTTTTCCAAAGTGTTCGAGCGCGTTATACACAAACGAATTTTTTTACTTCCACCGGAAATTCGATGCTTGCCAGCATGGTTTTCTGACTGGACGGTGGGTTGAAACTAACCTGTCCTCATTTTTGAACTATTCTGTCCCTGTTGTTATGAACAGAGGGCAAATTGATTGTATTTATTTTAATATGTCAAAAGAATTTGATAAAGTGAACCATGAGTTGTTATTACGTAAATTGTCTTTATATGGTGGTTGCGCACAGGTTTGTAAATGGTTCCAAAGTTACCTATCATGTCGTCCCAACAGCGTTCGCATAGATAACAGTCGCACAAAACTTTCTTTTCCAATTCCGGTGTTCCCCAAGGGTCTATTCTTGGTCCCCTTTTGTTTTTAATTTTTGTAAACGATTTATCGTCCAATGTAAAAAATGCTGAGTTGTTGTTGTTTGCAGATGACATTAAGAATTTTATGGATGTTCGTACTCTCGCTGACTGCCATACTTTACAGCATGACGTGTCGCGAATAGTTCAGTGGTGCAAATTGAATGACTTGTCACTGAACCCTCTAAAAACAAAGGTATTAACTTTGTGCAAACTTTATATTGTAATACATAATAGTTATCTATTAGAAGGGATTCCTATCGAACGTGTATCTTCTGTAACAGACCTTGGCGTGTGTATAGATAGTGCATTGACGTTTATTTCACACGTGTCATCTATTGTTGGCAGAGCAACTAAGATGCTGGGACTGATATCTCGCATCACGCAGCAGTTTAAAAACCCAGCCTCTATTATTCGTTTATTTTGCTCCCTAGTAAGATCTCGGCTTGAATTTGCATCCGTAGCATGGAACTCAATATCTGGAACGCAGTCAGCGAAAATTGAAACTGTGCAAAAGCGCTTCGTACGTATTGTTTATGACCGCTTTTTTCAACGTCGCTTTTATTATGATTATTACTTTCTCGTTGATAAGATTTCTCTGAGCCCATTGTCCAAAAGAAGGGCCGAGCGTGACTTAATTTTTCTACATAAGGTAGTAAATGGGATGATAGATAGCGATATGCTTTTATCCAGAATTAACATTCATGTCCGTTCTCGGTTAACTAGAAACCATACTGCTTTTTATGTTAATACCATGTGTAGATACTCGCCCTGTCACGTATACAATCGTTATATAATCACCTTAATGATACAAATATTGATATATTCAGTGATATATCTGTTTACAGCAAACATTTGGAAGCGCTTCCAACACACCTTTGACCTGTGCCTTACTTTGCTTTTATAGTGTTACTTTGTTTCTGTTCGATTTTAGCATTGACTTGTGCACCAAAGGGAAGACCTCCGGGTTGTTTTTGGGCACATAAAAATAAAGATTATTATTATAATTATTATTATTAAAACAGCTTGTTTATTTCTTCTTTTCTTTTTGTGTAAAAACGTTGCGGAATTTACTAAGGTTTCTCGAACTATCTTTGAACCTTAGAAAACCTGCATATTCTGAGTTTTGGGGGGAAAAGCAATTGAAAAAGGTCACCTTTGTGTTGCCCCTCAGCACGCGATTCCTCGAGCACAGCACACACTACGGGAGCACCGGATTAGCTTCAAAGCGGATGCTGCATTTTGTTGCCTCCTTTGAGTGAGGATGCAGTGTGTAAACCTTCTGTACTGGGCGAGAGTTCTTACACTGGGAAGAAGCAAGGACAATCCCTTTCTTCAAATGCGTCAAGTCTCATTAAGCTCTGGGACAAAAAAAAAACAAAAAAAAAACGCGCCTTCTCCGCTAATTTCGCAGTTATTCGGCCTCACGTGCGACGTGTCTGTTCGTTCCCCGCGCCTCGTAGCAGGGTTGTTGCAGAGCAGTGGGGATGCTCGTGAAAATATTAAGGAGTTTCGGACACCCCGAGCCAATCGTCCTCCCCCCCCTTTATGCCTACGCAACACGCTTCCCCTCTTTGCAAATATCAGCAGATCATCCAACGTTTTATCTTTTTTTTTTAGTGCAGGAATGTTTGTTGCCAGGCAAACCTACCGCTAAAATTCAAAAGTAATGAATAATTTTAGTAGAGGGTACTCGGAAAAAGTAATTAAAGTAATCTACTAATTACCGAAGTAAAAATGTAGCTGAAAGTTACTAAACTAGTCAGAAAAGTAGTGAAACTACAATAACTTGAGTAGAGTAGTTGAAGTAAGTAGAAGTCTGACTTGGACCCTCGCGCTACACTTTGTTTCAGCTTAAGTTCAGACGCAGCCAACGCTACGAGCTAATGGGATAAATCAAGCAGTTTCAAAAGTAAAAGTCTACAGGCGTTTTCTGGTTATGATTGACTCAGCGATGATTGAACGCGCACTGAAACGTCGCGAACGCCATAATGCTGCGCTTTTGACGCTGTTTGATTAGGGAGCTCGTAGCATGGGCCGCGTCTGGAACTTGTGGTGAAACAAAACATAGTCAAACATTATAAAAATAAAGCATAACAGAGAAAAAAAGGAAAATGACTACAACGGGGCTGAGCTGATAACAGTTAATTTTTCACTTTCTTTTAGTGAGGGACAGTTATCAACGCAGCCCGTTGTCATACAGCGTACCATAAACTAAGACCTGATTCACACCGGCGATGGCTTTTGCGCCAATTTTAGGGGTTTTGAACGTTTAGTTAACCGGACTGGGTGGAAGATTTGGAGAGGACGTATCTAAAAACACGGTCTAATTACAAAAAATATCAGTTTTAAATTAGGCTTTCTTGAAGTTTTCAGTATAAACAAGTACCTTAAAACAGTGATTAAAACGTTTAATAATCTATCTTAGTTAATAAATGAAAGTTACGGTTCTTTTGGCGCTTAGTGTCCGCTTGGGAGCAGAACCTACCGTGTGCAAAAACAAATTTCGCGTACCTCTCATAGTTTCTGTTTTAGAAATGTGTAAAATCTTCAGTTTGAACACCCTTTAAAGTGACTAGAACCAAGCTTCCCAAATGAATGTTTAGAAACATGTTATAAACTACGCTGACGCTCGTGCTGGGTTGACTGCGACACGCTTTAACAGGTCTTCTGTCTTGGTCTTCCGCACATCTTTGACGCCTTATGTTCTTATTTTATTCATCCAAGACCAAGAGAGAATACACGGAGCGCCAAAGCGTTGCCTGCTTATCATATTTTTCAATAACATTACGCGCGAATGCTCCTGCTAAAAAGAGAAAAACAAATGAAGATAAGAAAAACAATGCACCGAGACACTGAGGGAGAGGAGAAGACGAGAGGCGGCGGGGACGGTCAGAACGCCGAGCTCTGATTGGAAATATTAATGGGTAGACCTAAAGCTAGACTGCCTTTGTCTCCATTGGACTCGTCGAACGCGTTAGGATGCTGAACGCCGGTGTCCGGTGTTTGGCTCTCGCATTCGAACGCGCTCGACGGGTGCAGTGAAGACAAAGGTAGGCTATAGCCTTAGGTGTACCCACACATCATTAGAAGCAGAGCCCGATATTCTGACGTCTCGTCATCTCCCTGAGTTTCTCGTCACATAAAAGTAAGATGTAGAGACGAGAAAAAAAAAAAAGAAGAAAAAGAGAAAAAAAAAGGCTCAGAACTTTGGGGGTTTAGCTTTCGAAATTGGAACGTTGTGAGGCGATATTCAGAAAAGAAGCCACATCAGGCAGCTAGGGTCTCCGTTTATGCAAGTCGGACTATTCATCCAGAATAAGTAACATTCGATACGCTTCATACCCGAAGCCTCTTTGCGTAAATCTCCATACAATTGAAATTCGCAACCCAAAATTTTTTTTATTTTTCAACTGTTCGAATTCATACGAGGCACGTTCGACCCGCGGGATACCCAAAAAAAGTGAGTTATAAAAAAGAAAAAAAAAGAACGAAAGACTGCGGCTAAGCCTAGGAGCTCGTTCAGCGACCCCTTAGTGGTACATCACAATAATTGATGAACTTGAGAGTCTAGAAAGTGAATACGAACGAATAAAATAACATTCCGGCCCTCGCCGCTAATGCCAGGGTGGCCTTGAAGGGCTCGCTCACAATCTTCGTTGGAAATAGCCTTTTCGAGAAACGGCCCACGCCGCCTTTGAAAGGATCGTCGACGGGGCCTGGACCTTAAATATAGTTGCCCAGCGGCCAGTTCTCGGTCACTGCCGGCACTCCACCCTCGAGTCAAAAGAAACTAGAACAGGAGAAAAACCGTGATTTATGCGGACGCGATAATCGATAGAACGGATTCTAATCTAAGATTTTAAAGCTTAGAGCGCTTGAACGATCCCCTCTGGTCAAAAACCTCTGTTGCTGCAGTGGTAAAAAAAAAAAAAAAAACTGCTGCGGATGATTGGTAACGGAACCCATAAATAGATACGACATGGGAATAGATCGATTTTTCCTTTCTTGTGCAGGATGGAAATCTAAAATTATACGGAATATAATAAAAATTATTACCCCCCCAAAAAAAAAAGAAAAAAAAAATAGTGTTTTTATTGTGAAAATAAACTAAATATCGCCGAACGCTAATTCTCCCCCCAAATGTAGCGCTAGCGATTCGAAGCCGATGGCAGAGTTGAGCACCAACCGTTATTTTATTCCAGGATTAGAATAAATTTTTTAAAAATTTTGAATGGGAAAATTCCGGCCGACAGAGCTCTCTATTACATGGAGCTACATGGCTCCAGTTACCAAAAACGGGCGAAGATGGGCCCCATTTTTGCACTGCATTTTTCGGAAAATTACTTCTGAGGTTTGAATAAGATATCGGCTTGTGCTGGAACTTTGGCATCTGGTTCGGAGCGGTAGCGCTACATTTTGGCCGAGTAATGAGCGTTGGGCGAAGCGGAATTTATTTTTCGGTAAGCAAACGAAAATTTTTTTTTTTTTGAGACACGTTGTAGTTTTGCGTTTTTTCGGAGGTTATGGAGCTACGTACAGCTCTTGAAAGAATAAAGAGTGACGTAATTGATATGCATTCCAGAGACGCAGCCCTGTTTATTCTAAATGTTTTTCTCGTTAGTGACAGAAGCTTAATTTCGACGTTTATACCTTATTCTCAGTGACCTACATTTTTGCTACACAATAGTTTTTGCAATGGGAGGTGTCCAGGAGCGATACTGGAGATGGGACAGCTAAGCATCGCTCTTGCGAACGTTGTGTTTTGAAAACGTAGTGTGTAGAAGAATTTATTTGTCCATGAATAATTAAGTAGGCTCGAAGGTGAAGCTTCTTTTATACCATTAGACTATTTTTAGAAGAAGTGCTGCTTTGGCACGCTAGCCTAATAGAAATTAGCCGTTTCCAACTGAAATTCAATTAAAACACACCTTCAGAGATTGGTCGCCCAAGATTACAAGCCTGAAGGGCAGTACCGCGAAAACGCTTAAGTAGTTGAAAGACGCGCAATCTCATAAACCTGTCGTAATAAACGAAGCACTGCTTTCATCCCAATCTTATAAAAGGCTGCTAGGAAAGCTACAGGTGTGAGTGGTCAGTTTTTACCTATTCTTCCGCTGAGAGTGCGATTATGTTGTCCAGGGGCTTTCTAATGAGGAATTTTCTTGGCAAAAAATTCAGCAGTAAAAAAAACAACGCATAAAGTTGGGCGAGTTGGTTAGACATCATGAAAAGGGAACCCACAATATGTCGGTATTAAGAAAGTAAATGGCAACGGAATCTGCTCTTGAACCAACTTCGCCAGTACATTGTGCTCCAAACACCGCTGAATGACCAATGTTGCCCGAGGGCAGCTCTCCATTATGTACCTTTTCATGGGTATAAGCGTATCATTTTTAAAAATAAAATTAGGAGCAGGTAGTTTATATTGCCCAATCAACACAAAAAATATTAGCGTTTTTGACAAAATAAAAAGTAAATTCGTTTGATAGCAGATAAGCGTGTGAGTGGATCTATTGTGACGGGTTGTTTATGTGTTTTCTTCCTGTTTATTTCGTGTCTTGTGCACAAATAAACTTTCAGTTGCTAGTCAGCGCCGTGTCTGTCGTTACCTCTTCTTCTTGTCCCTCGTTTATTTTCGCGCTGTTCCCTTTTCGTAAAAGAAACAACATTCGGTGAGAACGAGGAGCAATGAAGCTCAACTAAATGTAGTGCAATATTCAAAATTTACTCTTACAAACTGTGTGTGGTCTCATGAAAGGCGTTGACGGAAGTATTCAACCGAGGAAAAGTCTTTTTCTTTTTTTAGAAACGACTTTCGCGTGGGAAGTTTGTTTTCAAAACAAACACCCATGAGAGTCTCTGTGCGCAACTCTGAGCACTACTCTTAGAACCAGCCCTTTACCAGACTAAACATATTATAAAAAAATTAGGGCACTAAAGTACCACACTCCACTTCTTTCATGTAGACTAGACCTATGCATAATGGTTGAGTCTCCATGCTCAGAGTGATAATGTGGACACTGACAGGTGATTCATGTCTCTTCTGCTTTCTCTTTCTACCATTTTTCATCTCCCTAGCTCCTTTTCTAACACAGTATAGCAAACCACGTGACTAACTTTTTGAGTGCTCTACAGGAAAGTAAACACACAGGAAGCTTATAAAATATGAAAAACAAAAACTAGCGACAAAAGAAAAACCAGAAAAAAAAACGATCAAAAGAAGTGCCTCGTGTTATTGTATGCCTCAGGCCTGTTTCCTTATCCAAGCATCTCATATCTTCTGTAGTTTAGCACGAGCGCATTAAAACCTTGACAAGCATCGTAAGGTTTAACGGCAGTAGATGTACGCATCCTCGCCTCTTTCGAATCACGGATAAAAAAAAAAAGAAGTGTTTTTCAAAATAATACTTCAACATATTTTCGACGCAATGTCCATGTCCTTGAAACCTCAGTGATTTTTTCTAATTGGAGAAATTTATCGCCTGTAAGGAACTTTTAAACCCACAATATGTCGGTATTAAGAAAGTAAATGGCAACGGAATCTGCTCTTGAACCAACTTCGCCAGTACATTGTGCTCCAAACACCGCTGAATGACCAATGTTGCCCGAGGGCAGCTCTCCATTATGTACCTTTTCATGGGTATAAGCGTATCATTTTTAAAAATAAAATTAGGAGCAGGTAGTTTATATTGCCCAATCAACACAAAAAATATTAGCGTTTTTGACAAAATAAAAAGTAAATTTGGGAATACAAGAACCTATCTCAGACGCCACTTCTCCTAAGTCTTCTGAGGAAAGCAGGGAAGCCCGCTTGCCGTTGAAGCACGGCGCGTTGACGCAAGTCGTAGGTCGTTCCACCAAGACAAATCCGCGTTGTAACGTAGAAATATCAAAACGTCTTATGAAGTACTTTTGGAAGGTCTCATATCGCTGCAAGCATAAGACGGACCAAATCATCGGTGCATGTTTTCCCAACATGTTAGATAATCACAATAAGATCACGCTCAATATACCGCAATTCATAATCTGTTTGTGGGTGAGCTTATTTATTTCTGTACATAAGCATGCTTGCGCAAACCATTGTCTTAGAGTTGCATTTGTATCATCAAAATGTATGACCATGTATCATGTATCATCAAGCTGTCCTCGTAATATGTAACGCGACGCTCATCAGAAGCGTCACCTTTTGAACCTTTCCCCCTCTCCCCACCCCCTCCCCTCAGCCTCGCCTTCCTGAACTTTGACATCAAGCATAAGCGCAAGAAACTGTTCCCCGCGAAAATCTTTTAGGTATTTTAATGTTGCATCACTCAAGTAGAAGTTGCTGATGAGCTGCGTCTGAACGGCCATCGATGCATTATTGTAAAGCAGCATTCTTAAGGCCCGTTTACACACTTGCAACCAATTACGACCGAGAGACACGAGACCTGTTGAAACCTCAAAATTTCTTAGGACGAGAGAACACACTGGCACGCTAGCGCCATCTATGCGGTGACCCTAGAACTGCATTTGACAAGAGCGAAGGTTTTGTGGGATTTCCTAGGTCAAATGTGCGTAATACCTATGTGAAAGGCTCGCTTATAACGTTGACAAACGTTTTTCGGACCAGGAAAGAAAGAATAATGCGTCAGAGAAATAAAAAAAATATGCCGGACCGCCAAGTTTACACTGCTGCCCAATAGATGGCGCCAGTGTGTCCGCTCGTCGGACACACTGGAAACAAAAGAAAACAGACAGCTCTGGCTGGCATTTCTGGATATCAAGGGTGCCAATGACAATGTTAACCAAAGGAATCTGGGGGACATAGTGGAGAGCTTAAACCTAGATGAAGGACTAACAGCAATATTAAAGGAACATTTACAAAGCTAATAAGGTGATTATAACATGGGAAGGAAAGGCAACGGGGAAAATAGAGATAGGACGAGGCCTTAGGCAGGGGTGCCCGTTATCGCCTTTGCTGTTTATGTTGTATCTGAGAGGATTGGAGGATAGAGAAGAGTGGGCTTGGATTTGACCTTTCGTACGGTAAGCTAGGCCAAAAAATTCATCAATCCTTACCGGGATTGATGTATGCGGATGATATCGTACTTGTGGCTAACAACAGGATAGATTTGCAGGAATTAATGAGCATCTGTGGTAGGGAAGGAGAGGAATTAGGTTTAGAATTCAGTAGTGAAAAATCAGCAGTCATGATTTTCAACAATGATGAAGTTGAGAGGCTGAAGATACAGAATATTACAGTTGAGAGAGCTAGTAAATACAAGTATCTAGGGGTATGGATATGTGATGGTGCAGAATATCTCAGTGAGCATGAAAAGTATATAATAGGTAAGGGCAACAGAAATGCAGCTGTAATGAAAAATAGAGCACTTTAGAATTACAACAGGTATGAGGTGGTGAGAGAGATTTGGAAAGGGGTCATGGTGCCTGGCTTGACTTTTGGAAACGCAGTGCTATGCATGAAATCCGAAGTGCATGCAAGACTAGAAATAAAACAGCGCGGAGAAGGTAGGCTGGCTTTGGGGGCACAATGCCAAACGCCAAAACCAGGGAGTAGAAGGAGACATGGGATGGGCGTCATTTGAGGGCAGGGAAGCTGTGAGCAAGATAAAATTTGAGGATCGGTTGAGGCAAATGGATGGGGAGCAATGAGCACGAAAGGTTTTCAGCTATTTATACATGAGGAGTATAGACACATAAGTGTAGACTGCGCACTAAGAAATTAAGACGAAAGTTTTTAGGCTATAGTGGGGTTACGGAAGAGCAGGTCTCAATTAAGAAGAAAGTTAAGGCCACAGAAAGAGATCGGTGGCTAGAGGGAATGCAGACAAAGACGGCTCTGGAAAGCTATATATTAAACAAAACAGTTATTGCCAAAGAAAGCATTTATGACAATTCTAGGGGAAGTTCATTGTTGTTTGAGGCAAGGACAGGTGTTTTGCGAACCAGAATATACAGAGCGAAGTACCAGGAAATGGATACAGTGTGCGCTGCTTGTAGAGAGGAGGACGTGACGGCTGAGCACTTGATACTCTACTGTAAAGGGCTTCACCTTATGCCTACCGAAGACAACATAGATTTAATAAAGTCATTGGGTTTCAGAGACAGCGAAGGAAAAGTGGATTTCAAGACAGTAGAGATTACCAAGCAAAGATTAAGTAAATGGTGGCAGAAAGCGAGAGAAAACTAGGTATTTTCTCATTAACTGATGCCAAGGGGGTTTTATAGCCTCACTTTCCGTTCAGTGCGGAGTGAATATAGGTTTCACATTTAAATATTCTAAGCTTATATGGTAAGACAAAATGGCTAGGTGGTGTAAGCTATCGCCCGATCCAAAAGGCTCAGCCGGATTCATCCATCCATCCATCCATCCGTCGTAAGAGATATTAAGAGGTTCCAAGGCGCTCGGTGCCAAGAGGTCGCAAGTGTGTCAGCGGGCCTTTAGGCATTCAGCAATCATCCGGATATAAGGGGATTTTCGTAAACTGTATGCAAAAGCTCATGCAGCCACTTAAAGTGCAGATTGAACACGCGCCCTCAGGGCCCTCAACGCGCAACGTATGTTCTACGTAAAGCTGTAATGATTTTGCAGTTTTTTTTGTAGAATAACGGGAGACATTAGATGGTGAGATAAGAATAAGGTTGTCGTTACACAAATGAAGCTTAGTATCACAAAAATAGTTTCTTCTGCGCTTGTCGGTAAAATCCGGCAGTCGAACCGGCGTCTACTCTGGTTGCGGTTCAGGTACAGTATATCTGCAGTTTGTTCCGGTTCGATTTCGCTTCAGTGATACATCCGAAATATTGGTTCGGTTACCCGTTCCACGAAGCGCGAACTGGTTCAAACGGGTTCAGAACACTGCCTTAGACCGCGGCCGCCCACGCATTTTCTGCGAAAAATGAAAAAAAAAAAAACGAGAAAAAAAGAACAAACTTCGTTAAGAAAAAGCGTTTTCAACATAGAATCATCTGCATAAAAAAAGAATGAACAGAATTGTTTATTAAAGCCATATTGCAGAGACAAGGACAGCAAAACAAATATATGGTTATCTTTGTTTTGTCATCTTGACGTTTTATTGCGAATACCGTTTAATGCGAATTACGGGGTTATATAGGCGCTCGTAAACTATGCCAAAGTACAATGCTCAAATGTAAAGTCAGTCAGCCAGCACGCACAGTGACTGAGACGGTTGCACGCACCATACTCGCAAACTACCCACCTTTCGCACGCCCAAACGCCTCGAACGACGGAGTCGTAGAGGAGAAACGCAGCGAACGACACTGGAAAGGGGATTAAAACAAAAAGGAGGGAAAGAAACATGGGCAGCATATTGCATTTAAAAAACACGCGAAACAAAAATATTCAAGAAGCATCCAGGGCTATAGGGCTACTGCGCAGCCCAGAGGGCGCTGCGAAAATTTACTTCTTAGGACTTTTTTGAGGTCGAGTCACTGAATGTTCCCAGAGTACCGAATTCAATTCATTCCGCTTACCAAAAGTTAATCCCCGCAGAATTCAGTTATGATTGGCTGGTTTTACCCGTGGCGGAAATTATCAGTCGACACACACACACACACGCACACGCACACGCACACGCACACGCACACGCACACGCACACGCACACGCACACGCACACACACACACACACACACACACACACACACACACACAACACACACACACACGTATGTAAAACTTTACCGCTTTACCACGGCTATACGCACGGGTGGAAGCTCTGGGCATCGATGAGTTAGGACCGAAAGAAAGGTTCGTTGGTTTTCTCTCGATTTGTTTTTCTATCAAGTAGCCGCTAATCTGGTTTGCCAAAAGAGATTGCTGGCTTGTTTGCTCGCTCCGCTTGCGCTGGTGCTACATTGCAAACTCTACGCCTTATACGCTAAGCCTAACGCTGTATCCACGTCGCTGTAGTTTGTTTCGTCAAAACGGCGCAGCTGAGACCACCGTCGCGAATATTCAATTGATTTCGCCCCACCGCCCGCAAGAAGGCACGGCTTACATTTTATTGAGCGGAACTGTTTTCTAATAAACCGGTAACCGCCATATGAGATTACGGTTTTGCTTCGATTTTCGGTTCGGGTTCGGGCTCAGTTTCACACTATGGTGAAAATACCAACGAGTGCAGAAGAAACTGGAATATTGAGTCCAAAATGGGACGCGAGGCTCTACCACAGGCAGCGGCGCGAGGCTCTACCACAGGCAGCGGCGCGAGCGCTGTGCTGTGCCCGTGGGCGCTGGCGTCTGTCACTTTCTCCTGCGCCCGCGTACGTATTCAGCTTGTCGGAGACTCACTAGCTGTCACCCGGAAAACCAGAACGAATGGCAGATCTTCCCGAGTGAGAGCAACACGGGTGCGGCGAGCTGGCTGTTCCCGGGAGCGAGATTTATCGCGGAACAGAGACATCAGCGCCCATTAGGCCTAGCAGACCGGAACTAATTCCGGGCTTCACTATCTCCAGGCTGGAAAAGAAAACTGTCAGGCTCACTGTGGCAATGACCTCCGGCGGCTGTGGGAAGACTGCCGCCTCGCCGCAAATTACTGCGGGCCAACGACAGTTCCCGAACATCACTCAGCTTCGTGTTGCGCTTGACTCTTTGCTGCCATTGTTGCGTTTTTTTAGCTTTCGGCTCTATTGTGCGAGCCAAATGAAGACTGCAGATTTGTGTGCGCGCAGAAGAAGCGGGCAGAAAAGAAGAAAACGGAATCTCTTATTATTGCGTAAGGTATCTACTTCGCGCCAAAGTTGGTAAGCCTATAGGACTGGACCTCGTTAATCAGATACCAATATATCATTCCGGAAATAGACGGGGCCCCCACCGTCTGCTTGACGTATTATGACGATGCGATATAGGGCACGAAATAGATCACCCAGGAATTGAAGATGAAGTTGATGTTTTTTCGCTTTGTGGTTTCAAAACGCAAAGGCGGAAAGAAATCAATCCAAAGTTCGGGAGGACCTTATTTAGTGTTCGTTCTATTTTCCGAGCGTTTTTAACTGCAATGATGGAAATGAATAAATCGTGCTGCTTCCAAGGTGTGTACGAAACAATCCGAGTCGGTCCGAGCGTACATCATTCCCCTCGGAGTACAGTGCAACGTGGGATAACCGCGAGGTCTCCTGAGACTTTCCGGAAGAAACTATCTTTCGCGGTCGGACCACTGGTTGTTTTCATTTATGATCATTTGCAGAAGTACTACAAAGGGAGCACCTGTTGCGTTCTATTGTACTGAACGTTTGCGGTACATAATGCAAACAAGGCAGGGTGCACCGCATTTGAGAGGAGTCGTTTTTTCTTTGTTTTAAGTATTTGCTTGGGTCGGGAGGCTGCATCAGCGGGGCTGCTTCACATGTCCGGGAAACTGGCCGGCGTCTTGGGTGGCTCGGGAGGGAACAAAGCGAAGGCAAGGGCGAGACAAAAGATCGCTTTCACGGTCGCCGAGTTTCCCACTTATTCGTTGTGTAACGCGCGGATTTGGTTACCTGCCCGGCGGGGCATTAGTAACACAAAACGGGGGGAAAGAAGATCGGCCGCGCCATTCTGTACCATCAAAGGGGAAACAAAAGAACAACTAAAACATCAAGAAGCGAATTTAGCGCACTCTCGTAACATGTTGCTAAGGGAATTCGTGTAACCGTGACATAGCGTTTTTTGTTTAATATAGCGTTTTAAATTAAGGTACACATGCTTTGGGTCAACTAAACACCGTGGGGCGTAGCACTGTGTATGCGCGGTATGACGGCTGCTGGCTCCCTATTCTAAATCTCTCCTTCAGCGCTCGTTCGTTTTTCGTACCGGAACACGGTCAATATATCAACAGTGTGTTCAGGTGTTGCTGGATTGGTGGCAAAGCAGGTTCGCGCACCAAAGTTCCGAGGACGCAAAGAGAAAGCTCGCGCTCATAAAACCCAGGGGTCCTGGGTTCGATCCCCACCGCTGTCTGTTTTGATATGGATGAGTAACGTGTCGGGGTGTGGTTATGTAACGCGATACTGGGTGATACAGGTTAAATACCCCAGGCTGGGTGTGGTGCAGCAGTTCCTAAGTAGTTCAGCTACGGCGAAGATACCAGGCGCTTATTTGGGATGACTGACTTTACGCTATTCAAACTTACACTCAATATAGTTTTTTTTTTTCAAGTGTGATATATAACTGCGAAGCTGGGTTCATTAATTGTGATTTATCATTAATGGCAGAATGACAAAACACGGTTGAGGCAATATCGCCCTAACGTAAGTTCGGGTGATCTTGCTAAAAGAGGGCGGTACCAGCCGGTCATGAGCAACGAATTAAAAAGAATGGAGCATTCTCGTCTGTTATCCTTAAGAGTTTACGCGCCGTTGATCTCGGGAATAGGCTCCTCGACGACCGTGGGTCGGAGTTATCATAGAGTCAGTTTCAATGTCGCGAACAAATGTCTTTAGCAGATAATTCAAAGTTTCTTGGGTGCATACCAATGGACATTCAGGGGTAAAAAAGAAAAACAGGTTTTAGAAAACTAAAACTGAAACAAATATTTGAAGAACATAAGTGTCTTTCGCCAAACGCGACAAGTGTAAAACAAAAAAAAACCCACAAATGATGGACATGAAGTAAAATATATTACCCTCGTATACTACCGAATGTTTCCGTTTTGTTACTACAGTTACGCGTATGCAAACCAACAATGTGTCACTTTACTAGAGTTGCGTTTTAAACGGCCTTTATAAAAAGAGCTGTTCGAGGACTGCTCACAGATGCGAATGTGTTTTGTATTCCACGAGGACTGCATTTTTGTTTTGTTTAGACGTGTCGTCAGCCCTGATGATGGCATGATGTAATCGTATGACGGTTTGTTTCAGTGATTGTATTTTGTCACAAACGCGGCCCGTGGTTGCGACACCGCAGAAAGACGAATTTATTGAATGAATATTTATATCAACGCATAATAACCCAAATATCGCTTTAATGATCGATGTTTCACTTAATAACGGGAAAAACAAATGAAACACGCACTACAGAGCGTACAACACACAATGCCCATGTTTAGCGGTCTCGTGATCAAGTACTAACCTAATACTATGAAAGTAATAGCACGTGCGTTTGAAACGGCCAGCTCTTTTATTGACGCTATAGTAGCGGGTAATACAGATGTAAACATATAACCTGCGCGTCACACCATAACGAGGTGGAACGGCCGACCTTGGTCTGAAAATGAATAATTTTGATTAAACACACCGCACCGATGTATTATTATCTGCCCTATGTGCGCCACGAGGTAACATTACTTTCGACTGCCTTTTAATTAGCTCGAGGGGTCACTTGTCGCGGCTCCTAAGGTAAAAGAGCTAATCATGTTGTATTACACCTGAGACTGCGGTGGATGAAATCGGAAGAACTTTCAGTAGAAGGAATAGACACAGAGAACGTCTCAAATTTTCAATTCTCTTGGTCGCACCTTGTCTGTATGCCTTGATAATCTTCTTTTTGGCGCTCCATGGGAATCTTGAGGATGATAGATGTTTGAAGAGGTTCGGATCCACATACCGCTTTCTCAAACTGATGCCCACGAAAGCGACCTCCGCTTCCAATTCAGCCAGACGTCGTCCCAGGTTGTCGAGTACCGTGAATGCTTGAAGGAGCAGCGAGGTTGGTTGGGGTACAGCCGCGGGGCCATGGCTGAAGGGAAATAAGCCTGCTTCCGGAACTATTAGTGAAAAGACGGTGAGTGTGCAGGCGAGCTGGTGGTAGCTAATCATGTTGTATTACACCTCTTCCTTCTACTGAAAGTTCTTCCGATTTCATCCACCGCAGTCTCAGGTGTAATACAACATGATTAGCTACCACCAGCTCGCCTGCACACTCACCGTCTTTTCAGTAAAAGAGCTGGCCGCGAAGGAATGCGTTCCTCCCTCAATTCACATCGACATTTCTGGCGTGCTTTTCCCGTGCAGGGCCGGGCACTTAATACATTGCTCATTAGATTGCAGCCGTCCAGTAGGCTTGTGGTTGTCCGTCACGCGTTACATATGCTAGCCGACACAAAAGTAAAATTAAATACAATGTCTTCAGACCAAAACTTGAGTCACAAATGTTAGCTGTGGAATATCTCACAAATGTCTACGGCGCAGAAAAAACAAAAGGCACAGGCGCACGAACTGGGTTCAGCACTTTCTTAAATCTCGCGCTCGGGCGGGATGGAGTATAGTGAACAGGGGGAAGTTAAAGCAAGTGTAGTTAAAGAAGACTTGGATATGAAAAACGTAGAGGGAAGGAAAGAGACGCTCAAGTATATTTCAACTTTTAACTTCATCTAATGATTTCCACTTCAATTCGAAAGCTCTTCCCGGTTTGCGAAATAGAATAAATAATCAAGAATAGGTTAAATACACAAGACGAGGTGACATATAACTGAAAATATAACAATGAAAAAAAATATAGAACAAGACAAAACAACAATTAATAAAGAAAATTGTGAACGACCACACAAAGTGTGGTCGTTCGCGAATGGCAGCGGCAGCTGTTGCGTTGTTCAAAGATGCGCTTTAGGAGATTCGCTTTTAGTCGAGACCGTACACGCCGTTGGCGCCTTCTCTTTGCCTCCTCCTCTCGAAAGGAGGGGTCTTGACGCCTTTGGCGTTCTCGCGCTGCCTCTCGTGAGTGATAGTCTGGGTCTGGCGTCCTGTGCTGTTCTTGCGCCGCTGCGGCCTTTCGTCTATTCTAATCTGTTCAGCGCGGTGCGCTTTCCGTTTCCGCATCTGAACAAAAAACGAATCTTGGGTAGTCTGGCCATGTCTTGGGGTACTGAGTGAGCGCAGCCCGGTGCCGCCCCTTCTTTGTTAACGCGCCGGTGAACCTTCCAGAACACCGAAGCGGCGGCGGCGGCTGAGGTTTCGGAGCTTCTACTGAGTGCTACTATGTGGGCGGCGGCAAGGGGGGGGGGGGGGGGGGGAGGAAGGGGGGGGGGGGAGAGGAAGAGAGAGAGAGAGAGAGATTGATGAAGCGATAGCCGGCCTTGCCATAAGCCGCATTTACATGGACGCGATTTTAGCGCATCGATTCCAATCGCCATTCGACTGAAGCCGACGCGGCAGTGTTTGCATGAATGCGCACAAAGCCCTACGCTGAAGGTGGCGCCACGCCGTGTGAAAGCTCAATGTTAAAGCTGCATTTCCGGCCCCAGCCGCACCACCTGACCACGTTTTTCCGGTGCATCGCACGTGAATCCTGAAGGCCTCTTGACGCTTTCGGCGCGCGTAAAGTTTGTGCCCGCAGTTCTTGGGTGCTGTGCAAGAGGTTACGAGACGGACGACACATGAAAGTCAAGATTTTTGGGCTCCTGGCCGCTTTGACCGGGCCACTTTGGACCAGAGGCGATGTTTGTGTGCACGCCCTGACGACCGAGATCGTTTCCAAACGCTCCAAGGACGTCACCGCGCTTCGCCTCGCTAAACCTGCCGAAAGGCTCCGGCGCAGCCAGTAATGGTACCGAGGTACACTCTTAAGAAAAAGCTAGTAGTATTTACTAGGTAAGAGCTAGTAACCGCTTGTCACATATGTTACTAGGTACCTAGTAACTTTAGGTAGCAACGGTCAAGCTAGTAACGGTTACTAGGTCAAGAAGCTAGTAACTGTTACTAGCCTCAAAGTAGAACCCATGCATTTTACTACCTCTAGCTAGCAACTAGCGCAACCTCCCGACGGAAGACCGGAAACGCAACTAGTCACGTGATTTCCTGTGGATAAAAAAAGGTGTTGGGTTATGCCACTTACCACCAGGTGGCAGGCGCAAGAAAAATTGAAACTGGAAATGAGTAATCCAGGGGGCGCTAGTCAACGTCCAATTAAAATGTACACCAAAAAGGACGCCGATTATTTATAGTTTATTTCAATTCTTTCACAATCGCGAGTTGATACATACATACATACACCCACAATTTTAGCACACAATCGACACAATACATTCAACACAAACACACGATCACTCTAATCGCTAACTTACGTACGGGGGCAGTGGGAATCGAACCCAGGAGGTTTTCCCACCGCAAGCTTACAAGTTGAGAAGCGTTGGCCCACTCGGCCACTTCCTCCCTGCTAACTACCATGACTGTCCTTCAGTCTTTTATACTGACCCCTTGAGTGCGCAAACTTCTTGTCGTGTATCAGCACGTCAGTTCTTCGCAGTCGCTAGGTCAGTTGCGCGACGAGGCAAACCGCATAAAAGTGACGGGAACAAGCGGCCAAGCCGATGAGCGGCATTTCCTAGAAATTAAAAAACCGAGCGACGCGACGGGTGACCGTGAGAAATCGCCGTCGCTCGTCGCTGCCTCCGTCGATAGTCTCGTCACTCGCTAAATCGATTACATGCGGTTCAGCTTTTAAAACGAATGCGGTCGCCGTCGGCGAGAGAGTGCTTTCCCGCGACGACGGGGAGTACGACGGCAGCTGCACTTCTTTCGCGTGCTGCGCTACAAGAATGCATGCAAAATTAATACCGCGTGCAGCTCGCATCTTAATTTTTGTACTATACGCTGACGAATGCTCGCGTTTTTGGGGAAGAAATAAGCAAATTTAGAAAGACTCGTAAAATGCCAAAACAGTTTTTTTCAATTAGTCCTAAAGCTACATACACAATTAACAACGCACATCGACGGTTGTGACAGAGCACTGTCACGACCGAAGACAGCTCAATCAGAATCATTCAACCACCGAGCACACACAAACCGTGAAGAAGTTCTCAGTGTCAAGTAGGAGGAGGCAGAGAAAAGCTTCTTGGACGACGAAACCCAATCCAGTGACAGCGGCACCGGCTCGTTAGAACTATCCTCAGAGCAGTCCAGGTCCACGCACACACTCGCCCCGTCGAGCGCCCGAACGTTAACTATGCACTCCAACACGGGAACACGAGGACTGCCCACGACACAAGGCAAAAACGGCAGGTTCACATCGGAGAAACTAGCGTCTTGCGAACTCCGACCACTCCGACTGGCCCCAACTTGCTTGTCGTACAATGTTGCCAAGCGTCTCTTGTGAAAGAAAAACATTAGTTTATAAAAATGCAAAAATAAAAAAATATAGAAAACGGTATGAACTTTTTTATTTGTTTTCGGAAACGTTTTTAGTGTGGTAAGTGGCTATTTTCATCCCAGTTAAAACCAAAACGAAAATATAAACGCTCACAAACGAATGCAAACGAGAAGGAAGGTAAATAAGCCGCATGGTCATTGCATCAACAATGGCTGCTGCGCTCGCTGCAGCGCTGGCTTCCACGTCGTGCTGGTACGGAGGCTGCGATCGTTATAAAGTCAGCTCCAACCCTTAAACATGCCCCCTCATACAATATTTGACGCTACGATTGCGTGTAGATACCTCCCCCTGCGATCCGAAACAGCAAGTACGTCGCTAACGCTGGCAATCGGGTATGAAGCAAGCGCCGCCATCTTCTCCGCGCCTTTGCGGTAGTAAATAGCTAGTAAAAGGATAGTAACGGTCAGAAAAAGGTAGTAATGGCTGCATTTGCTAGCTTTTTCCTACCTATCGCCCGTTTGAGGTAGTAAATAGTTAGTGAAAGGTAGTAACGGTCAGAAATAGGTAGTAACTGCTGCAGTTACTAGCTTTTTACTAGTTTTTTTTTAAGAGTGTAGGAGCTGCTCGTTCTGCGCTACCATGCAGTGCTCGGAGCTCTCGGCGTCGTTTGTGCTTGAGCCGAAGCCTTTAGGGACTCCCTCGGACACGCAAGTCGTTTTCGCAAGGCTTGGAAGGGGCCGCCCTCACCGAGCAGCTCAGCTATATTCCTCTGACTTATGATGGCAATAAAAGCTCGCGTTGCTTCTCGGAAGAAAACTACGGGCGACCACTCGGGACCGCTCTCCGCCGCCGCCGTGTTCTCAGCTGTTCACTCGCTCCCGCAGCGAGCGCCTTCCCATAATCCTCCCCGTTCCCAAATGCGATTCGACCTCCCTTTACATGGGCTGAATGAATGCGCATTCGCCGTCTCGATTCACCTCTGTATAGCAACCTGAATGCGATGCGCGTCCTTAGCGCACCAGGTCCGTTTACTATGACCGCATTGAATGCGACAACATGATTTGATGAGACGCAGTCACATTCATTTAAACGCGGCTATAGATGAGGTGGTTGTGCGAAGGGGCAACGGAGATGGGAAGAGAGCGATAGCGCAGCGGCGATGGAGCGGTGCGCATTCCGCGATCACGTAGGGTTTAATGTACGGACGCCGCCACCGGATTTTGCCGGAAAAAGGCGGTATACTTTGTTTCAGCTTAAGCCCAAGCGCAGCCGACGCTACGAGGCAATGTGACCAATCAAGGAGCGTGAAAGCTAAAGTCACTAGGTCTTTTGTCTTTTCTGTTCATGTTTGGTTCAGCAATGATAGAACATGCATGTTCAGAAACATGACGAACACCATGATGATGCGGTTTTGACGCTCTCTGATTGGTCCGATCAGCTCGCAGTTTCGGCTGTGTCAGGACTTAATGTAAAACAAAATATAACAGCTGCTGCTGTAAAAAAAAAAAAAAAAAAACGAAGTGGAGGTTTGTTTTTTATTTTTTGTTTTCTCTCTCATGGTTTTCTTTTTTACCAACGCGCTTCTTTTTTATATTTTGTTCGTGAACGAGAATGTGCGATGGAGTAAAGGACGCTGAAATTAGTTCTTCGTTTGCAGTCACACAGTCGCACATAAATTGAAGCGCAAGATACTTCTTGTTACTTGAACTTGCTGCAACGGTGCAATTTGAAAATTAACAAAAAAAAAAATGAAAAACGTTTGTGACATATTTGTTTCATTATATTTATCTATTCAGTCTAAATAATTTTGGTTATTGACGATTTTATCCTGCAAACCATTAATTAATGACACGACACTACAGAAAAATTAATTCTACTCGTATTTGGATTAAAACTTGGATTTGGGCTTGTTGGTTCATACCGAATAAAAGGTTAAAAGCGCGAACAAAACTGGGGCAGGGAAGATACACAAACGACAGGACAGGCGCTTTACTCTCAACTGGTTTTTAATAGCAGCATCGTCCCCTATATAGTATACAAACATTATTGCCCAACCCGCATCACACCCAATCGCATACTCAAAGACAGCCATCCTAAAACGCCCTTCCACTTTGAAGCAGACAGACAGACGAAGCGCTGACGCAATTGCCTTCTTTTTTTTATGTAAAACGAACCTATAATCTCTCTTTACGTTTTATATTTTGCTTTTCTTAAAAACTCCGTGGAATTCAGGTCAGCTTTGCACCCACATCGCCTACAATGGTCTGCAAGATGACCCCTGCGTTGTTGCGCACACAGGTTATGCCGCGTATTCTGTCATTGAAGCAGCGCCCAGTCTGCCTAATGTATACCTTGCCACAACTAAACGGAATCTTGTACACCACGTTGGTTATACAATCAGTATATTGCATCGCGTGTTTCTTGAAACACGGTGCTTTTTTCTGCCTTGTCAACATCGGACAGATTCTAGCAAGTTTACACGGGACAGAAAAGACCACGTTAATATCGTTTCTGCCGGCTTTTTTTTCTTCTTTGATTATGGGATACAGTATGCATATACGGAATGACTTGTACGCGTTTCTTTCTTTCCTTGCCTCGCTGCTTTTACTTCTTTTCGCTTTTGAAGAAGGCTTTCACCACAGCTAGAGACTATGTTAGGGAAGTCCCCCCCGTTTCCCAACCTTTTAACTTGCCGTTCAAAACTGATTGACATCTGATGTTTGGTATTGTCCCGGTACCAAGAAAAGCCTTGTTTTGTTTGACAGTGCTCATTCCAAGCTGGTAAAGAGGGGGCTATCTTTAACATGTCTTAATGAGGCTCTGGAAAAAAGTTGTAAGATATATATATATATACTGTAAACGACTAAATTTTCGCGAGGACCTAATTTTCGCGAATTTTGCGAATCGCCTACAATTCGCGAAAAATACGTCCCGCGAACAATTCGGGCAATATGTGAACGCTACGGAAGCTACATTCGATTCGCGAAAATCAGAACCAGCGAATAATTTTGAATTTTCAGCTTTGGCACGATTCGCGAAAATTTGAGCCCGCGAAAATTAAGTCGTTTACAGTATATATATATATATATACAGGGTGTTTCAGAGAACTCAGACCAAATCGCTTTTGCGAAAACTACTCATCGCAACGAAAAAAGGCTTGTGTCATTTTGGTCCTGGGCCAGGTGCCCATTTAGGAAAGTTATTAAAGTCCGGGATAATTAAGTTGTTAATTATTTTTGCGTAATTGACTTTTTTAATATTGTGTTTAAGGGCATGGTTTCAATTAGAAAATTGTTCAGCATCATCAAAAACACTAAATTCACAAATTGCAGAACGATAGAAGGCACGCGAAGCATTTTACGGCTTTCTGAAAAACCGCACAAATTCGACGGGTTTTTAAGTTTCGGTCTGCTATCGGAGCGCATCTCGGCCCCGGCGGCACCGCGCCCCATGGAGAGATAGTGCAACCAACCTCTGCTGCGCTGTCATCGCGCGATACAGCAGAGGCAAGTTGCACTACTACTCCACGGGGCGCGGTGCCGCCGGGGCCGAGATGCGCTTTGATAGCAAACCGAAACTTAAAAACCCGTCGAATTTGTGCGGTTTTGCAGAAAGCCGTAAAATGCTTCGCGTGATTTTTATCGTTCTGCAGTTTGTTGATTTGGTGTTTTTCGACGATGCTGAGCAATTTTATAATTGAAACCATGCCCTTAAACACAATATTAAAAAAAGTTGATTACGCAAAAATAATTAACAACTTAATTATTCCGGACTTTAATAATTTTCCTAAATGGGCCCCTGGCTCAGGTCCAAAACGACACAAGCCTTTTTTTGTTGCGACGAGTAGTTTTCGCAGGAGCGATTTGGCCTGAGTTCTGGCCTGATATATGTATAGAAGGCTGATACGATGGAGTTTCATTGCGGCTGCTTCATTTGCCTAATAAGACATTATAAAATGATAATAAACTTATAACATACAGCAAACATTACGAAAACAATGCTTCTGGAAATTGTGGAGAATATATTGGTTTCCCGTGAAACATTGTCCTCTTGTCGTATTCGTATTTGAAATAGAGTTTATGACGTACAAAGTAGGCACAGTATTGAAACAGCTTACCTCTTACGCATTTTCGGCTAGCACACCCGCACCCCCTTTTTCCTAAAAAATAAAAATAAAAGCAATCAACTAAGAGTGAGTATACGGCCGAACCCTCGGCCTTTTGGCATTTGCGGAAAAGTCGAGAACCACATCTGATCCGCCCTCCGAAAAGTCAGAAGAAGGCTTATGTAAGAGCGTATCGGGGCGCACAAAAAAAGGCGCCGACTTTCTTACGTCAGTCCACAGCCCGCAATAATCAAATACAAACAGAAAGAAAGAAAATAAAATAAAATTATCTTCTCGACAGCAGCACGTGGGTCTTCTATGGTGCTCCGAGACAGCCAGATACTCGGGCGGCTGTGCTCAGATTTAACCGAGTCCCAGTCTCGGCTTTACAGGGTAACGTAAAAAACAAAAAAGAAATAAAAAGAAAGAATTACAACCGAAACAAAGTACTACGAGATTCGTCGGCAAGACCGAAGCCGTAAAATTCGCTGTCAATAAATTTGAAGCAGCTGAAGAAACAGCGAATAAGACAAAATGAACGCAGCTTTTACGGCGTCAAAGCCCGTCGTTTTTTGCTTTCTTTTTTTCTTCCGTCGGACGCTGAGGCAATTTCATGGGACGGTTCTGTGACAAGCGGAGGTCTTTGGTCTTGTTTACGTAATCACTCGGTGACGTGGGATGAAGGGGGCTAAGTGATAAGGCGGCTTATCAAATAAGATCAGGGTCTCATCATGGTGTGGGCCGTTTCGCCGGCTAATATTGTGGGTCATAGAGTTGAGTTCGGTAGTAGAGGGCTTTCGTACCGTCGTGAATGGCGGTTGGGTTCAGGGTGAAGCCAACTCCGGCCGGGTCTTTATCACTAATGGGCCTGTATTGAACGACAATAGACGTCAGATTAATGGCAATCTGTCAGTGACACGCAAGACTGCATTCGTGAAGAATCGATTTAAAGATGTTCAGAAATATCCGCTTGTACATATATTTTTTATATAAAAAAGTTATAATTGCAGGTCGAAATTATTAACACGCGAGCTGGTGGTATTCAGATTGTCACCAACTTCTGTAAAGCTTGTCGAAGCTTGTTACTAATTAAATTTGTACGCATCGCTGAGTGGGGTTCCGTGTAAAAAAGAACAACAACAATTTTGTTGAATTTTATGTGTATCTAAAAATAGCACAACGACTCGCACTTGTACATTGAATGACCATCATTCACGAAAATACGCTGTTTAAATTGAAGGAAGCTCAACTAGCTCAAGCGCAAAACTGAGAATTTTTGCGCGATTCAATCGCAAAGTTCGTTGAACCTCCACAACATTACAAATAAGTTGTTTCTACCTTTTTTTTTATCAAACACCGTAAAGCAGACGCATTAATGAGAAAATACTGGTTCACGTTTCAAAATGTTCTTATCAGCACAGAAAAAAAAAGCAAGAAAAAGAAAACAACAAGAAACACAAGCACTTCAAAGTTTGCCGTGACGAACGATAATTTATGAGTTGTTGCCTTTCCAAACCATTGGCAGCTTCTTCTTTTCCTCGTAGAACCGCTCGAGTTCATCGCCCGAACCTCCGAACAACAATTGCCCCGCTTGATTAATGACACCACCTCTTCGTGCACAAAATGACTGCTTCATCGCGAGATTTGGGCCTGTTGCGCGGAAGTCCATATGGCGCGACTATTATAACGAGCGAACAATACACTTCCGCCAGTCTGCGGCGACGTTTGGGCTCCGGGACTGTAATGGTGAGAGTGCACCTCCAAACCGACGCGAAAAATTCTTTCTCTTTCACCGGGCCCGGGAGGGAGGTGGGGGAGGGGGGAAGCGCTAGGCAATGACACTCTAGGGATGGGGATTGCTTTGCAAACACCGATGCCACCACCACCGTCGAACGCAGGTGACGCGGACACTCAAAACACAGCGGCCGTCGCGCGTTGTCTCACACAACTGAACACCGCGGAAATAGCGGAAGAAAACAGGACAATCAAATAAATCGAGCGGGTAAAGCGTTCGGGTCGACCGGAACGGAAGTTGTGATTGAGGCCTTGGGCCTTTTCGATTAGCGCTTCTCCGCTGTTGGAGTGGACCCGACACGCGCAGTTGTTGTCGTGAGCAGCCGCTGGGGTCGTTCAAATGGAGGAGGCCCCAGAGAAAATGATGCGCGTCCTGGTGAGTGTCACTAAAACCGGAGGGACGAGCTGCGTCGTTTGTTCACAGAGTGCCGCGGCAAAAAACACGAGTGCTGAACAACGATCGAAACGGATGCCGGCGTTGCGCACCAGCGACCAAGAGGTATGCGACGGGCTGTGGCGCTTTTGCTGGTATCTCGCCGTCTGTTATTACAGCTGGCAACTAACTAAGGGTTAGTTGCCACCGAAGCAAAAGGGCCATTACGGGCAATGCCAGCGACGTAGCTGAAACTACCCCAATTATACTAGCAACTTTATTTTTGTAGCTGGAAGAAGTGGTAGTTCTAAACACAATGTTGTTAAAACAACAGCTGAACTATGGTTTGTTTTCCATCATAGAAAAAAAAAAAACGAGCAGATTGGATAAATTATTTGCACGATCAAACCAAGAACACGGTACTGCAAGGTATAATTTGCAATAAGAACAACAACAACAGGGTAGGCAACCTTACGTAAAAATAAATGGAGGTCCTTTTCGCAGCTCATATACGCGTAATGTTATTCTCGATTAATTTATTCAACAGGCATAAAACGTTGCGTGGTAGAGGAGCTAAGAGCCATGACATGAACGAAACTAAGCAACGAGTTATTTTTCAGCCCGGCGAATACAGTGGGCAAACTTGGTATATTTTAATTTTAAATATAAGGCTCTGTGTCACTTAGCAGCACAACCCTACAACGGCCATCACAATGCGCGTAACGGATAAAAAAAACAACAACAAAAACACACTGGATATGTATTGCAAGAGGCAGCCCAATTTAGAGGGTGCAGCTGAATTTTTTTCATGAGGAGATTAGCCGATTCTGGGGATTTGTGAAGGGGGCGTGCCCTATCTACGTGTAAAGTGTCCCTTCCACCAACGTCGAGAAGACACTTCCCCTTTGGACAAACTGGTGCTGACTCCGGGTATGCTCAGGCTCGTGCTGTTTCCATATTTACTAGGGATGCCGCGAACGTTTTTCGAACCGAAGGTTCGATGATCGAATCAAGCGGTTCGAAAGGTTCGAAGGATTTCGAATTTTCGAACTTTCCATATCGAGAAATTCGACGGAAGTCGAATTTTCGAACTTATTAAACTAAGAAGTTCGACGCTTTTCGAAATTTCGAACTTATTACGCTGCAAAATTCGATGCTTGTCGAACTTTCGAACTTGAAAGACTAACAAAAATCGATGATTTTCGAACTTTCGAACTGCTTGCACTAAAAAGTTCGAAGCTTTTCGAACTTTCGAACTTCCTACGCTAAGAAATGCGATAATTTTCAAAATTTCGAACTTATTAATCTAAGGAATTCGAAAATTGTCGAATTCTCGACTACTGAAAAGTCAAAAGTTCGATGACCTTCGAAATTTGAGGGTAAAAGGTCGAAGTTCGTCGAACTTCGAAAGACCGGCGGGCGGTTTCATTTTGATTCAAGCATTGAGGTACATGCGTAACTTTTTTTTTTCGCATTTTTACATGCGGTGTCGCATTCCTTGCGAAAGACAATGCCGTTTATTCCAATCATCTGGCATGCTTGGTTTTAAAGAAATAGATTCCCGAAGGAGCCAGAAAGGACGACTGGTTTTTGACAATATTCGTTTGTGCCATATTTGAAGCGCGCTATAGCTGAAGCTATTTATGGTAGAGATGTTAAACTTTTTAAGAATGATCTATGTATAGCCTAGGTAAGTGCCGTCTTAAGATATGGTTATTGTTGTCCAAGACGAGCTTCGAAGAAATATCCAAACATGTATCTACGGGCAATTATGCCCTAAACTTGGTAATTTGTTTCGTCTAATTGTTTGAGGTGTAGCATTTAAATGAACACCACGGACAGTACATATCATTACCATCTGCCGAATACAAAATAATGTATTTATTGGTTTTTTTCACGTTGAGGAATAAATTAACTCATGGGGGAAGATTTCTAAAATTGTTCAAATTCAGCACGTCATAAGAGAAAACATTTTTTTTTTCTTATTTCACGTTCCTGAAACGTGTTTCTTTTAGCCTGTACACATTTTGGTAGGAGAAACTTGTTTCGTAGTTCTGGGCCTCTGAATATGCAAGAATACAACACTTCCGGGGGGTTCTTGATAGTTTTTTTTTTTCTCTCCAGCTTTTTATTTTTGCGTTTCTTGATATGTTTATTTATTTATTATTTTTTTTTTACCAATGGCACAGTTATTTAGGTCAAAAAGACATAGCTTTGAACTTCCGAACCACCGAGCATGTGACGAGTAGTGCCTTCTGACAACGAGTTTCTAACAATGAGCATCTACGTGATCTTTTATACAGTGAAGAGCGACAGTAGCTATACATATGCATAAATAATTTCATATTAAAATAAGCTCGACCATGCCGTCTTTCCCCGTATTGTTTTCTTTAACAGTCCGAAATATCTGGGGGGGGGGGGGAGGGGGGAGAGAGACTGGAGCCCCCCTCCCCCCCTTCCTTCCCGTTTTTCCTCTTCCGACGCCACTGGTATGGTAGAACGCTCCTCGACCTCAAGTTGTGTCAGCTTCTGTGCTTTTTGCTCGGCGTTTCTTCCGTCCCGGAAAATAAACCTCCAAAGCAATTACAAACAAAAAAATTGTCAAGGTGCAGGCGAGCTGTTGTATGTTGATCATGATGCAAAATCCCGAGACTGGGAATTAAATTCGCAAGAAATAGTGTAAGAAGAAATAAAAAAGGGGACAGGACAACGTCTCAAACTCAGCTGAGTTGAGTTTGAGACGTTGTCGTGAGCTTAGTTTTCAGCTGAGTTGAGTTTGAGACGTTCTCCTGAGCTGAGTTTGAGACGTTGTCCTGTCCCCTTTTTTCTGTCTTCTTACACTTTTTCTTTCAAATTTCACTCGCAGTCTCAGGATTTTGCATCATGTACAAACTAAACTTACTATATGCCAGCGAGCGTCACTCGGGCGGCGTTCGATCGGATTACTACCAGCGTGCAAGGGGGTAGGGAGGCAGTTTGCCAGATCGCTTCAAGGTTTTTCTGGGCCTTAACCACCTGCCTGCCCCTGGCCGTTTCGAACTGTATGAGTATCGTTAAACAGTGCGTTCGTGTGATCACTACTTCGTGATGCACGTTAATGACCCCCCCCCCCCCCCCCCCCGTGCTGGCGGTCACAATTACTGATCTATGGTCACACGTCACTCTGCACTGGCAAATATTTCAGCACATCCGGGACACTCGTCGTCTCATTTAATTGCCTGACAAACTTCGCGCAGTCTAAATATCGCACCCGAACTTTTTTAAACCTCATTTCATGAAAACCAGGGAGGCGTGAAAACGTTATTTGAAACTGAAACTGTGGCGGAACATGAAAACCGGACTTCGAGCTTTGCGCACTTGGACTTGAAAGAAATTCGAAACCTCGAAATTTTTTTTCTCGAATTTAGCCCTAAAAGAAAATCGAAACCTTCGAACTTTATGTAGATACAGGGTGAAACAAGGAGACGGCAGGCTCTTTAATTCGACCGGAAAATTCGGTTTCTTAACCTATCGCGCTACGACTTTGTGCAGCGTTGCCCACAGATGGTGCATTTTTTTTTGTAAAATTTGCAAAGAGCGAACTTACCTGAGGAAAAAGTAAAGAAAGAAAAAGGCTTAGCTCCTATGAAAACGCAGCGACGCCACCGGTCTTCAAAGAGCACGGCGCCGTTTCGCACGGGACACAAGAGATGGCGCAACGAACGCCGCCAACGAACGAGCATACGGCGTCGAGAGCCAGCGTCTTTAGCAGACAATCTTTTCGACTCAAAAGCGGCGCGCGTTCCGCAGGCGGCGACAGTCGCAGAAACAAAAACAGGCGCGGTAACAACAAGCAACTGCAGTTCCTTGTCTGCTAAATACACCGGCTCTCGGCGTCGTCTGCTCGTTCGTTGGCGGCAGTTGGCGTCGTGACCGGTTGCGCCATCTCTTGTCTCCTGTGCGAAACGGCGCCGTGCTCTTTGAAGACCGGTGGCGTCGCTGCGTTTTCATAGGAGCTAAGCCTTTTTCTTTCTTTACTTTTTCCTCAGGTAAGTTCGCTCTTTGCAAATTTTACAAAAAAAAAAAATGCACCATCTGTGGGCAACGCTGCACAAAGTCGTAGCGCGATTGGTTAAGAAACCAAATTTTCCGGTCGATTTAAAGAGCCTGCCGTCTCCTTGTTTCACCCTGTAGAAATTCGAAATCTTCGAATTTATCGAACTTTATGTGTATAAAAATTCGAAACGTTCGAATTTTTCGAATTTCAGATAAAAATAAATTCGAAACATTTGAATCTCTTGAATTTGAAGTAACGAAAGTTCGAAATCTTCGAATTTCTCGAACCTCAAGTAAAAAGATATTCGAAATAATCGAACCCGAACTTTTAGAAACCGTGAAAGCTTCGAACTTTTCAAATTCGAAACTCCACGATTTTTGAAAGTTGCCAATTTTTCGAATTCGAACTTCCGTACGGTCGAAAATATCGAAACCTTTCGAATTCGAACATCAGTTCGGTTCGAACATATCGAAACCTTTCGATTTCGAACCTAGGGTGGTTCGCGGCATCCTTAATTTTTACTGTGTTCTCGATTTTAAATATAGTTTTTTGTTTACTGAAACACCGAAACTATGTTGTTTATTTGACTTACGCATGCAGCAATACGAACGGTAATGGCAAGGCAGTAAAGGGGTTGAATTACTTAAGAGATACGTAAACACGGGATCTATAGAAATAATAATTGATTGTTGAGCTAGTGGCATTCACAGCGTGCAAATAATTATACTTCGTTTCATCTTAAGTCGACGCTACGAGTTGGCGGGACCAATCAAACAGCGTAAAAAAAGTGCACCATCATGATGTTTCTGTACGTGTTCTGTTCTATCAATTCGCTGAACCAATCATGAACAAAAAAGGCCAAGTGACTTGACAAAGCTGCTCATTGCACCGGTCGCCACACTCCATTCGAAGGGCGGGTGTCCCGGTGACTCTCCGCGTAAGCGGTCGTAGCGTGGCGTAGTGTACCGTATCGTAGCGTAGCGTAGCGTAGGAAAGCGCACCTGTGTGAACCGACCTTTAAGCTGAAACGTTACACGATGTCTAAGTAAATTAGTGAAATGAGAAACTAAAATTTTTGTGTTATACTGATTATACAATAATGACGGTAAAATACATCAGAATCGTGTTATCAGAAGCGGATTTTGATAGTCACCTGTTGACACGTGGGGGAGATTGGTGATTTGTGACTATTCAAGTCCCGGGTGATGGATGACTTAAGGCATTTTGGTGGCGGAAGTAAAACTATTGATTGTCTGGAATGAAAATGTTCAAAAATACTTCGACGTCGAGCTTCATTGTAGATATATTATCAAGATCTGTAATATTTTATTTCGCACCAGCAACGTGTTTAGTACTTTTATTTTGTTGAAGATGATGGGTTAGATCCAGGTTCTGCTTGTTCAAGTCTACCACCTGGCGACACGGTCGCTGATAAATTAATGCAGTACGTTGGTTCTTATAAATTTCTATAATAAATTATTGCATGACTAATTTCACTTCACAGCAGAAGAAAATTATACGTAGCAGCTGTGGTCTCAATAAAAAGAGCAGAGCCGAGAGAGGGGGACAAAACGTCCCACGAGAACGAAAAGGAAGCATGATATACGTCATTTACTATATAAATTGGTATACATTACAGCATCGAACAAAGGTAGAAATTACTGTTAAAAGCTCTGTAGTCATCCAGTTTTATTTTGTTGTATTTTTATTTTGGAGACAGTTGGCTAGCCAAGAAAAAACGTGTCCCATAAACACTCGATATAGGACCCTTGGTTCATGCAAGCTTTTAGCATGAAAACCAGTTCTGCGTATGCAGAGGATCGTCCTACATCAAATGCTCTGAAAACAGGCAAAGCTCTAACGTTTTGAAGATATTGTTGTAAAGAAATAAAAGGGAATCTCACAACACAAACTTGTCGGCGAAATCATATATTGTTTTGTCCAACATCACGCATCTAACCCAGATTTCAAGGTTTGCATTTTAAATTATTAAGGTATTGTTAATTTTGTAATAAATACAATTTTTTTTAATCTTCACTTATTTCCGAGCACTTTCATTTCATAAGACAGAGCCAAAGTGTTTTTTTAGCACGGAAATTTTCTGCTTATAAAAATATAAACAGAAGCACTATTTAGATTTCCTTTTTAATTACATCCCGTTTTTATTTCATGAAAAAAGTGGGGCAAGTCTACACTTCGAAGCACACTATACGATGAACTACAGCCACAACTACGGGTCGCCATATCTAATCGTGAGCAAGTTAGGAACCACGTGACTTATTGCTTCAATTCGCACAATGTAAAATATGCACCGGTACGCACGACGGGGAATTATACCGCTGGGTTGCCTACTGGTTCGCGATCGAACCTTGCGGCCCGCAGCTTTGGCTCCCGTCAACTGTAGAGTTAGATGAGGTAACGACGTTTGAAAGTACGGCTACGCTGCCTGGAACCCGTCTCCTACTTGTCTGTTTAGCGTCCTCCTACTCCGCCCATGCATAAAAAATAGTTGTCCCGAAGTGGCAACACCTGACGTCACAAAAGCTAGAGGATCATGTTGTAGGACGTCGATCCTTGCAATTAAACGTAAAAGTTCCGACAAAAAAAAAAAAAAGAAAAACGAGGAAGCGTGAGTGTCACCGTCATCACTGCGTCCCAACTTCTGGCTGCCCAAGATTCCGTAAACTGTCAAGCAGCTGAGCGACCTGCAGCACACCAAGCGTCCGCCCCATCCACCATCGCCTTCTGTGACACCGCCAGAATCGCAACCGGCGAAAATTGAAGGGCCATTTTTTTTGGGAAACAGTGAAGACACACGTTGGAGTATCAGGCACTATAGTACGGCTTATGGACGCCTTTTTGTTTTTGCTGCTGGCTCGTGTATATCGTCTGATTGTCAAGCTTGGATGGATGGATGGATGCTAACAGATGTACATACCTTTTATAGCGGGCGATACTTTGCGCCACCTAGGCTATAGAGACATTGGAAAGGCGTGCTTCCTAGCCTAGAACCTTGCTGAGACGTGCTCACGGTTGTTAGATGGGCGCCCAAACAAATAATATTCTATTCGCGGTAGCCAGACTAGCTTTCGAAGAGCAGCTGCTCACAAACATCTATACACGCTTTCAGCGCGCTCCAGATTGAGCCGCCATTGCCGACCTTCTCTTGTCTTGCCGAGATGCCGAGCCACTGAAGCGGGCGTTGACGAGTCTCCACAAGGGCCTATGCTGGGGAGAAGGACGTAATATAATCTAAAATGGCAATAATCTGTCCTGCCGTGGCAATGATGAAGTGGAACGAACGGAATAAGAAGGAACAAAAACTGAAGGTCGGTTATGGCGGCGCCCATGCACAGCTGCCTGAAAGCGTCTATAGACGTGATTCACGCTAAGAAAATGCAAGCGCGTCTACTTTACCAAGTGGCACTCGAGAAGTCTATCACTGCAATGTATACAGAGGGAGTTCGGCCAGTGAAAGACAGGAAAATATCATTTGACCTAGCATTAAGATCTCTTATGGCAGTGCTGCGGAATGGGTATCCCCATTCCATTCCAATTCCATTCCGGGGAATTAGAGGCTTCCGATATTTCATTCCTTTCAACTCCTCGGAATGGAGACACTGGGCCCATTCCCACTGCTAAAATGGCTGAACTCCAGGATTCTATTCCTTTAAGAACTCTCGAAGGTGGATGTAATGATCAGGAAAGCCTACAAACAGGCCCTCGGACTTCCCGTCAGCACGGCCACCGACAAATTGTTAAAACTCGGCCTACACAATACAGCTGACGAGCTCATAGAAGCCCATCTTTCCAGCCAAAGAATGAGACTCGGAGCCACGGGCGCAGGAAGACTTCTTCTCTCTCGACTGCGACTCACAACCCCTCTACAGCATCCTCCTTCTGAAACCACGACTCTCTCTCACGAGGTCCGGAGACACCTCTCCGTCTCACCGCTCCCCCGCAACATGCACCCCGTGCATCATGCGGGACGAAGGGAGGCGAGAGCCCAAGCCATATACAAACGCTATGGCCACGAACCAACCACCGCATACACGGACGCGGCCTCTTATCCCGGCATAAGAGCCATGACAGCCGTCGTCGTCCAACAAAATCACCATGTCAGCAGCATCACACTACCCAGATACGAACACTTACAAGCGGAAGAGGCGGCCATTGCTCTTGCCATCGCGCAAACTAGAGCCGAAGTCATCATTACCGACTCGCAGCACGCGTGCCGTAATTTCTCGAGAGAAAGAATCCACCGTACAACAGAACGGATCATCTCCCAACACCCGCCGGATAGACTCATCACTATCATATGGACACCCGCCCACTCCACTGTACCAGGCAATGCAACCGCCCACCTCTTGGCCCGAGAGTTATCTCGCCGGGCCCCGGGAAACGAGCAGGAGCGGCCGGTCCCATTGGTAACATATCAAGAGATCACGCAGCACTATAGGTTGGAGCGACGTACCTACCCACCCCCGCATAAACAACTATCGAAAGAGCAAGAACGACATCACCGTGCCCTACAGACTAACACCTTCCCCCATCCCACTAAATGCCATATCTTTTTCCCCACCCTCTATTCCCCGTTATGCCGCTTTTGCTGAGCCCCTGGGACCCTCTTTCATATGGTAGGAGGATGCGACCAAAACCCCACCCAATCGTCTAACCCCTTCCAGTCCTCATACGAGCTTTGGGAGAGAGCACTGACCAGCTCCAACCTCGATGACCAGCTCATGCTCGTGTCAACGGCTGTGGAAGCAGGGAAAGCTCAAGGCGTCTTGGACTAAGGACTCCTCCCCATCGCTTTTTCATAATAAAGATGTTTATTCTCTCTCTCTATTCCTTTAATTCTTAAACGTAAAAAATGTCCATCGACAGCCTCATCGTTTTACTGAAAAAATCCTGCGTAAAGCTTTTGACGTTATCACACGCGGAGACAACTGAAAAAGTATGAAAAGCTTCCTCAAATCACTAATTTTTCTAAGGTGAAGGATGGCTGGAAGAAATCACTTCGAGGCACTTGGTGTCAATGCAGACATGGATCGCACGATCAAGCGTAAAGCCGGGGTCACAGTGCCTATGCATCATACAAAAGACAGTCTGCAAACACGAGTCACCGCAATATCCGTGGATCGCATCCCGCGCGCCAAGTTTTCTCCTGGAACTGATTGTCAGGCGGCATTCGAAGCACGGATCTTGCGGTGACTCGCGTTCGAATCTGTATGCAGACTGTCTTTTGTAGAATGTACAAGGATTGTGACCCCGGTTGGAAAGGCTCGGGAGTCGCAACAGATGTCAGAAGTTAAAATCACCTATTTTCTTCGCAAGCGGATCGTATACCCTCCACAAATGCATGATTTTCATCGTGTTTGTTTGATAAGACCTTAAAAATCTCTTGTTCGTGAGTGGCGCAGGAAGAAGCTGTCTCTGCTTCGAACGATTGCGCAACTGCACTGCAGTGTTGTGCAAAATACTCAGCAAAAGTTCTTAAGGTAATATATTAAATACCAATTTGAAAATATATTTAGAGTAGTATTTCAGTTACTTTTACTCCGAACTATCTTGAGTACAAATACTTTAAAGAAGTAAGTGAATTACATTCTAAGATACTCGGCAAGTAGGTTGCAAGCTCGTATTATAAGCTGCTCTACTTGTGATGACTTCGCTGAAAATTACATTCTGCTGTGATCTTTAAGATTTTCAAGAAACGATTTAGCTGGTGGAATCGAAATTTATTTTGAAATAATTCGGGATATGCAGCGTAATGGATACCGAAAGATATCGCGCCTCTTTCTTGCCGGGACAGAAAAACGCGAGCCTGGCGCCGAGGGCAGAAGTAGGCGTCTGCTTTCACCAATGAAATCCGTGCAAACAGTCGTGAAATTTTGACGCTTCCGCTTTGTGCACTGCGCGCGGTCATTACAGCTTTGCCCTTTTGCAGTACATTGTTGGGCATTATGGTGGACAAGACTGCGTTCAGTGTAGTGTTGACTTCATTTTTTTCGGTTTTGCAGAAATACTTCAAAAGTCGAGAGTCGCCATAATTAAAATAAAAACACCGACTTGACACAAATAAAAAAAAAATAATTTAACATTTCTTCTTCTATGCGGGAGCCATCTTCAGTAAGTGTAATGTATCGCGAGTGATACCCCTGTCAGACGGCAAAGTAAATGTCATTTTGATCGAATGCCATTCACCGCTCGGCGAATCAACTCGTGATCCTGGTTCTGCACGTGGCGCGTGCACGCGCAGCGTGGCGTATTAAGCACGCGGATTGGCCGAGCTGTAATGTCATTTGGCTTAAATGTCATTTAACGTGCCCGTCTGACAGGGGTATAAGACCCAGTTGCAGCCGTTAGTCACTCGACTCGTTCGTTTTAATCATGGCTCCCGACTGACCGAGACCCGTGCTCTTTCAAACCGCGCGCTCTCAGCACGCGGGGACCGCGCGCTTCCTAACATGTCCCGCCATCTGCTATAGACCTTTCCAATGTTTACAAATCCACAGCCCAGCGTGCGATCTCCACAGCTCAGCACGCGCGTGTGCGTCGCTCCGGAAAACGAGCAAAGCACGCGCCATACGCACGAACACTGGAAATGGCACCGGCCATACGCTCTTTCTTGGAAAGGTCTATAGTATAAGCAGATACATCATATCTTCCCCTCACTTGGCTGTGATCCCGTATCTTGTGGGCGGTCTTCGCTCCCGCGTTCCTGCCCGGATGGGCATAGCCGCAGGTTCGGACACTTCGTGACCTTCTGCACTTATCGCGTCAGCTGGTACCTCTTCGGCATGAACGTCCAAGCCCCAGGCTGCTGAGGGTGTATCACTCGACCGACGTGCAGCTAATAGCCTTGGTCGTATGTGGTTCATGTGCCGTCGAACTTGTCCGTCTTCTGTCTGGATTATCCATGACCGCGAACCTACACTCTAAAAAAAAAATGGAGGAAAAAAGTAGCAACGGCGCGTCTTCCTCCCTTCTACTGACGCGCCCCCAAGCGGACACGAGAAGGAGGGAGGAACGAGACATTTTCCTCCTTCTCCAGGCAGACTGGAGAAAGCTTTCGCCCTCCCGACTCAACTTCTTTCGGTTTCGTTTTCGAGCAGGTCGCGCACGTTGTTTAATAAATGCTGTTGAGTTGATTGAGCTTCAGCGGCAGCGAAGGCCGCCTGTAATTCCGTCTTTTAGTCCAAACGTGCAGAGCATTTCGGTTGCATTGACGTTTTTATCACTAATTTTATGAAACGAGCAAACGAAGCCGCTAAAAACGGCGAAGATCCGGAGCAGTGCCAGCAGCGCCACGTACACTGGGAAAGATGGCCGTCTCCAAATTGCGGGGCTCACGCGGAACAACAGTAGCGAAACCACGCTGAACTGTGTCGACGTTCTCGACGTTATGGAAATCGCAGGAACTGCGCCCAAGACAGGCAGGTTTTGCTGCCGGCTGCCTGGGCGCCTTTCTTGCTGAGTTCGGTTCTGTTTTCCGATGCCGAGTGCGACCGGCGTTCAACGTGGTTCTGTATTTGTGCGTGTCAGCAACATAGCAGCAACATCGTGATGGCAGTGTTGTGGGTTAGTGAACAGAAGACTGGAATTATCGCCGATGTGACCGTGTGTTCGCGTATCAGTGGTGTAACAACAAGATGAGATGACGTAAACTGTCGGGCATTGATGCCGCTGGTCGGGCCGTGATCGGACGGGGTGGGGTGTCGCAGGTTGACATTCCGCTTTACATTAAAAAGTTTAATACCACTTGAGGGGTTAGGTGCAATCGATCGACGTGCGGATAGTCATGTTGGAACGCTGGTCTGAACAGTAAGCTCCTATCGTACAGTGGCCAATGATACTGTCTGTTGTCTCGTGCCCGAGAGCGATTGCGCTCTGGGGAAAGGACTGAACAGTACGAAATCATGACGGAAAGTAGGTATATTTACAGTGTGGAATTGTAGCATGAAAAAAGAATAGTAGGTAAAATCGAAAAAACAAAAGCTACCCTTTATTTCGCTGTTTAAATATACTACGGTCCCTGGAGAAACTGCCCTCAAAGTGGCGCGCTGGGATGCTCGCAAGAAGTTTTCGAGCTCGCCACGGCGTAGCTCCGTACACTTAACACCTGCCGCAAGTCGCGGCTTTGACTGCATTCAAGTTGATCGAAAAGCGATCTCTCAGCCCGTGATGCATCACTTCCAGCTGAGTTAATATCCGCTCTACAGAGATTAATTCAAGACGGCAATTGCAGCCTTGCGCAAACAGCACAAATAGAGAAACAAACACTACAATAGAAATAGAGGCTACGACGTGCCGCGCGGGGAAACAAACTCATGGCTTCGAACCGCATTGGAGCGGCTTGATTTATTGGATTTCAAATATTTACGGCATGATCGAGCGTTCGCTTTTTAATAAGAGATTCATCCCTTGAGTCATTCAAAATACTGTCAAAGGTATGACATTGCTAGAAAAAAATCAACATGCTGGGAATATTTTTTATTGCTTATTCAGTCACCGAAAAATTCCGTACGTTCAAAACGACCAGTATAAAAGACAGAAAAGCAGAGCTCGGGTGTAGCGTTCGGGTTAGTGTGCCGTTGAATTGATGTTTGTATGTGCAGTGTATGTGCTCAGTGTATGTTCACGTGGTGCTTGTAGTATGTGTAATGTGAGTAAAGGAGAGGTTCCCGAAGATTCGTAAGCGCAATGGTGGGTTGAAGAAATAAAAATATTTTTTTTTGTACTAGAACATGAATTGGGCAGTACCTAGTGCCACCTAGCCTAGCTACTTGCAATTACTCTGCTTGACCCTGCCATCTAGTGGCAAGCGATTTAACCTTTCACGCTACGCGATAAACAGTGGCTTCGAGCGCTTCGAGTTAGTTCTTTTGAGAGCGGCTTTTGGTTTCGCGGATTGGGTTTGCCGTTCCTCCGTGATGTGCGGTTGACGAAGTAATAGTGACTCGAGGAACACCAAAGGTAAGACGTAAACTCGCACGAAGTAACTGGGTATCGGTTGTCTCCGTTTAACATCGCAGTGCTGTCGACGAGAAGACTGAGTAACTGCTTTCGAAACGCAAGTTTCTGTACCTGTCGGGGGAATCTGGCTTCGGAAATAAACACAGTTCGCGGAAAGCTCGTGTTACGCTTTTATTTGCTGCTCCTCTCGTCCCGTACAAGAGACGTAGCGTCCTCGTTAAGCCTTAATGAGCTCGATTTGCTCGATTCAGGGCCGCCATAATGAGATGCAGGCGACGGAGGAACTTTTCTCCCCTGCTTCAGGGACGAGAGTTCCTCTCTTTCTGAAGGAACATAGGTTACAAGACCGTTCCTCCCCTAAGGGAGGACTATCGATACCCTTTTTTCTAAGAGTGTAGGCGCTCTCTGATGACCCCCGACATCCAAGTTCGTCCACTGAGAACTTCAGAACCCATACGGATTGTCCTACCATAAACTGACGTGGATTTTCGGTTGTCGCTTGTACCTCGTCCTTGGGTACGCGTATCAGTCTCTCAAGTGGAGATGGCAACTCTCGTCCAAACATCATCCACGCTGGTGTCTTGCCTGTCGCCGTGTGCACTGTGGTATGTTGCTTGTAGAGGAACCGTGGTAGAAAACACTTAACTTCCTCTCTTTCTCTTTTAGCAAGCGCCTGCTTTAGCTGCTGCACCATCCGTTCCGCTTGACCGTTTGTTGCGGGGTGGTACGGCGCACTTGTGACCGCCAAAACTCCATTTAAGCGGTAAAATGTCTTTATCTCATTGGAAACAAAAGCCGACCCATTATCCGATACCACTTTTCGTGGTTCACCAAACGTCGCCAAAACGTTGCGTAACTCGCAGATAACGGATGCTGAGGTCATACTCGAAATAGCACGTACTTCAAGCCATTTAGTGAACGCATCCACAATGACCAGGAACACTTTTCCGTCCACCGGTCCCGCAAAATCTACATGAAGGGTGTCCCACGGAGTCGACGGTCTTTCCCATGTTGGGCTGCTTCCTTTGGGTATCGCCTTCTGGTGTCGCTGACACGTGTCGCACTGGGCCGCACAGGCCTCAATCTCCTTGTCGATCCCCGGCCACCAGAGGTAACTTCGGGCGCAAGCCTTCATGGCGACCACTCCCCTGTGTCCTGCATGTACCAGGGCTAACGCCTCTGGTCTCATAGAAGTGGGAATTACGATGCGCGATCCCCAGATCAGGCAACCTCGGTGTATCGATAGTTCCGTGGACTTCATTTTGTAGGCTGTGAAACGCTCGCCAGCTAGCTTCTTGACCTCTCCACTTTTGACTGCTTGTAGAACTTCAGAAAGCGTGGGGTCCACAGCAGTCTCGTCTGCAAGGTCTTTAGCTGTCATGGGAGGCTTAGTCAATGCTTCCAGCATAAGAACGTCCCCTGGTGGTCGCGGTTCATCTTCACTTTCTCTTAATGGTAGTCTGCTCAACGCGTCTGCGTTTTGGTTGTGTCTTCCTGCTCTGTAGACGAGTTCGTAGTCGTATGCAGCTAATTTCACACACCATCGTGTCACGCGCGGTGAGAGCACCGCCGGCACTGGAGCTTTCGGACCCATAATCCCAAGCAAAGGCTGATGGTCGGTGGTTACTGTCACGTGACGTCCGGCAAGATATCGGTGGAAACGTTGCATGGCAAACACAATCGCCAGTCCTTCTCGATCCAATTGCGAATAGTTCTTTTCCGCTTCTTCCAAGGTTCTCGAGGTAAACATGATGGGAGCTTCGTTTCCGTCTTTGTCTAGCTGCGCTAAAACCGCTCCAACGCCATACGGTGACGCGTCGCATGATACCACCAAGCCTTTCTTCTCGTCATAATGTGCTAACACCGTTTTCTGGGTAATGGCTTCTTTCAATTGCTGAAAAGCTTCCCGGTGCCTTTTGTCCCATTTCCAGGGAGCGTCTTTTTCGAGGAGAGCGTAGAGCTCCTTTGCAATGGTTGCCCGATTTGCTATAAATCGGTCATAGAATGCCAACAGGCCGAGAAACGACTGCAAAGTTGTGCGATTCGTTGGCTCAGGCATCTCCTTGATGGCTTTGAGCTTGTCGTCGGTAGCATGAATGCCTGCCGCATCAATGATGTGTCCGAGGTACCGCACTCGATCCACTGCGAAACGACACTTTTCCCATTTGAGACGAAGGCCTGCTTGGGAAAGTCGTGATAGTACCGTATTGAGTCTTTCCAGATGTTGCGATGGTGTTGATCCGCTGATAATTACGTCGTCTAAGTATATTCCGATTCCAGGAATTCCTGCTAGCACTGTCTCCATAAATCGTTGAAAAATCGCCGGAGCTGCTGAAATACCAAAAGGCATCCTCTTGACCCTAAAAAGACCCTTTGTGGTGTTGATGGTCAACACGTTTGCAGTCTCAGCAGTCAGGCTCAGTTGCTGATAGGCCTGAGTGAGATCCACAGTTGAAAACACTGATCCGCCCTGGAGGTTCGCTAGTATCTCGGAAATCGTAGGCATTGGGTACACCGCTGTCCTTGCTTCTTTATTGACCGTGCTACGGTAATTTCCACACAATCTGATAGTGCCATCTTTCTTCCGAACGACTACGACTTGCGTGGCCCACTCCGAGTGCTGAGTTGGTTCGATGATGCCCTGATTTTGGAGCATCTGAATTTCGGCCTCCACTGCTGTCCGCATCGCGAACGGCACCGGTCGTGCCTTGAGAAAATGTGGCTTGGCATCTTCTTTCAACTCCAGGTGCACAGGCGGGCCATTGTGTCCGGTGATCTTGCAGTCGAAGACCTTGTCGTGTGTGCTTAGAACCCTTGCAACGTTGTCGTTGGCGTCGACGTAGTGTATTTCGCTCACTCGGATTCTTAGTGCGTTGAACCAGATCCTTCCTAGCAGGTTGCAGCCCCTTCCGCGCGTCACTAACAGAGGTAGTACGTAGTCCTTGGACTTGTGTCGTACCTGGACATCGGCTGTGCCGAGGACTTCCACTCCTTCGCCTGACCAGGTGTGTAGGGTCACATCTTCTTGGTCTAGTCTCGGAGGGTGTTTTGGCCACATCTGACGATATGTTTCCTCGCTGATGATGGTGCAGGCCGCTCCAGAGTCCACCTCGAAATCCATGACTCAATTTTCAATCTTAAGCTTGATCATGAACTTGGGTGATGTACTTGATGCTCGCACAGCATTAAGCTCATATAGATCTGCCGAAGTTCCAGGGGAATCATCCTTGGTTTCAGATGCATGATCTTCTTTTTCTACGATATGTGCGGAGTGCGGGTATTTCTTGAGTCCTGTCCTCGTGAAGCAAGCCTTTTCAATGTGGCCCGTTTAGTGACAGAAGTTACATCGCGCGTTGCGGAATCTGCAGGAAGCAGCTGAATGCTTTTCCTGGCACCTGTAACATCTGGTCGATTCGGATGTTCTCCTTAATGTCTCTTTTTTTAAGTGTTGTCTTCTCTTTCCGGATTTCGTGAATTTCGGACTTCTCTGCTTTCAAATCCTTTTGATGCTGTGCGGCGCTCTCTGTCCGCAGCGCCATGTCGTGCGCCTTCTGAAAAGTCAGGTTTACCTCTGCAAACAGTCGCTGTTGTAAATATTCGTCGCGCAGGCCGCACACAAAACGATCTCTCAACATTACCTCGAGAGGCAGCAACGTTGGGTTCAGCTCTGGCTGTCGAGCAGGAGATCGTGATTCGCCTGTGGAACCTGCGGTGCTGGTGCTAGCTGTGACCGCCGCTGGGGTTACCGTCAGAACTCCGAAATTGCAGTCGGCAGAAAGCTTCTTTAAAGCTGCGACATAGCTCGATATCGACTACCCCACCTGCAGGTCCCTTCGCTGAAATCTCGTCCTGCTGAAAAGCTCCGACGGCCGCGGGTCGTAGTGTTTCTTCAATGTCGCCATGAGCTCGTCGAAACTGACCTCACCAGGAGTCTTTGGTGCCACGAGCGCTCGTACAACTTCGTAGGTTTTTGCTCCGCAAAGGGTCAGCAGTAAAGCCCTCTTCTTTGTAGGCTCCAGCACTCCGTTTGCTTCGCAGTAGAATCCAAGTCGCTCTGCCCAAGACGTCCACGCTGTTCCATCAAATTCTTCAAGCTTGCCCTGGGTAGCCATCGTTCACTCGCCCTTGTGGTGTCCGTTCACCGACCTCGTCGCCAAAAGTGTAATGTATCGCGAGTAAGACCCAGTTGCAGCCGTTAGTCACTCGACTCGTTCGTTTTAACAAGTTTTAATCATGGCTCCCGACTGACCGAGACCCGTGCTCTTTCAAACCGCGCGCTCTCAGCACGCGGGGACCGCGCGCTTCCCAACATGTCCCGCCATCTGCTATACACCTTTTCCACAAGCGCGCAGCCATCTTGAATATCGTCACTTCTGGTATGCGGTAAAACATCTTTTTGATCTCTCCCCGCAGCTGGAAGGTGTTTACGAAAAATGCGTGATTGTCACACATTCTTGATTTGCCTCACCTATATTTTCTCGCATATTCCAGGTTCAAACGTTTTATTATTTTTTCGCCCCGCATACCAGATACGGAACCCACGTGACTGAGAACGACAGGAAACAGAAAAGGTCTATAGCATAAGCAGATACATCCGAGTAAGTACTTCAGCAATGCAGGGGTCTATCTCGACACAGTTGTATTCATCGGAAAGTTGAGTGTATACGCTTCAGGGAGAGGGCCGCGGTTCTTGTTGCACGATGACATATCCCATCGGATCAGGCATGTGCAAGTTACGAAAAGAAAAGTAATTAAGCCACTGAGTATTAGCCTCAAAAGTAAGCGCGGTGCAAGTTTCTATAACTACCCCACATTACGCGTAGCAACTATGGAAACTCCCATCTGGGATTTCGCATAACGCGAGTAATGTGTGAAAAGGTTTTCGAGCAGACTACACGACGAATCTCCGTTTGTTGCGCAATTCTTAGCGGGGACGCCAGTGCGGCGCTCTTCGCTTGTCCTCGCTCGCTTTGAGCGGCACGGTGGACGGAGTTGCGACTTACCTCTCCAGGCGGAAAGAGGGGAGAGAAAAAAGGTTTTCCATTTTTCGCGCGTGCAGCGACGACGAGCGACGAGGACGAAATCTTTACAAAGTGTCGCCCAAAAGCTGTCGCGTTAAGAAACTACCAACTCAAAAGTGCGAACCAGCCAACGTCAGAACGAGTGTAAGAGTCCGCGAGTGAACAAGGGACCACTGACGACGCGTTTGCAGTTTCTTACACTGGGATATTATCGCAGTTAAGCTGCTTAATTTACAAAGCTAAAAAATAAAACGCCAAACTTGTATGACATGCAAGCTTATATTAAGTACTCATTTATTAATTTAACAATTGTTATGTAATATCTGCGCCACTTGTGCTGCAGCGCGTGTAGTCTAGCAACATTGAGAACGTGACAACAGCGGGGACTGTCCATCGTTCCATGCGGGTGCGTCCGCGACCGCGCTCGTGCGCGCGTTCGTCGCGCGTCGCTTTGTCGCGAGCGAAAAGACGCTTCTTGTGGGTCATGCTTGAAAAGCGACTCTGCGTATACCTGCCCCAAATGTCCATGCACTGCGGCAAGAACAGAAAAGGGCTGACAAAGCGCAATCGGTATACGACTCCAGCGCAAGGGACTGTAGCACCATAATATGGAAGCTGCCTTAAAACATACAATGTTACGTTTGCTGTACGATTCTTGCTATTTCTTCCTATGTTTAATCGAATTCTTTATTTGTGTTTCACGAAAAGACTAGAAGATCGGCTAGGTTAAAAGCTTGGGGTTGAAGCGGTCATTATTCAGGTTAAGTTCGGATTCGGGTTCAGTAGCTTTGCATTTTGTTCCGTTTCGGTTCTGGTTCAGTGAAGCTTTTAAAATAACGGTTTGGTTTCCCGTTCCACCACGCTTCGCGAACCAGTTCAAACCGGTTCTTAAAAATAAGTCCACGGCTCCCATTCGTTAAGAAGAAACGTAGTGTCTAGAGTACTGTCCGACGGCTCTGTTGCAGTGCGTTCAAGTGTCGTCGGATGGTACTCCACTCACACGTTAAAGTGCCGTGCGAAAGTCTAATATAAAACGCATTGTCAAAACGAGATTTTCGAAGCGGTAGCGTAACTTAACGGAAAGATGTCTGCCTCATACGCAAGCGGTCCCGGGTTCGGTCCACAGCGCGGGCTTATTTCTTTTGAGAGCGCAGCTCTTAGGCGCCTGTTTCCGGCTTGAGCGGCGTCACCGTCGGCGTCGCCGTCGCCATCGGCGTAATCGCGCGGTGCATTATGGGACGCGTGACGTCACTGATGACGTCATCAGTGACGTCACTGATGACGCTATCGGCATCCGTATCGTGATCATCATCATCACTGATGACATCATCAGTGACGTCACTGATGACGTCATCGTCATCCACATCGTCATCATCACTGATGACGTCATTGGCATCGGCATCGTCACTGATGACGTCAGCGGCATCTTCACGTGACCCCCAGGTCACATGACCTCCCAGGTCACGTGACCCCCGAGGTCACGTGACCCCCCCCCCCCGAGGTCACGCGACCCCCCAGGTCACGTAACCCCCCTCCAGGTCACTTGACCCACCTCCCAGTACCCTTCCCTCCTCCTCCTCAAGAGCTGCGCTCTAATTCGGCGTTACAGGGAGTTGTAAACGGGTACATTGTGTTTTGTGTTGTAAACGGCCTTCACTTTTTTTCTCGAACATTTTGTTTTGTCGAGGCATCTAGCGATATTTACATTTCTTTTTTACGATTAACACTGAAAAAAAAAAGAATGTTGTTGACGAAATTTCGCTGAACAAAATGGTATGGGACTTCTTTTCCGGAGCTGCATGGAGGACGGCGGGGCTTGGGTTGCCGGCTGGACGCCGCGAAGCGGCGTGTACGACGGGGCCAAGTGGATTAATAGTTTTGTAATTAGCTACCTTATACTGCCGGCGCGAAGCGGCGTGAACGCAGGCGGGGGGGGGGGGGGGGGGGTGTTAACGAGCTCCCCAGTGATACACGCGCCGTCCGACTCTCTTTCGGACGGCACTTGTAGGCGCGATTGGAGTGCCGTCGGACGGCACTGTAGACACGGCCAAGAAGAAAAGATGAGATTAACACGGAGTCATCTCCATGAAAAATAATTAGGTCATCCCAAGCCGTACTGCGGAAGTGAGGACAGCGTAACAAACATATGTTTAATTTCGTTTTAAGATCTTCAATTTTTAACAGAAAGACCCTTTTCTGATAATTGCGTGGTTATATAAGTGTTTGTAAACAGAACCAAAGCACAGCACTCACATGTGAAGTCAATCATCCAGTACGCATAGTAATGGCCGGTTCTCACATGGAGCGAAGCGCTGATGTAGCGCTCCTCACGTGCCGTCAGCTACTTATCGCCTGCCACGAGCAACAGTTTTGACAGTGCGATACAAAGCTGGTGAACGCTGCGGTCAGCACGCGCTTAGCGCGAGGTTAGCGCTATGCTTGTAGCGCTCCGCTGCATGTGTGAACAGGCCTTAACTCCGCGACGGTAGCACGCCCCGTACTCGCAAACTATATACTCACAAAAAACAAATTTGTCGTTAGTTGTTTAGGTAGAAACAGTTTAGACTTCCAGAGTATGGCGGCATCGTTATCCACCGTATCTGAGAAATTTATCCAGAGCAGTACCACTAATAGCATGGAGTCTTTAGCGGGAGTCACGCAGTTCTGATCCACGATCGCACGCCGCTCCGATGCTCGTCCAGATCGAAGCGGCAAACTACCCACACCGCACGCCCGAACAACTTGCTCGAACGACTGAATTGAATAGGAGAAAGACAGCGAAGGCTGGTCGAAAGAGGATTGACACAAAAAAGGACATACAAACAACAAAGGGCGACTTGCTGTTTCTAATAAAAAAAAAACACACACACACACACACACACAACACAACACAACACAACACACACACACACACACACACACACACACACACACGCACACACACACACACACACGCACACGCACGCACGCACACGCACGCACGCACGCACGCACGCACGCACGCACGCACACGCACGCACGCACGCACGCACGCACGCACGCACGCACGCACGCACGCACGCACATGCACACACATATGTATACATATATTGATTTTTTTTTTTTTTTAAGCGGCGTCCGGGCGACTGGCGACCCGGCGACCGGCGCCTCGCACTCGTCGTGGCTTCGCCTCTCGCGCCTCCAAATTTCGCCACCGCCAAGAACAACGCGCCGAAAGCCGTGAATTTTTTGTTTTTATTTTGATGTTTATGTTAGCTTTCTTCTTCCTGGAGGAAATTACTTAGAAGCAAGAAAAGATAATACACACATGCACACACACAAAACGAATTCACCGCATTCGGTGGAAGTTGCCACGAGGGCGCCACAGTGTTTGGTGCCCCAACAAACTTCCGGTAGTGAATTTATTTGTTCTCCAGCAACGCACAATGATCGGATGAGAAGATTTTTCTTCGGAAAAGTACGTGTAATGCGTTTGTAAGAACTCGCGCGCCTTGTAGAACGTAGTACAAATAACAAAAGAATATGAGACACAAGGAAACGTAGAGGAAAATTGGAAGCGCGCAGTGGTACGCCGATAGCGAGCGGCAGCGAGTTTGTTTGCCAACAAACATCGGTGAATAGCTATTTAGCCTCTCGGCATAGTCTGATGTACTTTGTTTCACCTTACGATGCACCGCGATGGACGTTGCGAGCTACATGAGCCAATTCATAGCTCGAAGCTTCTCTCGTGACTTCGCGCTCCCGCGTCTCTCCGCCCAACCGGAAGGACACGTGGCACTCTCCGAGCTATGAAATGGCTCCGGCGGCCCGTAGCGTCCTTTGCGGTCCATCGGAAGTTGAAACAAAGAGCAGAAGTGTACGCCTGCAGGCCGACTCGCCGACGCCAATTCATGCTGCACAAAGACATACAATATACTTATTTGTTTCATTGAACTGTCTCCATGTCGTCGCTACCGTTTGCTTTGTCAAAATTAAGCCGCGGACGACACCGTCGCGAATATTTAATTCACTTCGCGCCGGCACCCGCAAGAAGGCGCGGCTCACATTCGATTACGCCGAACCGTTTCCAATGAACGTGAAACCGCCACATGAGATTACGGTTCCGTTCCGGTTCGGTTTCAATATCAAATGTTTGATTTCAGTTACAGTTTTGTTCCGATTCAGTTTGAAATAACGGTCTTGTTCCGGTTTTTGATTCGGGTTCGGTTCGATACACTGGTTAAAAGCTGCATCCTAATCGCGCAGGATTACAACAGCCAATTTGTCGCGTCTCGCGGCGCCAGGAACGAGAGCTTGCCCGTCTACAACTATTCAGTTTTGATTGCTTCGTTGAGGGCGCTCCCTTTTCATCATCGGTAATAAGGACAATGTCAGACTGTCAACTTTAACGGTGTTGGTTTACGAAATTGATGACTCCAAGCTCCTCTGTGCTTTTTACTCACACCATTAAACGTGTAGGTCACAATTGATGATGAGTAGCCATGGCTATTCACCATCAAGTTGTATTCCGGAAGAAATGCAACTTGTGACATCACGGCGCGGCAAACCCTGGTCGTGAGATCACGAAAAAAACCCATAAGAGGGCGCCGCTGTCCGGTTTAAAATTTTGCTTTCGGCTGCGAATGGCGCCATCTTGTGCGCGTCTTCCGCAGTCACTGATTGATTTTTTATTTATTTTCCGCCGTGTTTTTGTTTTGTTAAAATTAAAAAAAATGTAACGGTATACCTTGGGAAAATCAGGCTTCCCCTACACAAGCACAAAAAACCTTGTCCGGTAGTTACCGAGCGGAATTTACCCATGATCGCTGATTGCACTGAATACGAGCAAAGGATCAAAGCGGCGTGAAAACCACGTTTCGGCCACTGTTCCGCCGGAAAAAAAAAAACAAATGTTCCTGATGGAGACTTCAATGTCTTTATAGAGAGCGATCTAAACGCAAGCTGTAACTCAATATTGCAGTTATACCCTCTTCTAGGTCGTTTGTTAAAGTGATTTATTAAACGTATGACGAGATCATATAGCATGATGACCTTAACGTTGCGGTAAAGAGACACAGCAATGAAAAAAAAGTTTTTTTTTTAAACTTATTTAAAGCACAATTGTTTTGAAAATAATTTTTCCACACACAAAAAAAAAAAAATCGCGCAATATTTACGTTGTTAGACGCAAGCTAGGCAGCTGGGTAGAGGCAGAGCCGTATATATAGAGACTTTGGCCATTCGTTGTGAAGTATAGGCGACAAATGAGGAGGCGCCATTTTCCGAAATCGGGCTGGGCGTGTTCCAGGGCGTCTTCACAAATTCGAATGTGGCCAACCAGAAGCCGGAAATAATACCCTGGTGGGGGTCGCGAGAAACAAACTTGATAAGTGAATCGAAGTAACTCTCGGTGACTGAAAAGATGGTGCACGTGATGTTTCAATCACGGTCATCCAAAATCATGGTGGAAGAGTGCGACTATCGAAACGATCGACATAATCCGTACGCCAAGCGCCGAGGGCCTGGAATCTGTCGTCCAAGCGGTCCCACCTTGGACGAGCAAAACAGAGTTGAGCGGCGCATTCGTTTCTTACATCTTTCTGCATGATCATGATCGAAACATCACGTGCACCCTATTTTCAACTACAAGGGGTTACTACACTTCACTCTTTCGCGCTTATTAAAACCATATACGAACATAAACCTTTGATCAAAACAGTTTCTCGCTACCACCGCTAGGGGATTCGTTTAGGCTTCTGGTTGGCCAAGAGAGCATGCCAAGCCCACTTTCTACGTCTGGTGCACGCCCTGGCTCTGCCCGCGCCTCCCATTGACCAAACTCTCTGTATACACGGCTCTGGGTAGAGGTCACAGCCCGCCCTAAGCCCCGCCCACAGATCAGTGGCCCCGCCGTTACTAGACTGGCTTGGCTGCTCTACCCAACAAGCTAACAAGCCTGGTGTCTCCCGTTCGCGGCATTAGGTGCGTCTAGTCTGGCGTCTGGGAGTGCCTGCTAGCCGTGCGAGCAGATGTGCGGCTGCCTCCGGCATCGTCTGCTATTTCACTGCCGTCTCTCATCGTCTGCAATGCCCGTGAGACGCGGACACGAATGATGCGCGTCGGCGTCCGTTTCCACCCTCGTCCGTCTGCTATTCCGCCCCCGTCTAAACACTTCTGCAGAATTCAGAAGACGCGACCACGAAAGCGGCGTTCTAGTGTTCTATCATGCACGAGCTGTGGTTAAATACGAGCGTCTTTCAGCGTCTATCGATATACGGTAATGAGCGACCGAGAGAACTAAAAAAAAAAAAAAATCAACAAAATAAATATGCAGTTTTTCCAGCTTTAACGATCATTATTTTTGTCACATGGCATCCTCGAGCAAGGTGAGTGAGCGTCCTGACGCAGAATTAAAATTCGACATAAATTCTTGTCTTTCGAAGCGAAATCGTCGGGAACATAGCGGCTTGATGCAGCCGAACGCCCGATTGCCTCCAGCCAAAATGGCTCGCAAATTCTTACCTGTGTAGGTATTTTCTCGGTATTGAAACCATGGTTGCAATCATGACGGTTGCACAATTCACAGAGCAGCCTGGCCGCTTTTACGGAAACCAACATCTTTATTCGGAATCAACACGCGCAAACGAACAAATCAAGCGAGACCGAGCAACACAGTCGACGTCGGACGCTAGGGTTAGACCAGTTGCTCTACGAAAACAAACACCGGCACATCGTTTCCGAAGGCGCGTATTTGCGACAGTTGTTTGCTCCAAACTAGGTCAGTTGGGATTTTTTAAACACCTCGGTGAACGCTGAACGACTCGGAATTATAAAAAGAAACGAGGTCAACGAGCAACGCTCGTTAAGCGCACAGCATACGACGACAACCATGTTTGTTATCGTTTGAAACCGAAACCGAAAGGCAGTCTCGGGATATTTTTGAAAAGAATAATGTATCTATCTAGAATATTTGTTTCTCAAACATAAAAAAAAAAACAGTCGATTCAAATACTATTATGGCACGGAGATACAAATTTACAAAACCTTTCACACGTCATTCATCTCTCCCGCCAATGAGAGATGTAAGCTCCTTGTAAGCACGGGGCGGGGCTTAGCGGGGTGCGACCTCCCCCTTCTGCACCTAAATTACGTCTAACGGCGTAAATATTGTTTTTGGGGTAAATGTTTTTTTATTTAATTATACGTGTCACTTAAAGTTTGCGTTCTCCATTTTAGTGTCTCTTTAAGTGACGCACATAGAAGGGCTGACAACATTTACGATTGCTAGTCAATAATTTCTGCTAATAAAAATGGATTAGTGAAACCAATAAACAAAATTCTCAACGGTTCACAATTACAATCCATGAAAGCATCGTTGCTACTATACTGGGTGTCCCAAGTCGGAAAGATCGTCTGCCAATGACGCCGGATCTCTGCGCCGTCTGCTCGTTCGTTGGCGGCTGTTGGCGTCACGACCGCTTGCGACACCTCTTGTCTCCCGTGCGAAACGGCGCCGTATTGTTTGAAGACCGGTGGCGTCGCTGCGTTTCCATAGGAGCTAAGCCTTTTTCTTTCTTTACTTTTTCCTCAGGTAAATGGACCTCTTGGCGAATATGTGCTGCCACCTAGACACGCGAATCGGTTCGAGACTAGGTGACTGGAAAACAACGCGCGCCCAAGGCCTCTCCCACCCGTTCCACACCCAAAACGTCAGATACATCCTGTTCACCCATTGATGCGATGTGACCTATAGATACGGCTCCCCCAAGCTCACCTTTGTCCCCATCGTGCGTAATCTTCCGCCCCGAGGTCGACACAACGAAACCGACGAAACCGCTCAAAGGCGAGAAATGCAAGATGGCGGATTGTTTGGAACTAGATACTCTCGAACCCAGGCGCATGAAATACTCCGCGCATGCGCACCGCGTATTTCTACAAAAAGGTCCATTCGCTCTTTGCAAAGTTTACAAAAAAAAAAAAAAAACACCATCTGTGGGCAACGCTGCACAAAATCGTAGCACGATAGGTTAAGAAACCGAATTTCGCCGTCGATTTAAAGAGCCTGGCCGATACTTGGGACACACTGTACTTTGTTCTATCTTAAGCCTAGACGCTGCCAAAGCTACGAGCAGATGGGACCAATCGAACAGCGTCAAAAGCTCACCATCATGGCCCAGTGACTTGAGCTCTTGAGGCTGGTTCATGGGAACCATTGCCTCCTAACGTCGGCTGCGTCAACGTAAGCTGAAACAAAGTACAAGTCCAGTTGTCTTAATTTTGACTCGTCGTCCCCGATCGCAAAATGTATGTGGCACTCAAATTAGGCCTCCGCGCAAAACGCTTTGTCAGAATTTCTGGCACATTGCATTTGCGTGTACTCACACTTTTAAGCGTGAACTAAATGTTTCCTTCAGGTTATATAGTCTATAAAATGATAGCCTTACACCGCCAATTCACTTGGGTACTTGCTGCACGTGACTGAGTCTTGATTTAGTGCTCCCGGGATACTGTCGACACCAAATATTTTTTTGTTACTTTTTTTTTTTTGGAGCAAGTGGGTAATGACGCGTACGTCGGTTCACTCGATGAGGAATGTTCCGCTTTGCGGCTGAGGTTCTGGGGGGAGCACAAGACGGAGAACTCCGTTGGCTAATCGATCTGGCAAGGACCTATGGACCAAGGTATTATGACGGAGCAACAAAAACAAGTGGGGTGCCTCAATCATATCCTTAGTATTTATATTTTCCTAAGAATTACGACACGCTTCGGCGCGTGTCGTTGAAAAAAAGAAAAATAACAGATATGCAAATGAAGTGGCGAAACACATTTTGGAATTTAATTCAGGCACCCCTAAATAACCCTGTAAAAGAAAATCAATGTGGCGCAAAGTAGAGTGGGGATTAGTAACTGTTTTTTTCAGTGTAACTTTATGTTGTGTACTTTGAAACGGCCTAGTAATAAAGTTTATGACAAAACGAGGGAGCATTAAGTGTTTTTTTTAACGGTAAAGAAGCGCAGTGAGAACGGTTGAAATATATAGTCCTCGCATAGCGGTCGCTTTGGTAATATGCTAAACTGTAAGAATGCAGCACTGTAAGCACAAGCCTGCAGTCGTTGGTTAACTGGCATGGGCGTACCAACCGGGGGGGGGGGGGGGCAAGGTGGGCGGTCGCCCCCCCCCCCCCAGTTCTCAGAGGGGGGGGCAAGGCATGTGTTTTGCCTCCCCCCCCCCCCCCTCCGGAAACAGCCGCCACCTGGCAGGGCAAACACTGGCCGGCGGCTTCCAAGGGAGACCAGGGGCACCGTCTCCCGGCCCTGGGGGAGGAGGGGGGGGGGCTGGTTTGCGCACCCCACTCATAAACAAGTTGGTACGCCACTGAATGGGGGTTTGGTGACCAAACAGGCTAGCGCACACCAGCTCGTAGCACGTGGAGCGAAAGCTCGCGCTGCAGAACCCAGGGATCCTGGTTCATAGCCTCCTATTTACTGACAAAGCCTGGCAGATCGCCACAAGAAGTGGCCGCCGAAATAGAAAAGGTGGAGCGGCAGACAGTGGATCAGAATAGAGACACGTGAATTGCTCCCCGCTGCGGCGAGACGCCGAAACACACTTCTTGTGGGCGAACAAGTGTGTTTTGGGTCCTCGCCCCTCCAAAAGCTGTGCGCTGACGTCTAGGTTAGTCGAGAAATGGCTTTTTGGTGTTCTGCGCTACCAGATCCTCGCGCTCCAAATCTGCGACCGGGCGCTCTATGGCTCCGTCGTCGAACTGCCAGGCTTTGTGAGTATAGAGGAGGCTATGGCTGGGTTCAACCCCCACCCCTGCCCGTTTCGATCTGGATGAGCATCGTACCGGCGTGTGGTCGTGTGTCACTACAGCGTAGTGCACCACGCTAGAGACCCCAAGCTAGCGGTTGTACTCCACTGACTAAATTGCTAATCTACAGCTGGGAGACGAGTAGCCCGTTGTGGCAGACTAACCTCAGGCAGTATAAACATAGACACAAAACACAATATATTCGTTTATTTATTGTTTTTCTTTTAGAATTGGAGGGCTCTGATTGGGACTAGTATACTCGGGAAGAACGTTCTGTGGCTTTCCGAAAAAAAGGAGGAGTGTTTGTACATATCCGTAGTATACACTCAATGAACAAAATGTAAGGGCGCAAACGAGCTGGTGTACATTGCACATGGTTGAAAAAACCCCGAGACTGCGGGTAAACGACACGACACTAAAAAGTCTCTAACACAGCTGAAAGTTTTATTTTCCGAAACCTGGTTATATAGGCACTTCGATACAAAAGAAAAAAAGGGAGAGGGTGAGAACACCAAGGAATGCCACTTTCCACCAACGTATCCTCTGACTAAACAACAAGGACAACGAACTCGGCGTCATGCACTTCTCTTATCTTTGACCCCTCGCTTCCCGACCACCAAAACACTGGTACCCTAGTGCCACTAAATAAGCTACGCTTCAGAGTAACGACACTTGGCCATATTGTGGCTTAAAATCATGGTTGCCAGTCATCTGAAGCTTTATCTGAAATCACAGGAAACGCTTTTTTCCGTCCTCCACAAACGTTTAAACAGTCCGCGACAAAGGAAAGCAATATTACATGAGCTTCCTAACACCGAATCGAATGCTGAGGAAGTCGCACTTTTGAATCATGACGATCTGCAGTTGCGTCTGCCCTGCACAAGCCCCAATATGGCGGCGCCCACAACAATGTCGAAGAACGGAGTGCCGATACTCTAAGCGCAGCTCATTTAGTGGCTCTATGGTACCCCAAGCCCAGTAACACACATACAAAAGAAGAACGATCCGTCGTTCCCTTTACCCGGAATACTATACAGACATAAACCTTGAAGGTCAGAACTTCTCACAGTTTAAGAAAACGCCGAAGTTCGTTGTCCAACCCAAACGACGGCTTATTAACTGCGTTCCCGTGACCTAATATTGTTAATGACTCTTTTATCAAGCGCTTATGGTCATCTTTTTCCCGCAACTCTACTGAAGTTAAATGCCACAACGGTACACAGTTCCTACATTGGAACAGATGTTTTGACACAAAATGCCACAACGGTACACAGTTCCTACATTGGAACAGATGTTTTGACACGTTTTCTTAAACTGTGAGAAGTTCTGACCTTCAAGGTTTATGTCTGTATAGTATTCCGGGTAAAGGGAACGACGGATCGTTCTTCTTTTGTATGTGTGTTACTGGGCTTGGGGTACCAGTGTTTTGGTGGTCGGGAAGCGAGGGGTCAAAGATAAGAGAAGTGCATGACGCAGAGTCCGTTGTCCTTGTTGTTTAGTCAGAGGATACGTTGGTGGAAAGTGGCATTCCTTGGTGTTCTCACCCTCTCCCTTTTTTTCTTTTGTATCGAAGTGCCTATATAACCAGGTTTCGGAAAATAAAACTTTCAGCTGTGTTAGAGACTTTTTAGTGTCGTGTCGTTTACCCGCAGTCTCGGTTTTTTTTCAACCATGTGTATACACTCAAGTTGTGTGAGCACACACGCTACTATATATTTGAATGAACCGCCACAGAGAGCCGGTCCCGAGCATAATGTGGTGGAAAATGATGAATCGGGTGGAAACATATGCTGTAAAGTTCGATGCTCGTCAATACCTGTAGAAAAAGAAAACAAAAACAATGCAAAACGATAATGTGTTCGCGTGGTTCACCCCGACCTCCATTGGAACATGAACAAACCACTTTTATGGGGTTTTTCAAATGTCAGATAATTACGGTTATCTGGCGGTGTTTAAAAGCTTTCCCAATCAAATCAACATTAGAAAGGGAAAAAAATGAATATTATATACTTTTTTTGCATGAAACTCACATAAAACGTTTAACCATTCTGTAATAAGGTACAAAAGAAAAAGTGGTTCAACGTTGCAAAATGAAAGAAATTAATAGGAAGGCCTTCAATTTCCGATGATTGCGTCAAGCATAAAGCTATCGCAGTATTTGGCTGAGATGTTACTAGCTCATATTCTAGCGCACGCCATGCGTGCTTTATTATCTGTGTAGAATCAAAATTTCTAGCACGAACTGATAAATTTGAAGAGCTTCTTGCACTTTAGTGCGCGGCCTTCACTACTTAACAAGTTTATTATACACCGCACTAATATTCATCCTATATAAAAAAAGAAAGCGCACATCTATTTTGTGTAGATCTAGTTTATTGCTTTATTTGTCCCTTTTAACCATAATATTAAAGGGAAAGCGTGCCAGATGCAAAGAAGCTAGATTCCTATAGCTTTTTGTTCGATGTTCTAAGCATGCATGCTTCTAAAACAAGCCTGTTAATCTAATTTGCCAAAATACAGTACCCATCTAATCTTCTCAAAATAACTTAAAGTTCAAGTTCTCTTCAACAGCTTGCATGATTTTTTCAAAGCATATGCTTTAGAAGCTTGTATAGATTGATACTTTTTGGTGTTCAACTAAAATCAAGCTTTCACGTACTAAAACTGTCTGTACGCTTTCGGAATTTAGGTAATCGCCATCTCTTAAGCCGCATTCAAACCGCTCATACACCAGACACAAGAGACGGCGTTCGCTCCAGACATGAAGACAAAATTATCTGTCATCATGTCATCATCATCATACAAGCAAAAAACACGCATCAGGCAGTATCTGCTGGCTGTGTTTGGTATGATCAATTAGCAGTGTGAGTGCGGATTTATTTTCCGGCAAGGAACTTCTAACGCACACAACTTTGAATATGCAGATTTAACATTACTGGGCATTTGTCCGTGAGCACACCGAGCCAAGCATTCTTCTACGGCATTTCAATATTGCATGCCCATCACATGAGGTGGCAAAAATAAAGATATAAAGGGGCAAGCTATTCGAGTTCCCATTCAGATGCAAGAAATCGTTGCTTCAAGGAACCGGCCCGCTGCCAAGAAATCAGCAGGATCGTTCAAGCCGCTTAATGGAAACAGCGCGCGCTTCGCTTATTGTCACATTGCCCTTGATGATTGAACGCGAGACACTCGTTACTTTTTATGTGGACGGCCGTTAACAGTTCTTGAAGTAGTCGCTGCTTCTTGCAGGGGTCGTAGACACGGACTTGCCAACGGGGGTGTAAAATAACGGTTCCTACGGTTGAAGTTGCGTCATCTGACTGCGGTACTGGAAAAAATGATTTTCGTAGTACCGATGCCGGGTCGCCTAGAGGTTACTTGAGTCCCGTATCTTCCTCGGTTAGTTCATTGTTCAGCAAAAACCAAGCCTACATTACACGAAAGCTCTTTAATGAAGCACTGGCATAATGGCGGAATCTTTAGTTTACATTTCAAAAGAACGCCGAACAATGCACTCTCCCCTGTCGAGGGCTCGCGACAAAAAGAGTCTATAAAGTTCGTTCTAATGGAGTGAGTTTAGGACAAGCGCAACTCGGCGTGCTTTTTTTTTTTTAAATTTTGCTTTCACGTTTGTGTGAAAGAAAAGGACAATATTTCTGACAGGCTTTACGATAACGCGAGAGCGGGACCTTTCTCCGAAATTGCCCGAGCTACGTGATGCTGAGAATTTAATACCGACGCTTTTGAGATACACAGAAAAGGTGGGAATCAGGTCATCGACAGCGGCGGAGAAAAGGGTAACCCACAGCGAGTGGAAGAAACGCGAAGTATTGCTTAAATAAAATACTTTTAGTTCGAAAGTAATAAGCAGAAGGTCCTATGGTTGCCAATTTTATTATGCTGGTATTTTCTCGAATTTTCACTGCAAGAAAACTAGAGTTACAGGTCTGCTTTTACCCAGTAACATGATAATATTTGCGCGAATGTCGGGCACAAATTTGAGGCTAAGAAGGAAATAAAAGAATTTCTATGTTCCTTTGAAAGTTTTAACTATAGATATTTATCACCTCGCTAGTAGAATCTAATTGAAAAGACAGTGCAATACAAAATAAAGTTGCTTTTAATATTTCTTGCGTTTAAATGCATTTACACAAAAAATATACAAAAAACAATATGATATTTGCGTAAATTCGTTTAACATAATAGTTTAATATGCAGTTTTGCGCCATGATACTAGAAGAAAACGTTTATAACAATCAATAATTTCTAGATCCAAATGCTTTATCAATTAGTGACGCCGTATAATATATTATACCGATAGTTATTCTAGTGTTTGAAACCTAGCCGCCCGAGACTGGGGCCGGGTGAGCGGAGGCGGCCGAGGGCACTCGACCTACTCTATACTTACGACCACTAAATATGGAAACACTCGAGCACGCACCTTTCGAAGGGTCAAGTTTCAGCGGCGCCTCGTGGCGGTGGCTGGAACTCGGTATTTTTTTTTTTCGTCTTTTTCCGCGCTGCACCAGGTTGTGTTGGCCAACGTTACTGGAGCAAGCTCAGTTTCACAGCTTCGCCTGCGACATGGGCTCAGTGGCGGTCACGAGAACTAGCAGCGCTGCAGTCGAGCCTTGCTTCCGGATTGTCTAGACCGCCAAGTTTGAATAGCAATACTTGAGCTTGGGCGAGTTGTTGATTCATACTAACACTTCACAGCGCAAAGAAACAGACGCACACAAAAATAACTTTCAAACACTCAAAGAAAGAACACTCACAATGCGCTGACTCTGATCTCTGTGCTGTATTACACTTCATCTTCATCATCTTTTGTTTTGATATTATACACATGGAAGTAAAAATTTAGAAAAAAGATATATTCGGACGCTGTCTGCTTTTGTGTGCTATCAATACCCGGCCGATTGAGTCAAGGCAATCCGCTTTCCAAAGACGTTGCCATGCCGACCATTCTCGCGTTCATTTAGGCTTAGGAATGGCCAGAATCGAAAGACTATCTAAAAAAGCGGCGAGGTCATTGCTCATGCTTTGCGATTTAAGTGAGGTAAAGCAAAGCGAAAGCCTCCTGCACCATTCGTTGCTGACTAACGCGCCCGATATTGCAGCTACAACGACATATTAGCTTTAAAGCGAGCGGCGCTCACTCACCGGGGATCCGCCATGTTTCCCCGCATCCCTACCGAGCCAGTCACGTGATTTCAAAATCCCTCTCCTAGGTACTGCGGCTAACTTTAACCGCGGTTAGCGCTTCGAACAAACGGGCCCAGGTTGCACGCGCTCTCGCGCGGTTGAACGGCGGCACTGCGCAGGGCCTGGACGGAATCCTGGCCAAGGTATTGAAAGGCCTGGGTCCCGACGCTCAAGAGCAGTTGGCCCACATGTTCAGTCGCATATGCTGTGGAGATGACCCGATCCCCACTGACTGGAGGCGCGGTCGAGTAACCTTCATCTAAAAAAAAAAAGGTGGAAACAAGCAGCTGTTGCATGACTACCGACCGCTCACCGTCACGGCAGTTGCATACAGAGGATTCGCGACTACCATCAACTGGCGAATCACAGCATGCGCTGAGGGAGCCGGCGTGTTTATGGAACTGCAGAACGGGTTTCGAGTTGGCCGGCGGTTGGACGATAACCTGTTTACATTGACCCAATGCATCGAGATAGCGCGAGCGGAGAGGCGACCTCTGATATGCTGCTTTCTGGACATTGCTAAAGCTTATGATTGCGTCCCTCACCTAATGCTGCTGGAAAGGCTGAGACACCTAAAAATGCCCCAAACATGGGTGAGGTTAATCCGTCGGTTATACGACGGCAATGTTGTCACGACATCATTCAATGATGTGACATCAGGCGAGGTCACAGTTGGAAGAGGTTTACGACAGGGCTGTCCGTTGTCGCCGACGCTATATATGCTATATGCCTCTAGCATGGAAAAGGCCATTGAAGACACTGGCATTGGTTTCACTCTGGAACACCGTAAACATGGTGATATTTTAGCGTGGGGACTGCCTGGCCTTGCCTATGCTGATGACCTCGTCCTGATGGCCGACAGTGTGGAAGACATGAGGAGGTTGCTAGTCGCCTGTGAAACTGCAGCGGAACACCTCCAACTACGCTTCAATGCTGGCAAGTCAGGAACAGTAATTTTTTTCTAACGAGGAGTGCAATCTTGGATAGCCCATCTAGCAAGGCTCAGCCACACCTCTTCACACCAAGTACAGGTACCTCCGAATAACACTGTCGGCTAGAGAGGACTCCTTGATTGAGCACCATGAGGGCCTCAGGAAGTCCTCAGTTAGTAAGTGGAACATACTTCGAAGGCGGAGCCTATGGAGCTCTGACCGGTACATTGTCACCCGAGAACTTTGGAAGGCTGTGGCTGTGCCCGGGCTGACGTTTGGAAACGCAGTCATATGTGTTCCTAGTGAGCTACGCACATATCTTGAGCGGCGCCAAAGGGATGTCGGACGACAGGCACTAGGGTGTCATGGACAAGTAGCCAATGAACTGGTAGAAGGCGACGTCGGCTGGTCTTCCTTTGAAGCGCGGGAGGCAAACAGCAAGCTTCAGTACTACACACGTCTCCGGTACATGGACGGAGACCGGTGGGCTAGGCGATTTTTTTTATGTACATTCACCTGAAGCATATCAACTCGACATGGAGGAAGCGAGTCACTCGTCTTGGGACAAAGTTTAAGACCTTCAGCTTGGCCACTGAACCTCAAGCAGAAAAGGAGTAAATAAGCACAGTGCGGGAGGAATTGAAGAGGGTTGAGAGGGACCGTTGAATCAGCGGCATGCTACAACACCCTTCCATGCACATGTACGCTTCTCTGAAGACGGAGATTTCCCCGGTACACTTTCTGCGGGAACACACTAGGCTGTCGACTGCTTATTGAGGCCCGTGGTGGTGCCCTACTTACCCGCCTATACCGAAGCAAGTACGATAGCAGCGTGACTGACACGGTATGCAGTGCGTGTGGAGCGGGCGAAGAGACAATCGACCACTTGCTGCTTGCGTGCTGGGCACTACACCCAATGCTTGTCGTGGGTGCCCGCTTGGAGCAGGCACTTGGTTTCACAAACGAACATACCCATTTAGTATTCGCAACTTTCACGACCTATAGGAAGCGCACTGGTGCCCATCAAAATGGCTGTCATCTGGATGATCGTCGTTGAACAGGAGAACGAGGCTGGGCCTACGACGTATAAGTAATTCTAGTTTTGCTATTACGAGCTCGATTGGAACCTTACTTTATTTTTTTCACGTCAGGAAGGTGATGGCAAGCACCTTTATCTTGAAGCCAATCATCCAGGAGCTAGAGAGCGCGATTCTCACACCGCGGTACCACCATCGCTGAATGTTGCGAATGCTCCAAGCGGAGGCTCAAGGCATGGTGGCAGACTCGACTGAAAAATCAGGGGCGTGACCAAGTTGACCAAGGTGACCAAGATGGCCAATAGCCGCTGCCTTACTTTTGGCTGGAGGGGCAAACACTCACTTAAAACGACGGTGTCATGTGAACTGATTAACTTCGACTGTGCGAAAGTGACGGTTAGCGAACTTTGGACACACGTGTTAACCACTTCTCTCTCGTTGTTGTCTTTTTTTATTTCGTTTTTCTTTTTTTGCTTTTATTGGCGCGTCTTACGAGACTAACAATACAAAGAGATTGCGCCGCAAATATACATACATACATACATACGTGCATACATACATACTCACAGCCGGGAGCATGCTCTTCTATAGGGAGCGCTCAGATGGAGTGGTCGTAAGTATAGAGTTGGTCGTGGCCGAGGGGTATCAGGAGAGAGACAACACGCCATGTAGGAGGTAAAGCAAAAGCCCTTCCGCTTTATAGACCTTGCGTTTTATTTGCGTACAACCAAACCAGAGGGCTTTAGTGTTCAGTTAGCACGCCCTCTGCAGTTGTAGCGCTATTTAAATCACAAAATGAACGAGGTTATAACTGCTGTACTGCTGATAGAAACACTTATTTCAGTGAGTAAAAAAAAGAGCATAGATCAGCACTGCCTCTACATGAGTAAATATTTGCTCTTTGCTTAACACCATATAATGTTAATCTTTAGCGTTGGATACAATATGTGATGACGTCAGTACTTTGAGCACGTTTCTATACATCCGTAGCATATGTTTTTGACCACGACATCATTTACAGAAGTTCACCTGTTGTCCTTCACGTTTTGTATGCGCCGCGAACTACGAAACGACAACACTATTCAACCTCTTCATACAGCCGAGAGGTTGGGCGGGGAGTGGAGACGACAAGCACATTAAAAATAAAATCAGTAAACAGTAAACATATATTTATCTATCCTCTTCTTTGCAGTTCCTGGTCAGCGCCCGCTTCCCATTCTTCTTTTCGATCGAAAGACGGCAAACGACATCGGAAGGAAATCTTCGAGCGCTTCTTAATAATATTGTCCCGGGTGCCACGTCTATATATCTACACTTTGTTTTCTTCGTCGAACAGTGATTATGAATTGCAAGCCTTTGCGACGGCACTAAAGCCTTTCACGTTTAAGTTGTCTTTTTTTTTTTTTTTATTCACACGCTTCCTTATTTCTTAATCTTCGAAAAGGTCGTTGCGCTGGAAGAAAAATATTTGTTTTGTATTTTATTTGAAGAGACTACCATTAAACTTGACAAATCAGAGCCTGCTGGTATTGGAAAAATGTTTTGTCAGGTCCTCGTCCTTCTTGCCGTTCATGTTGCTTTCCTTTATTCCCGTAACCCTACTATTAGGCTCGAGAATTCCTAACTCTATTGACGGGTTGAGATGAATGATGATTATTAAACTCAGGGTGTTATTTATGCACCCGGCTTTGCCGCACAAAAAAAAAAAAAAAGAGCCTTTGATAGAAATATAATAAAATAAAAAATAAGGACGCACGGAATCATTTTAGAGGGAAAAAATAACTTAGAAATTGCGCGCTCTCACGTGACCAGCTATTTATTGTTGTTAACAGTATTTCCAGCTGGGGGACAAAAAATCCAAGCATTAGGGTGTTTTACAATCGTGCACTTCAAAGTTTTGTGTACGCAAAAAATAGAGTATTCGATACTGCATGCGCTGAGCCCAAGCTGCGCTTTGAATTTGATGCATGATGACGACAGTATTTCTCGGTGTACGCGGTGTTTCCGTACGGTATTCTAAAACACGCTATTGTGACTCCGGAAGATATGACTCCGTAAGTGTGACGTCATGGGTCCAAACAAACCGTTGCTAGGGTGGTTGTTATGGACAAATACATGCGGCTAGGTTTCGCTACGAAAACCCGACAGTTCAAAAATCAGGAGTAGGATTTAAACTTCTAAAAATCACAGATATAGAAAGCTTGAATGTCATATATGTTTCGAAAGAAGTGTGCCGGTAATCGCTTGTTTCTGAAATATTTACCACTGCAACTTCCGGTCCTCAAGATGCCTGCAGCAGACGACGAATGCAAGTCGTTTGAATCGTGTGAATAAGAACGATATTCTGATATTGCATTTGTTTGAAATATAATGATTTTCAGTAACTTATAAATATTTCATAGTGGGGTGTGATGCAAAATATTGTCACGAATGACAAGGAAAAATAACTGGGGAAACTAAACTTTTAATGGGGCGAACTTGTGCCCAAAAATAAAAAGGGAACAGAAGAAAGCACATCGTCGCGAGCGTCGAAGTCGGCGTGACAGCAAAGTCGAACGCTGGGGCGAAACTGACTGCGGCTGGCCGCGCGGAGCCCCTTTTGTGCACGCGTGGGATTCTGGAACAGTCGGCGTAGAAAGTTCAGCGTGTAGAACATTCTAAACTCGAATCAGCAACACGGTTCCCGAATTTACCAGAACATTACATTAGAGTCAACAAAAATGCGTACCCGCGGCCAGGAATCGAACTCTGGCTTTCTGCGCGGAAGGCACGCGCGATAACCATGCATTAGGCCACGAGCGCGCTGCATGCTTAGTTAGCTGCGCTCGCGGCAATATGGTTTATCATAAGTCCGGGCGTCGATCGAGATGCTCGTCTGCTAAAAGATCGCATTGGACCCGTGAGAAAAGCACTTCAGGCGATCGGTCGAGATCCCAAATTTTGTTTGTGGACTCGCGCTATGCGAGGGTGCGTCGTATCTGGTTGTAACCATCGCTGCAATGGTTACTAAAAAATCGTGGTAGACATGAATTCTTTAATAACCTGACAACCTCAATAATAATAATAAACTATACCTTGACGGCGTACGATTTCTTTCTCATACCGGCCTGCACTATGCCGGTAATGCAGTTCAGGTCGTCGTCGTAAATGATCTGCATGACGTGGTTTGAGTTTACGGCATTTTCACCCCTCTGAACTAAGCTGGGTTCTTCAAAAAAAAAAAAAAAAAACGCACATTGCGGAGGCCTCTACGGCCACGGAAATCCACTTGTTTACCGACGCAATTCAGTGAAGACGCCCGCTGCAACAGAGGCCAGCAAATCTATCGTGTCGTCTGCTACCAAAGCAAAGCGGAGTGTAATACTTCAAAAATGGCTTTCATTGTTGAAATACGACACTGAGACGACAAGAACATCTTCATAATTAGATATCGAGAAGTTAGGTTGCTTACACAAAATTATTTACTTAGTTGTAAGCAAAAATCTAGCCTCATGTGGAGTCTCTATGAATTAGTCCATAGCAACGTCCATAGCAACGGTTTGTTTGACCCAGACGCCATGTTGTGACGTCATCACTTACAGGGTCAATTGTGAATAAATGTCTATACTTCGTCTCACCCTAGTATGGACTAACCGCGAAGGCTGCGCTAGCGCGAGCGGCCAGCCTTGACTGCCTTGACTAGAGCACTTGCTGCACGAGCACTCGAGCAGCCGCCGCGGCTTCATTCAAGGTGACTAGCTCGCGCTTTTAGCACGCGCGGCTAACAATAGTCCATACTAAGGTGAGACGAAGTATAGTTTTGCTTCAGCGGGTTCACCAGTTGGCAAACCTTCGCAACTACTTCAAGGAGCTGCAATAACAACGACGACGAGGTGACGTCAACAGTGGCCGCAATGGAAGCCGCGAAGCGCGGGAATTTCAAACGTTCTATACTTCGTTTCACCTTATGTGCGAGCGTAGGCAAAGCAGGAAGCGCGAGCACGAAAGCTCTGTGCGTTCAGGCCTTGCTCGAGCGCGCGAGCTGGGGAGAAACGCAAAAAGCTCTGGTCTCGTGCTTCTAGCTTTGGCTTCGCTCGCAGATAAGGCTCGCCATCAGAACGCGCTCAGTAGCCGCGCACACAGCCACGCACACACCTATGGTCGCCAGTCAATACTCTCAGTTTCCTTCATGAGCGCTTTGCTTAGGGTGATAACAACTGGCCATTTTGTTGCGGACGGTTTTGTTTCCTTTTTGTTCCTGAGCGCGAGCAAGCGTGTCTGTCGGTACGAGCCCTTGGCACTGACAGTTCTACGGTGGCATTTTGTGACCGGCTATTTCTTTGTATTTTTTTTGAGAGCTTGCGCTGTCGGCATCGGTTACAACAAATAATGCTATTACCATATGGTGTATTCACGCGAGGGAGATTTTTTCCACAGAGAGTAGCAAACATCATCTCGCTTCGAGGTTACGTGCGCCATATCCCGATTGCTTGCTGTGCTGCGTTCACCCTTAAGCTAGAACACTGTACTTAAGCTGAGACTACAGCCCAACGAGGCAGAGGGGCTTAGAGCGATAAACTGGTGTCCCGTTCACCACGCAAAAGTAAGCCCCCTTGGCTGCCGCAATGTTGTGCAATTTTGACCAACGTTACTAGATTACCTCAGTTGTGGAACTCCCGCGGAGGGGGGTACCCCCCCTCACTCACCTCAATCCGCCTAGAGTCGTTCGAAGCGCCATCTATATTTTCGTTTCATAACTGTGCGTTCTAAGGATCACAGCTGAAGCGCCAAATGGCGATCACAACGCCGCCATTTCTCCCGCAGCGGTCACTCAAGAAACTGCACGTAACATCAATTTTTGGCTTCAATCGGGTTACAGGGGTTCCACCCCCGTCTCCCTTGCGGACGAGCCGCGAAATACCCCCACAGTTAGAATGCGCCTAGGTCGGGACGCGCTACCTGAAATCCCCGCTGAGGCATGGTTGTATAAAAACAATATTAATTGTGCTGCAAAACCTTGAAAACTAAAAATTTTAGAAAACATTTCCCGCCCCCATTTTGTACTAATCTCCAATAAAAGTTACTACAAAAAGAGTTCTTTTCGTTGGTTTTTACGTTTATAGTGACGTTGAAACGAACGTATCCCGATTCAGTTACCAAAGCAGCCGTCCGGCGGCGCGTCGAGCGAATCTGGGCGAGTCGTGGTGAGTGAGGGGGGGTACTGTTCGTGCATGCAGCGTCTATGAACAGTTCCGTAACTGAGTTAATCTAATAACGTTGATTTTGACCACTAGACACGTGACCCCTACGCAAAACGTTGACCACTACGCCAAACTGAGGCGAGGTTTGTATTGCGATCGCTGTAAAAAAAAAACAACAACATTATAAACTATTTTTCAATACTGTTCGCCCCAGAGATTAGTGTCTAGCTCCGATAAAACTCCAAAATACAGCACCGTGGCTGGCGGCAACTAGCGGAGGCATTGGCAAGTTGTCCGAGTTTTTGTCGTAAAAGCACATTTTGGACTTAAAACAAGCGAAACATAACTTATCTCTTTGGTACTGCTATTAAAGAGCAATAAGCAATGATTTGTGCGCGGTGCGTCGTTAAAATCTAGATGTAAAACTATAAGGTCACGTGTCTAGTGTTAAAAAATGTGCAACATGGGGGCGGCTATTTGGGAGTCAGTTTCAGCTGTCAGGTTATAGCTCTATGCCACTCTACCTCGTTGCTACAGCTAAAGCTACAAGCGCGGGGGAGCCCGCGCTCCTGGCTTGGAGACGGGCTTTTCTAGCGCGAGCGCTTGTTCTGCAGAAGAATATTTAATAGCTGCGATCTCGTGATCTCGTGGTTGTAGCATTGGCTGCAGTCTCAGCTTAAGGATGAACGGTGTATAGACCTTTCCAAAAACGAGCTTGTGGACGGTGTCATTTTGAGCGTTCGTGCGTATGGCGCGTGCTTTGCTCGCTTTCCGAAGCGACGAACACGCACGTGCTGGGCTGTGAAGATCGCACGCTGGACTGTGATTTTGTAAACATTGGAAAGGTCTATAGGAAGTATTCACTGGCAGCCATAGCTGTGTGCAAGACTGCTGAGCGCGTGCTGAGGGCGAGCTTCCACAGTTTTTTTGTAACGTGCATTCCGCACCCTCAAGATTGCCGGTCTTAGCAGCCTATTAATGTGGGCTCGTTCAGAGCATGCGCTCTAGACATCGCCCACAAATATGGCACCCAGTGAATACTCCTTATAGACCTTTTCTTTAACGGCGCCGCCATCTTGAGAATTGTGGCGCCGACGACGCCGTCTAGCGGTTTAGAAAAAGAAATACCGGCTAGTTCTGGCAGCGCAGCTATCTAGGTAGGCAACGGTGTGGGTATGGGGGGAACTTGGCTAGACTTGGCTATGGTGGGCTGCAATAACTTGGTTGGAGCTTGTCCGGTTGAATCTAGGTGGCTACTCACAGCCCATCACCTTGACTCCTCGAGAGAACGACGACGAAGACGGTGGGGTGTTTTGATTGAGTTTCCACAGCGAAGAATATATGAGCCGTTTAATGTGGTCTATGCAGGTAAGCTCTCGGCAATTGATAGCTCCATCTTGAGTGGTGGCATGTAGACTTTTTCACACCTTTCACATACCATGGGCTTGCAGATAACCTAATTGGACCACCTGCACCGGGAAATAAAATCGGTCCTCTTGTCGTAGACGAAGTGGTCGTGAGCTTAAAGGGACCATGAAGGCAATTTAATTTTTTTTTAAAAGAAGGTATTTTCAGAAGCATTGGGGTCCTGGCATGCCACACAATTTTTTCTAGAACTTTGTGACTCTTATTTCTGTACCTGCAAATAAATCTGCGAAACCGAAACAAACATTCAGCTTTCTTCCCTTTTTCGCCTCTGGAAAGAGAAGTGACGTCAGGGAGCACTGTCGGCATCGGTAGGATTTAGTGCACACTCAGTGTGGTTCCCGTGGTTCGCTATAGTGCACGGCGGTCTGTGAAGAAAACCTGGAAGAAATGGGCGACAACGCCGCGCTCGCAAACGAGTTTGAGCTCCCGTTCAGCGACCTCACGCCGACTGAACGGGAGATGCTGGTAAGGACGCAGAACTCTGGATTGGCGCTTTACGAAGGCGCCCCAGACCTACCACCAGCTCCTCGGTCGCCGCCTCAGAGCGACTCCGGCTGACGTGAAGGTGCTGCTCAAAGTCTTCTGATCGGAAATGCAACGAACAAATCCTGACACCGCTGTCCACAGCTCTACGCAAGACGACGGCGCGCAACCAAATGCTGCGCATTGCTGCATCGGTCGGCAGTTTATGCAAACTAACGTCGCCCGATCGACCACACGTCTTTAGCCGACTTTTCGCGCAACCTACTACTGCACATAAACGCGGCATGATTGGTGAGACACCAGCTCGCAAAGCGAACACGAGACGACACACGAAACGAAACCAGAACCAAAAGTCCGCCGCCCCCGGCGCTCGTACCTTTTTCTTTTTTTTCCATGGTTGCTCGATGCTTGTTACGCGCCCGATGTAGCAGTGCGGGATGCGTTCAACCAGTGACAAACGGAGGGATCGCTTCAGATTATGCTTTTATACACGGTATGAAACCTATTAATTCCTAACTACAACTTTAAAAGATTATCCAACGTTCAAATTAACTTTTTTCATCACATCTCACCACCGAAATCGAAACCAAGAGCGCGTCTATCGTTTGAACCAATCGCCAGACGAGGAGCCCGTTGTCGTCACGCTTCAACGGCGCACTTTAGTTCACCTTTCTGCCGCCGCCTCAGTGGGGTCTCAGGCATCGTTCCCGGCGCTATTATTACCGCGCCTGTTTGCTCGATTGGTGCGGCACCCAAACTTCTGTTCGGGCTAGAACTTGGTCAACAGTATCTGAGACGTGCCTGACATCCATTTCAATCGTCGAATAAAACTTCGAAACTGCCTTCATGGTCCCTTTAAACGTGACGTTGAGTCTGATACGAATCTCTCGCGATTCAAGCTCGCAATCGACTGACTTCATAAATAAAGATTCTTGGGGAAAATGCGAAGCTCGATAACATTGCAGTCACACTCGCGCTGCAGCTTCTTGTGCCCATGGCACACTTTCCGCAAATTGTCCTTAAGCTTATTAAAACTATTTATCCATCCGACGACCACGCAGTGGTAGCCAGACAACCGTAGATTTTCGGAAATTGCAGCACGGTAAAATGGAGCACTCGGAACTAACTCATGCACGACGTCCGTTTTTAAGCCTTTTCGCCCATACCCTTGGCGGTTGCATACCCTGTGTCAGCGGGCAATCCAAAAATGCACCAGGTCGAGGGTATGTCAGTTACTGGCTGGTTTGAGGTTATGCGAAAAAGGTCTATACACCTTTTCCACAAGCGCGCAGCCATCTTGAATATCGTCACTTCTGGTATGCGGTAAAACATCTTTTTGATCTCTCCCCGAAGCTAGAAGATGTTTACGAAAAATGCGTGATTGTCACACATTCCTGATTTGCCTCAGCTATATTTTCTCGCATATTCCAGGTTCAAACGTTTTATTATTTTTTCGCCCCGCATACCAGATACGGAACCCACGTGACTGAGAACGACAGGAAACAGAAAAGGTCTATAGGAAGAATCCGTGAAGTGGCACACATGACCTCGAAGCGCGATGGCGTTTGCTCTTTTCTGTGGAAGAAATCTCCGTCGTGTGAATACACCGTAAGCATTGCGCACATGAAGGCACCTTAGGTTTATTCAAAGGCCTCCAGAAGGAAACAACTGCAGAGAATCGGGCGAATCAGCCCGCGATCGGGACTCTGCGCGTGTTTCTCGGCACGTGCTGCTTCACCAATTCTATAAAACTTTTCTCTAACGGCGCCGCCATCTTGAGAATTGCGGTGCCGACAACGCCGTCTAGCGGTTTAGAAAAAAAAATACCGGCTAGTTCTGGCAGCACAGCTATCTGGTTAGGCAACGGTGTGGGTATGGGGGGAACTTGGCTAGACTTGGCTATGGTGGGCTGCAATAACTTGGTTGGAGCTTGTCCGGTTGAATCTAGCTGACTACTCACAGGCCATCACCTTGATTTCCCGAGAGAACGACGACGAAGACGGTGGGGTGTTTTGATTGAGTTTCCACAGCGAAGTACAGGGTGTCACAAAAGAAAATTTACACGGTAGTTTTTACCGCAAAAATAAACTAGGCATCGCTGAACGCCCATTCTCCGCCCAAAGGTAGAGCTAGAGGTCACAACCAGATGCCAAAGTTTCAGCTCGATCCGATAACTCAATCAAAAGTTATAAGTGATTTTCTGAAACTTTCAATGGGAAAATGGAGCCCATTTTTGCCCGTTTTCGGTTTCTGGTGCCATAGAGCCCCATGTGTTCGAAAACTCCGTCGGTCGCCATTTTCCCATTGACATTTTCAGAAAATCAGTTATAACTTTTGATTAAGTTATCGGATCGGGCTGATACCTTGGCATCTGGTTGTGACCTCTAGCGCTACCTTTGGGCGGAGAATGAGCTATCGGCGATGCCTAGTTTATTTTTGCGGTAAAAAAGACCGTGTAAATTTTCTTTTGTGACACCCTGTATATATGAGCAGTTTAATGTAGTCTATGCAGGTAAGCTCTCGGCATTTAATAGCTCCATCTTGAGTGGTGGCATGTAGACTTTTTTTTACCTTTCAGATACTATGGGGCTTGCAGTGATAACCTAATTGGACCACCTGCACCGGGAATTAAAATCGGTCCTCTTGTCGTAGACGAAGTGGTCATGAGCTTAAACGTGACGTTGAGTCTGATACGAATCTCTCGCGATTCAAGCTCGCAATCGACTGACTTCATAAATAAGGATTCTTGGGGAAAATGCGAAGCTCGATAACATTGCAGCCACACTCGCGCTGCAGCTTCTTGTGCTCATGGCACGCTTTCTGCTATTGTTCGCTTTTTAAAATTATCTATCCATCCGACGACCACGCAGTGGTAGCCAGACAACCGTAGATTTTCGGAAATTGCAGCACGGTAAAAAGGAGCACTCGGAACTACAGGGTGTCACAAAAGAAAATTTACACGGTCTTTTTTACCGCAAAAATAAACTAGGCATCGCCGATAGCTCATTCTCCGCCCAAAGGTAGCGCTAGAGGTCACAACCAGATGCCAAGGTATCAGCCCGATCCGATAACTTAATCAAAAGTTATAACTGATTTTCTGAAAATTTCAATGGGAAAATGGCGGCCGACGGAGTTTTCGAACACATGGGGCTCTATGGCACCAGAAACCGAAAACGGGCAAAGATGGGCTCCATTTTCAGAATGAAATTTTCAGAAAATCACCTATAACTTTTGATTAAGTTATCGGACGGGCTGAAACTTTGGCATCTGGTTGTGACCTCTAGCTCTACATTTGGGCGGAGGATGAGCGTTTGGCGATGCCTAGTTTATTTTTGCAGTAAAAAAGACCGTGCAAATTTTCTTTTGTGACACCCTGTACATCATGCACAACGTCTGCTTTTAAGCCTTTTCGCCCATACCCTTGTCGGTTGCATACCCTGTGTCAGCGGGCAATCCAAAAATGCACCAGGTCGAGGGTACGTCAGTTACTGGCTGGTTTGAGGTTATGCGAAAAAGGTCTATAAATGTCATCGAGGTTTCTGAAAGGTCTGTGAAACCGCAGTATTTGGCTTTGAGCGACGCCACAGATATTTCTCCGGGAAGAAACCATTCCGTCCATGGGGCTCTTCGGGTGGAATCACACCTCGGCGTCATGGGGGGACACTCTTAATAACGAGCACCCACAGCTCGAAAAGGGAGGTAAGAACGCATTTACGGACGCGAGTAAGCGTTGATTTTTGTCTCCGATATTGTTGTTATTCTTTGCAGTCGATCATTGTGTTTGCCTCTTGGTCTTTATGTTATAACACCCTCTTTGAAGGGCCTTAAGATCAACGAATAAAACTGATACAAATACGTTATATAGCTTAATAAAAGCGTTCAGCAGCGTGCTTTGTGACCCTAAAGGAGGGCTTCTTTTCAGTATATCCGAATAATCGAGAATATTTTAAACTTAAGCTAAAATATAGTGTTTGATTATTTTGTAGCGGCGCATTTAAAATATTAATAAAATAGTAAGTTTTGTTTCGTTTTGTTTATTTTGTTAAACACCCCAAATTGTGTTTTTCGTTACTTGTTTTCCCCGTCCCGCTACTGCCGTGTCCCACGCACGAGCCTCCTTGGCTTATGTGGGAATTAAACAGTAAAATGTACAAGAAACGTAATAAAATGTATTGTAGCTTTTGGCCGCGGAGTTTGTTTTTCTCATGCTCTCACTGAAAAAGGGACACTTCCAGTCCTGGAAAGGTTAAACTCGTGGTCATTATTTGCTTAGTCGGCTTAGGGCACGTGCAAACACTGTTAAGAGGCACCGGCTGAAGGGATCAAGAAATCGCGCCCCGGGACTTTAGAAAGCTTGTTTAGGTCTTAGCCGGAAATGCCGTCTGAGACACGCAAGTGTAAATTGTTGCGAAAGCCGCTCGGCCATCTCGGTTAGCGTCGGGTTTGCGTCGTCAGTGTTAATCGAGACACATTCGCGATCCTTGGGTTTTAATTAAATTAAGCGACAGGGTCGGCAGCTAGGAAGACCGCGGGTTCTTCTCGACCTGGACGAGTTAATTAGTAGACCTTCCTAAATAGACCGGGACTTTTAAAGAAACGCACGTGTCCTCCTCGTCCGAGTGTCGCTCGTAATAAAGGCTCTAGTCATAAATCTGACTAGTGTTCCGCTGCGAGAATGTTTTTTGACAAACGCGTTAAGTCAGAGAAATTTAGAAAAAGATATTCAGGTTGATACTCAGGCGGTGCGAGTTAAAATCGCCCGAGTCGCTTGCCGAACAGTAAAGCGCTACGAATTAAAGATTGTTTTTTTGTGCATTGCGTACATTTTGGAGCGCAAGTGTACACATTGAGAACAGCAAGCTAAGCTTCGAAGAAAAAACGGAAAGTTTTACAGAGCGGTAACAGTCTCATATACGCAAAGCAACGTTTTCTCGTTTTGAGGCCATTTACCCATCATTGTTGATACACAAGACCTGGACTTTTTTTTTTTTATCCGTTTAAGAAACGCATGCCTGATTTCTCAATAATAACATATGCGATAGATTAGTTTTTCGAAAAATGGAAATATAACGAAAAAATCTCGATTTGTTTCTTGGAGTAAAGACGAAAAGAAAACGAGCATGTCTTAAATCGCGGTCTTTACGTAAAAGAAAGACGCCTATGCAAAAAAAAAAAAGAATGTATTTCAGGACTTTGTGAAATAAGTAGTGTATGTTAAAGTCATCAAAACGAAAACAAAGTAAAAAACAAACACGCAGAAGACACGTAAGCCTGCTTACGTGTAGGATTGCGAAAGCATTATAGTCCCGCGGGGGAAATCTTTTCGAGTAATGTTTTTCTAAACGTATTAAAGTTGCTTCTACACTCGGTGTGTGTGTTTGCGTATCCGTGGTCCTGCTTCCTCGGCTGTGGCGTTTTTGCGTGGGCGGCCACATTAGCCAGTGGAATCAACCGTAGATGTAGGTACGCTGCTGCCGATGTCGAGGCCTTAGATGCAAACGCGGTGGCCTCACAGTCCATCGCACGAAGCACACAGCGAGCACAGATGAAATCCGAAGCGCAACTGACGGGCCTGAGGCAGCGCGCCACGTCTGCCTTTTGCACAAGGCGCTCTGGAGGTGACATCACGCTCCCCCACTGCGCCGGCTTCATGACTTCTGTGACGAAGCATCTTTGTTCCTATGCTTTTATTTGTGAGGCCTGTCCGCTTTGATCTTGAGTGCTTGATGACCTATTTTTATGGCCATCTTTCGGGCACAACGCCGACACCGCCTTTCAGTTCACGCCGCTTTTCAGTTGAGTGCTCCTTTAACACTGTCGCGCTTTGGTATCCACAATCGGCTAGTCTGCCTCGTGATGCACCAACATAAGTACTAAAAAAAACTCCACCCACATCTCTACGGCCCCCCCCCCAAACAAAAAAAAAGAAAAGAAACAAAAGACACAGCATTGTTTTGTTGAAATCTTAGTGCGCCGACGCGCATTATGCACTGCAGAAAAAGCTTTGCTTTTTCTACAGTCACTGAGAGCTCGGCCTGTTCACACATACAGCGGAACAGGCCAGGCCAGTCGGAGACGCGTTCCGTGCACCATAGCCACACCCGACGTTTCTTAAGGGGGGAGGGGGGGGGGGCACTACCTAAGTGGGTCGACTTTTGAATCTTTGGCTGAATATGAATGAAATCTACAGTATGTACTGGCCGGTGCAATGAAGAATGCAGTGCAACGTTTCATCTTTTTACATAAATTGTAAAAGAAAATATCGTCGTTTTTACCAGGAACACACCTACTTTGTTTGGGAAAACTATCGTTAGAAAACTAATTTAATACCCAACATTTTTCTTCACTAGATATACAGCAGAATGCCTGGATTTTATGCTAACATCGCAGTTAAAAATCAAATAAATATATTGCCTTTTATGTCGTCGATAAAATCTTAATATCTTTTATAAAAGACACACAGAAAGTAAAAAAACGATTCCAGAGTTGCATTGCCCACACAATTTTAGTCCCTCTAACGAACGATAGTTTTTCTAAAGTGAAACTTATGCCAAAAAGCGGAACGGAGAAAAATGTGTTCAAAACGCTCCAACGTCTAACTTCTCTTCAGCGTCAGTGGAACTAAAACAATTTATAAAAATATCGCTATACCGTGTAAACGAATTAAACTTTCTGGGAATACTCTCTAGATGTTGGTGGATGGAAATGTGGCATGTGTAAACATCAACTTTTTTTTGCAGAAATATATTTTTTTTTTCTGGATAGTGTCCCCCTTTAAACGGTAACTCCGGTACGTTTCGTCAATTTTAGGGTTATGACTGTCCTTAGTGCACGAAGTATCCCTGAATTACGAGGTTTAATCTCTTTTTCGACGCCTCGTGTAGTTTTATAGATATCTTGTCACTAAATGTTTGTTTCGGGGGTCTACGGCAAAACCGAAACTAGTGGCTCAAGAAAATGGCAACCCTGGTGTTCAGCTGCATGGTCGTCCTCTAATGCAAACATTCGTACCGTGGTACCGCAAAACGTTCGAGTTGCCCTCGAAAGAGCAGTTCCGATCAGTTGGGTAAGATACTACGGCTGTTTTACTGCTTTACTTCGTCGATATCAAACGTCTGTAGCAAATGTTAAAGGGAAGGAATTTTCGGCTGGGGTAAATTGGGATTTTACTAATCGCATATCATTTAGTGCGCCAAAATAAATTTAATACACTAGAGTAGAATACCTAAAGCCTGCTTTTAGGTACGGACATTTGAAAATGTAGCGGATTATTTCGTACTTCATTTCCTTTAAAACGTTTTCTTCCTGTAGTGCAGGAGTTAGTGAGAAAACGTCATCACGAGGTCTTGAAGGGATCAAAACGACCCCCCCCCCCCCCCACTTATCTTCTGATAACTACAATCATGGTGGTGTACAATGCATGTTGCACACGCGTTGCGAAAGCTTAATGTAAGCTTCCACTCTTGCTCCTATTCAGCTCGCGCTGAGCGAAAACTGGAGCCCAGAACAGGAACCGGAACAAAAGCTTCTTTTTCAGCGCGCAGCTGAAGAGGAAGGCTGAGCAAGAACAGCAAGGCATGGTCGGCATTGCACAATCATGCCAGTCCCTTGGGCTCCTTGCACTTTGGCACCAAGATGCGCTTGAGCGAGCAGGGGGTGAATACTATTCGTGCACAATCGCTGAGGAGCGCTTACGAACGACGCGGCAGCTAAAACATAACACAACATGCAGAAATCGCCCGCTGGGACGGCTGGAAACCCAGCAGAAAAGCACGGCGAAAGAAATGGCGGCACGAAAATTTACCTCCTTGAGTCAGAACATGACATCAGGTTACAAAGGTGCTTAACAAACAGCCAACCGGCTGAATTCCCACTAAGAAGATATGGATTTTAGTGAGGATTGCGATTCCTCATGAGTCTAATATTTTTGGAGTGCTCATATTTAGCCTCCGTTAATTGATATATGCCATTTAGTTTGGTTGAACTTTTGACCGGAGTTACACTTTAAGTGAAAGTGAGTGAATTATCAGAGTTACCTATGTGATTGATGAGGCTGATAACGTGTTTAGATCTAAATAACTGTCTGCGCTGTGACAGTGAGCAAGATTGGTGAAACGTCATGATAGGGACAACAGCAGCAGCCATTTTTTGTTTATGCGCCGTATCATATTACTACATCGTCGATCGCCGGGCTTCCTTCATAGGCTGTATCGATAAGCTCTCTAAAGTGATTTGGGAGAAACTAGACGCTTTATACTTCTTAGAGTGCACCTCTCTGCCACCAAGGCGGGAGCTTTGTTTATAGTCCAAAGACGCCAATATATTTTCTTTATAATTAATACGCAATTAAAGGCAAAGGTGCAAGCGAGCTGGACAAGAATGACACAAATAATCCCCGGAGAAGGGGAACAAGGGGGACAAAAGACAAACACAAATCTCTAAACACCTAGCTGTGTTTGGATATTTGTGTTCGTCCTTTGTCCCCCTAGTTCGCCTCCTTTAGGGAATATTTTCGTCATATTTGTTTTCTAAGATACGTTTAAGATGTGATTAATCAGCGGTAAATGTGATTTTCACGCGCAGAACGACAGAATAATTAGCAAAGGTTAGCACGCCCACTCTGTTAATAAGGAGTTTTAGTAGACTGTTTATCCGCACTCTTAACGGCACCCGTTAATAATACATTGCATACGGATGGGCATCGGCGAAGTATATAGCATTGGTATCGGATTTTAAAAACGCTTTACTAAAAGTCCTGATGTTAGACAGCGGTTAAGCACGCAACTATAGAAGCAAGTCAAATGATAAATCAATGATAATCACAAAATAAGATTAGCAGAGGTTAAGACGTCGTGACAATTATTGTCCAAGACACCGCACCCTCCAGTGAACAGCAACCCGCACAAGAAAAAATGAGGGCGGCCACCTGCTCCTCAAACATTTATGAGCCGCACAAGTTACCCATTGGTATATTTTTTTTTTATTTTGACGTTGGGAAGAAAGTCTTTGTACTTCCAAAAGCGTGTCGTGCCACAATTTATTTCTCCCCCTCCGCCGCCACCCCACACAAAAAAAAAATCGTTGTCATCAATAGTTGTTTTTATGTAACATCAGGAGACTCATATAACATCAGGGATAAACGTACGTTATGACTGCGGCGCGCTTGACGAAACTGCTGTATTCCTCAAGTTGTATATTGCTGAGTGCAGTATTAACCAGACCATATAGCTAGCACGTCGGAAATAACAACAAGTAGTGTAGCTATAGGGCCTCGTCGATCTAAAATGATCCCCAAAGTGAAATTTACAATTCGATTTACTACATCCCCCGTGGCCCCTAAACCACCGGCGCATTTAATAGACGAACCTTCTCGTCCTTGAGGTAATTATTGTGACCATTCGTACCTTCCTTTTAAGCAAAGAAGTAAAAAAGAAAAAAAACATAGATATTGAAAATGATCCTGACAAGAGAATGATTACAAATTTGTGTATTTCTTGAAATGGCCGGAAGAGCTTCTTTTTAACCTCAGACGCTTAGGCGGTACAATAGACGGACCTGTGTAAAGTGCACATCGGGCTAGATGAAGTCTTAAGTGCCGCATCCGACGTCTGGACGGCGCAAGTTGCTCTCCATGTTAAGGGGAAGTAATTTTTTCTTTTATATGAAGTCAAAGTAGTTGCAGTCACTGAAAGTGCATTTCGACACACTGTAGTTATTTGGTGTATTAGAGACTACATTCCTAACTGAGTACAGCGCTTTCCCCAGAAACGCCTTGCCAGGCTCTCTAAACTTCGTGCCTGCATTTTTTGCTTTGTACTCTTATTGTTCTGCAACGAGCTGCAATACTGCTTACCAGTGAGAAACACTCGACTGTCTCTATAATAGTGATGCCCTTAAATGGTTCCGGGGAGCGAGAATAGAACGCGTGAGTTCGCCACGGTTCTTCATTCTTTTATGCTCGGTGAGATCCGACAACTGACGACATTTAACGACGGCTTTCTGGAGCCTCATAAAGCCGGGAAACAAGCGCTGTTACATAAACTCCGCTGTGGAAATTTCCATAGACGACCTGCGAAATAACAATAAAACGCGAAGGGACTTCTTTTTTGATAGAGATGACACAGAGAAACTTCCATAGTTGCATTAGTTGCGCCAGGGTCGCTCTTTCTTCTCCAGATGCTGTACGAGAATTTTAAATGTATTGCAGTTGCGCACATAGGAGACTTGTTATAATTTTTTTAATGCATGAAAGCAAAATTAATATCCTCTCAAAGTAGTCAGATAAAATCATTTTAAGGTAGGGCGTCGCCGCCGAGAGCGAAGTGATGATGGTAATTGTCCGCAGTTGGGAGCATCATTAGCCAGAGAAGAATGTTACACCCAAGTTAATCGAAAAAAGGTGAAAAAGGTGTAATCTCCTATGCGCCTTCCCACACCTTCTGAGAGCGGCTTTCCTACAATCTGCTGGCGGTTCGATACGTCCTTCTTACCTCGCGCCTAGAAAGTTTTTTTTTTGTTTTTTTTAGATTACGCTATACATCTTTTATTCTAATTTAAGTGATGAACCTCCTCTTCGATTTGTCAATCTGACGAATTGTTCTTGAAAAAGCACTGAAAAAATTGCCGCGGTAACACCTTGCTTAAAATACAAAAACTCTCAGTTGAGAATGTTCCGAATGAGGACAACCGGGCATCGGGTAGGATTTCAGTGCGATTTTTTTATTCCTCAGAAGAGATCCGCTATAGACAACGATAGGTATTGATCACGACTGCTCTTATAAAATGTTGCATAAGAAAAAAAAAAAAGAAAATAGCAACTTGAAGTTATCTAGCCGTAATGCCAATGCAACACGGCGGCTAGCGGTACGAATTATTCAGGAAGGCACGGTCAAACACGGGGTCGGGTCACACCTTCTATGTTATATAGGTCGGAAAATATCTCAATGTCACGGTCTAGTATGCGGTCCAAGATGCAAACATTTCACGCGCAAAGAATATCAAAATAACCTACTATAAAACAAACAGTGATAACGTCTTAGACATGAAGCTCGAATAGCTTAGGTTCATGGATAATACACAAATGTTTCTCTGGGCTCCTATTGCATACCGCAATACACAGGGTGGCCCCCAAATATTTACGTTTTGTTCTCTCTGTTAAAAAAAAAAAAGAAAGAAAGAAAAAAGAACGCATTGCCGAACTCTGAGTCTCCGTGTCTCCATCCAAATGGAGCGTCAGCGGTTCGAAGCAGACGCCAAAGTATCATAACTAACCGTTATATATATTCGAACGTCACTGGTAATTTTTATTTAAATTTTGAATAAATTCGGCTGAATCGGGCCAGTCATCGAAAGCGAACGAAAACAGGTTCAATTTCGCTATTGAAATTTTCAAAGAATCACCAATAACTTAGTGATTGAGATAATTGTTCGTTTTGACACTTTTTTCACCTAGTTCAAGCTGTTAGCTTTATATTTGCGCGAAAAATGAGCGTTCGGCTATGCATAAATTGTTCTCGCTGTAAAGCGAAAAAAAAATATTTTTCTATGATGAAATTTATTTTGTTAAAATGATCGGAAAAAATATTATTGGAGTGTGGATCAATAATTTCTACACAATGACCGAACGTAAGGTGAAGAATTACGGTATGATGGGAACCATCTAAGGAGGCTTTTACCTCATTCGTGTAGCACGCAATTCACATTGCAGCTGAAGCCCGAAATTCTTACTTCAGTTTGTCCCTCAATAGGAGTTCTTTTATGTTCGTACAGTCCCAGACAACTTAAGAAATGTAGGGCGTGTTCTACTATTCGCTTCGGAGTCATTTTCTCTAGACTGGCCACCCCCGACGTTTCTTTAACTGTCAGTCAGTAACAATAGTCTTGTTCATCCGGCTCATTCTAACATACTTCAACTTCTTGATGTTGTCACAAGAGTAGCACGCTCTTCAAAGTGGTGCATTGAAATAAATTGCATAAACAATCTATATACAGGGTGTTTTTGATAACTCCCTGTATATAGACCGGTAGCGTTGAATACCGCTAAGACATATAAAACGTTCCTTAACTTTGTTACAAGTTTTAAGTTGCACCAGCATGTATCGTTCCCCACAATATTAGGTACTACAAGGGCGACAACTTTGGAGTTGCTTTTTAGCAACAAGGAAGGTCTAATATAGACTGTCTCTAGCCTTCCTAGAATTAGTGACCATGAAGTCGTAGTTTGACGAATAACCAATATATTTGAAATCAAGAGGCCTAATTTACCTAGGAACGTCTTCTTTTACGAACGCGGCTACTTTGAAGGTATTTAAAATAAACTATGCGACTATTTTTTTTTTTTTTAGTTTAGAAAGCTATCTTACCAACTCGACGTTGAAACTTTTTGGAACCTCTTCAGAAATAAAGTAAACTCCTTAGTCAATGCATTCATTCCATCCAAATTACTAGGTTGCAGGTGACGTACAGACAAGCCGTCGATGAATGAAGAATTGCGTTTCTTGGTTAAAAAGAAGAGGCGTGCATACCTAAAATATCGACGAAAGAATAACACATTTTCACGTTTACACGTCGCCGAATTAAATAAACAATTCAAAACAAAATCGGACGGATGAAAACGTAACTTTCATTCGTCTCTTGACAAAAAACCGAGAAAAAACCCGGAAAAGCTTTGGAAATATGCTAATTAAAAAAAATAAGGCCTCAATCGGCATTCCCTTTGTTAGTGATAGCGAGCAACCTGCAAGTGAAGAAGAGAAAAATGCTACACTCTTCAATAATTATTTTCATTCCGTATTTTCATCAGTAGTCAACACGGAGCATCTGGTATCTCACGAAGGGTTCATTAAAAAAATTGATGGGACCGAAATTTCTTACAACGGAATACTAAATTTGGTGAACGAATTAAAGCTCAACAAAGCAATTGGTTCTGACCGTAGACCCGATCGTGTTCTCACATCATGCTCTGTAATCATCTCATCCTACTTAGAAGCCCTTTCCAAAAAGTCTCTATTGAGTGGACGGCTTCCTAGCCAGTGGAAAACAGCAAATGTAGTGCCCCTACATAAAAGCGGCCAAACAGACCACGTCCAAAACTACAGACCCGTTTTCCTCTTTGTACGTGCTCCAAAGTAATAGAACACATAATTTACAGAAACCTTTTTAATCGCATTGGAAAAAAAAAACAACTGCTATCTTACTACTGCATAACACGGATGTTTAAAGGGATTTTCTTGCGACAAGCAGTTGGTTGAGTTCTACCATGACCTTGCAACTTCATTTGATAACGGGCTACAAGTAGATTGCGTTTTCCTTGATTTTCAAAAAGCATTCGAAACAGTACCTCACGCGTTATTTCTCTAAAAACTAGCAACGTTAAGCACTCCATCTAACACTTTTGCATAGCTCAGCGATTACCTATCCCAAAGAAAGCAATCGGTTTTAATCAGCGGCAAAAGCTCGGGTAATATTGGGGTTACGTCTGGAGTAGCACAGGGTTCTGTATCGGGACCACTCTTATTCTTATTTTTTATCAGTTATATCACTAACTCCGTACGATCGAAAATACGCCTATATGCTGATGACTGCGTGCACTCTCAAGAAAAAAGGGTGTAAAAGGGTGTATCGTTACACCCTTTATCCCATATAATACACCCCCAAACTTCAATTCGACGTACAGCGCCCTACAGTCGAACAGACGGCTCGAAATTTTACGAGGGGCTTGATAGCAGTGTGGTACAACTTATTAAAATAGCTAATGTACGCTTTATGACTACAAAAAACATAATCGGGGTTTTCGTGGCCCTACTGTAAAAACTCGGTGTTTTCTTTGTGTGGTCTTTGATACGTACTTTAGCAATTTAAAAAGTTATATCGCACCGTTATCAAGCCCCTCGTAAACTTTGGGGCCGTCTGTTCGACTATAAGGCACTGTACGTCAAAATGAAGTTTTGGGGTGTATTATATGGGACAAAGGGTGTAACGATACACCATTTTACACTCTTTTTTCTTGAGAGTGTACTTTACTCTGAAATTCATAACACGTCGGATTGCTGGGCTCTGCAGAGAGATATCTGTCGTATCTCCACCTGGTGTGAAACATAGTAAATAATTTTAATCATAACAAAATATAATCACGCATGTTTCACGCGCAAGAAACACCCTGTCGCCTTCAAATAAGTTATCAGCGAAATGTCTTTGCCAACTGTTTCTGAAGTCAAATACCTCGGTGTATATTATACAGACAACCTTTCGCCGGCCATACACGTGGACTACACATCCACAAGAGCGATTAGAATGATGAACTTCGTTAAACGTAACTTTAAAGATCGTCCCAAGTTCACTAAACGAACAATGTATCTAACCTATATTAGACCGATTTTAGAGTACGCCTGTGTCTCCTGGGACCCCTACCAGGCCTACCTCGTCAATCAGCTAGAATCAGTTCAAAATAGAGCAGCTCGTTTTATATCGGGTAATTATAACTTTGGATCAAGTGTGACTGAAGTAAAAATGGAACTTGATTGAATTTTTATTATTCCAGAGAAGACGGTCGACCTACGCGGTTAAAATTTTACTACAGTATTTTTCATAATTATCTCGGCTTTGACAAATGTAAGTGTTCCGCGCCGCGTGGACGGGCGGTATCGGCCGAGAGATTGACGACAGCGATGACTGCTCTCGGAACCAAAAACTGACTTTTATTCTCGAACCTTCTCCTAATTATATACATGCGAGGCACAGCTGGCGCCATCTCGGGAGTCAGAAGTTAAACCCCGTAGCACATGGTTAGCGACCCCTACATCTCCCCTCCTGGAGAGTTACTAAACCGAAACAATTCACAAATTGAGCCGTCGTGGCGGCTTGACCACGCGACCACAACGAGTCCTTGTGACTCCTCCTTGCGGTGAGCACGCCGCAGTTGACTCCGCTGGTAAGGCTGCTTCAGGTCGGGGCCGCGAAGGCTGCCCCGCTGTTCGACGTCCTGTCGACTCTCCTTGGGGTTGAACCCCTGACGACTGCTCCGAAGCAGGTAGGGAGTCTGGCTCTCTTGAGGCCCCAGACGAAGTGAACGGCGCCAAGTGTCTCCGGTTCCGCTGGAGCGTACCCCTTGGAGTCTCAACGATGTACGAACGAGGCCGCTGGGCCGGGCTGAGAACTTGGGCTCGGCAGTTGGCATCGGTCACCCAGACAGTATCGCCTGGCTTCAGAGGGCTCAAAGAATGGGCGTTGTGCCGGCGACGAAAATCGCGAGCCTGGCGTGCTTTGTCCCTCGTATCCCGGGCTCTGAAGATCTTGTGGCTAGGCTGTGTTGGTGCAAGTCGTCTCGGCAACGCAGGTAGCCGTGTCTGGAGCCGTCGACCCATCAACAGCTGGGCAGGTGACACGCCGGAGACCCCAGGAGTGTCCCGGTAGGTGAGGAGTGCCAGGTATGGGTCATCGGTCTTCTGGAGGAGGTCCTTCACTGTACGGACCATACGCTCTACCTCCCCGTTGCTTTGAGGATATCGAGGGCTGCTGGTCTCGTGCCTGAAGCCATAGACCCGTGCAAAGTCCTTAAATTCCTGGCAAGAAAACTGAGGACCGTTGTCGGTCCGGACTACATCGGGGATGCCGTGCCGTGCGAAACAGCTCTTGATCGCTGCGATGACAGCAGAGGCAGACGTGGAGCCCAGGGAGACCACCTCCGGGAAACGTGAATAGTAGTCCACGACGAGAACATACTCCCGTCCCTTCAGCTGGAAGAGGTCTATGCCCAGACGTTGCCATGGTCGGTCTGGCGTTGTCGTCGAGATTAGCGGCTCCGGCCGCACGACTCTTGTCTCTGCGCACTTCTCGCAGCTGGTGACCAGATCCACGATGTGGAGGGCGCAATTGGGCCACCAGACGCTCTCTCTTGCTCGCTCCTTGCAGCGCCTGAGTCCTTGATGGCCGTCGTGTAGAAGGGCCAGGATACTAGGGCGCAGCGCAGCAGGAATCACAAGGCGGCAGTCTAGCAGGAGTAGTCCCTCAGAAACTGTCAGTCGTGGATTCCGACACAGGCTGTCGGACAGCTTGCGGTCTAGCAGGCCGACCAAGAAACGGTCCCGGACGAGCCGCTCCTCGATGTCCGGGGACTGATAGTTGCACTTTTTCACCATAGTGCGGAGCGCAGTGAGAAAAGCGTCTGCTGTCTCACCCGGTTGCTGGACCCGACGGTGAAAGCGAGCCGACTCGTAAAGTTCGTTCAGCGGGTGCACGAAGTGGGCCGTGAACGCTTGCTTGACCGCGGCGACGTCCTTGAAGTCGGTCTCTCGCAGCGTGGTGGAAGCAAGGATCACCCTGGCTTGGGGACCCATGCAATAAGCATGGACCGCACTTGAACCTCGGGGGTGGCAGCGTAGAGGCCCGTGGCGTACGAGTAATCTTCGTACTGGAGCAGCCACGTGGGCCAGGCGCTGGGGTTGTCAAAGTCGAACTGAGGCGGCGGGCGGAGAGGCACGATGCCCGGTGGGACCGGAGGGACGGGCCGCTGAGCAGCCTGGTCGTCGTCAGGCATGGTGACGGTGAGTACCGAAAACTTCCCCGGCGAAGGCGTGCAGCGAAGGCGTCCGACGAAGCGAAAGCCGGCGCGTCGGCGAAAACTAGGCCTCGCGTGAGAGCAGCAGACGTGGGCACGCTTCTGACACCATGTTCCGCGCCGCGTGGACGGGCGGTATCGGCCGAGAGATTGACGACAGCGATGACTGCTCTCGGAATCAAAAACTGACTTTTTATTCTCGAACCTTTTCCTAATTATATACATGCGAGGCACAGCTGGCGCCATCTCGGGAGTCAGAAGTTAAACCCCGTAGCACATGGTTAGCGACCCCTACATCTCCCCTCCTGGAGAGTTACTAAACCGAAACAATTCACAAATTGAGCCGTCGTGGCGGCTTGACCACGCGACCACAACGAGTCCTTGTGACTCCTCCTTGCGGTGAGCACGCCGCAGTTGACTCCGCTGGTAAGGCTGCTTCAGGTCGGGGCCGCGAAGGCTGCCCCGCTGTTCGACGTCCTGTCGACTCTCCTTGGGGTTGAACCCCTGACGACTGCTCCGAAGCAGGTAGGGAGTCTGGCTCTCTTGAGGCCCCAGACGAAGTGAACGGCGCCAAGTGTCTCCGGTTCCGCTGGAGCGTACCCCTTGGAGTCTCAACGATGTACGAACGAGGCCGCTGGGCCGGGCTGAGAACTTGGGCTCGGCAGTTGGCATCGGTCACCCAGACAGTATCGCCTGGCTTCAGAGGGCTCAAAGAATGGGCGTTGTGCCGGCGACGAAAATCGCGAGCCTGGCGTGCTTTGTCCCTCGTATCCCGGGCTCTGAAGATCTTGTGGCTAGGCTGTGTTGGTGCAAGTCGTCTCGGCAACGCAGGTAGCCGTGTCTGGAGCCGTCGACCCATCAACAGCTGGGCAGGTGACACGCCGGAGACCCCAGGAGTGTCCCGGTAGGTGAGGAGTGCCAGGTATGGGTCATCGGTCTTCTGGAGGAGGTCCTTCACTGTACGGACCATACGCTCTACCTCCCCGTTGCTTTGAGGATATCGAGGGCTGCTGGTCTCGTGCCTGAAGCCATAGACCCGTGCAAAGTCCTTAAATTCCTGGCAAGAAAACTGAGGACCGTTGTCGGTCCGGACTACATCGGGGATGCCGTGCCGTGCGAAACAGCTCTTGATCGCTGCGATGACAGCAGAGGCAGACGTGGAGCCCAGGGAGACCACCTCCGGGAAACGTGAATAGTAGTCCACGACGAGAACATACTCCCGTCCCTTCAGCTGGAAGAGGTCTATGCCCAGACGTTGCCATGGTCGGTCTGGCGTTGTCGTCGAGATTAGCGGCTCCGGCCGCACGACTCTTGTCTCTGCGCACTTCTCGCAGCTGGTGACCAGATCCACGATGTGGAGGGCGCAATTGGGCCACCAGACGCTCTCTCTTGCTCGCTCCTTGCAGCGCCTGAGTCCTTGATGGCCGTCGTGTAGAAGGGCCAGGATACTAGGGCGCAGCGCAGCAGGAATCACAAGGCGGCAGTCTAGCAGGAGTAGTCCCTCAGAAACTGTCAGTCGTGGATTCCGACACAGGCTGTCGGACAGCTTGCGGTCTAGCAGGCCGACCAAGAAACGGTCCCGGACGAGCCGCTCCTCGATGTCCGGGGACTGATAGTTGCACTTTTTCACCATAGTGCGGAGCGCAGTGAGAAAAGCGTCTGCTGTCTCACCCGGTTGCTGGACCCGACGGTGAAAGCGAGCCGACTCGTAAAGTTCGTTCAGCGGGTGCACGAAGTGGGCCGTGAACGCTTGCTTGACCGCGGCGACGTCCTTGAAGTCGGTCTCTCGCAGCGTGGTGGAAGCAAGGATCACCCTGGCTTGGGGACCCATGCAATAAAGCATGGACCGCACTTGAACCTCGGGGGTGGCAGCGTAGAGGCCCGTGGCGTACGAGTAATCTTCGTACTGGAGCAGCCACGTGGGCCAGGCGCTGGGGTTGTCAAAGTCGAACTGAGGCGGCGGGCGGAGAGGCACGATGCCCGGTGGGACCGGAGGGACGGGCCGCTGAGCAGCCTGGTCGTCGTCAGGCATGGTGACGGTGAGTACCGAAAACTTCCCCGGCGAAGGCGTGCAGCGAAGGCGTCCGACGAAGCGAAAGCCGGCGCGTCGGCGAAAACTAGGCCTCGCGTGAGAGCAGCAGACGTGGGCACGCTTCTGACACCATGTTCCGCGCCGCGTGGACGGGCGGTATCGGCCGAGAGATTGACGACAGCGATGACTGCTCTCGGAACCAAAAACTGACTTTTATTCTCGAACCTTTTCCTAATTATATACATGCGAGGCACAGCTGGCGCCATCTCGGGAGTCAGAAGTTAAACCCCGTAGCACATGGTTAGCGACCCCTACAGTAAGTACATGCTGCCTGCCCACTACTCATCAGGAAGGCGTGATCACTCCAAAAAAGTGGGAGACTATAAATGTAGAACAGATGTGTTTAAATACTCCTTCTTTCCATGCACTACGAGCACCTGGAATTCGCTGCCAGAGGAAATAATTGCTACAATTTCTGCTACTTTCTTCAACCGTGTGTTCAGGGATGCTTCATAAACCTAAAGACAACTGATATTATTGTCTCATGTTTGACCTCGCGCTTTTTGTACTTTTTGTGCTTTTGCTCATATGCATTTGTACCCCTCCCTCGCAATAATGTCTTTTTTAAGGCGATACGAGGTATTTTGAATAAATGAATAAATAAATAAATAAACTCGGGCCAAACCACTCCTGCAAAAACTACGCATCTTAAGCAAAAAAAAAAAGGCAAAAACGTTGATGACTTTTTGGTCTCTTCCCAGGGGCCTATTGAGAAAAATTATGATAGTTCGGAATAATTAAGTCACACATGATTTAGGAGTAACTAACTTTATTTTAAGGGCATAATTTCAACTAGAATCTTGCTGGGCACCATCGAAAACTTCTAAAATCCTCCCCATTAAATTTATTTATAACCGGGACATCCCATACGCGTCGTTTTACAGCGTCCGTCTAAACGGTAAACATCCAAACGCGCAGGTGAGCCAATGAGTTGCACCGGGGTTACTAACCCGCAGAACACAGTAGCCGGGTGGCGAAACCGACGTCTAGATGTCTCCGAACTCGGGGAGTTATTCGTGCCACTAAGATGTCCGACTCTACGTTATTTCTATACTCCGTTCACTCTTAAGCTGAGACTAAAAGCTCCACCTTCAGCCCGAGCTTTCTGCCCTTGATAAAATAAGTGTGAACGCCCAAGCACGCGCAACCAAAGCAGTGCGGAAGCCAACGAGCTCGCGCTGAATGCAGAGCTTCTAGTCTCAGCCAGAGCCGTATATGTAGAGAGTTTGGCCATTCGTTGGGAAGTATAGGAGACAAATGAGGAGGCGCCATTGGCCGAAAGCGGGCTGGGCGTGTTCCAGGGCGTCTTCAGAAATTCGAATGTGACCAACCAGAAGCCGGGAATAATACCCTGGCGGTGGTCGCGAGAAACAAACCTGATAACTGCATTGGAATAACTCTCGATTACTGAAAATATGGTACACGTGATGTTTCAATCACGCTCATCCAAAATGATGGTGGAAGAGTGCGACTAGCGAAATGATCGACATAATCCGTACGCCAAGAGCCGAGGGCCGGGAATCTGCCGTCCGAGCGGTCACACTCTGTCCGAGCAAAACAGAGTTGAGCGGCGCATTCGTTTTTTACATCTTTCTGCATGATCATGATCAAAACACACGTGCACCCTATTTTCAACCACGAAGAGTTACTACGCGTCACTCTGACGCGCTTATTAAATTCATTTACAAACATAGGCCTTTGATCAGAACTGTTTCTCGCTACCACCGCTAGGGCATTCTTTTCGGCTTCTGGTTGGTCAAGAGAGCATGCCAAGCCCTCTTTCCGAGTCTGCCGCACGCCCTGGCTCTGCCCGCGCCTCCCATTGACCAAACACTCTGCATATACGGCTCTGGTCTCAGCTTACGGGTGAACGGAGTGCATTTTCGCACCCGCAATCCTGCTTGTAGGATCGTCACACCACTACGGCATCGGGAATCGAACTTTTTAATCACGCGCTCGCCAGAGCGTAAGAACTTGGCTTGGTGCTCGCGCTCCGAGCGAAAAGGAAGAGTAAATAAACAATAAAGAAGTTCTTTTTCAGTCAGGTTAGCGCTTTCTTCGGGACAATGTGCAGAGGCGATGACCAATTGCTTCATGAGGATTGAATGATGAGTAGCTGCGACATATGGTCAAACTCGCGACGCACAATCGTGAGGCGCTCACCGGCATGGCGACGGAGAGCGCGGCGGCGGGTGGACCGGTAATCAAGATGGGGTGAGTGACTCCGTGCTTGCCAGGTAGTTCAATGTTATTGGGTTTTGTCAGTGCTCGGTATTCCGCGAGAGCGGCCTCATAGCGCGATGTGGCTTGAATCGGTGGCAAAGGAGACATCGTGAAGTTGGAGTGGATTCCTTGCATCGATAATCATGTCGTTGCATCAATGAGTCGTCGCGCCTGAAGTTTCACGGACAAACCAAAATGAGAGAGAACGTCTGCTTCCAAGATTGACAGTCGCAAACGGATACGATAAAAACCTATCAAAATGTTCGTCACAGTTCGATATTGATGGTAAGGGATCGTTTTCCATAAGTGGCATCGCGGAGCTGTTGGTGGCACGCACTGAAGGTGAAAGGGCCTGCTGCTGGAGGCGGTCAGCGCGTGATACTATACTTCGTTTCAGCTTCGGTCCGAGCGCTGCCGATGTTATGAGCCGAAGGGCCAATCAAACAGCGCAAAAAGCGCAGCGTCATGGTGTGCTCTCTGCGCTTGACAAGCCGGCGGAGGAGCAGTGCACAGAGAGACGGCGAATACCGGCTGGTCCTATCAACTACAGAGAGCACGCCATGACGTTGTGCCTCTTTCGCTGCTTGATTGGCCCTTCAGCTCATAACATCGGCCGCGCTCGGACCGAAGCTGAAACGAAGTATAGTAATGTTAGGTGTCAATGAGGAAACGATGCCCCTCGATCCGGTCGACATTATAAAACAAGCGGTTTGTTACCTGGCCTTGGTCACCTGCCGCTGCTGTAGTGCCGGGCCTCAACGTTTCCCGACTACGTGCAGGGTTGTTGGCATCTGGTAGCTCGCTCACCGCATCGGCGTTGGTGAAGGAGAAAACGAAGCTTGCCTGGATGCATACCTGCGACAGGATTGACTTTGTCGCGATTATCGCGTTGATCTTGGCTGGGCATGACAAATGACGGCGATGGCACTCGTGAGGCGATGAAGTTGGGCGTCGATGTTTGACGCCAGTGCTTCCCAAGGCGTAGGGTTCGATACTGCGACGGCACTCACATTCGTTGAGGAATATTCCGCGGTACAGTCAGTAAGCACGGCTAGGCGGTCAAGGTACATGTAGTCCGCCGCGGCCAAGGTCGTCCGTACGGGAGCTTCTGCAGGAGAAGCTCGCGCAGAATGAGAAACTGTGCGCGTCGGCAGTTTGTGTTCCCAGTAACTGCTTCATGCGGTGCAGAATGTACGTCGGACAACTGTCTCCGAGGTCTTCGGCGGTGAGGAGCTGTTGGATGCGGGACCTCTCTGGTACAGTCGTCCTGGCTAGCAGCGCTGCTTTCAGCAGGTCCTAGGCGTCTTCAGGTGGCGGCAAACACAACACGTCGTGTAGTTGACCTGCGGGCTGTGCAGGTAGAGATGCGACGACGTGGTAATAGCGCGCCAGTTGCAAAGTGGTCCGCCTCAAATGGAAACAGGCCTCGACCTGCATGAACGAGTCTAGCGGGATCTTGTGCCAGTACGTTGGAAGTCGTAGCTCGATCGCAGCGAGAGCGTAGCTGGAGGCTGCCGTCGCGTCACCGTCGCATGAAGTGTTGCCGCGGTCTATGTTCACGATGGAGCCGGCGTCCGCGGTGTATGAGAGACGCTGTCCAAGTTCACGGTCACCAGTTCTGCAGGAACTTCAGACCACCAGTGAATCGTGAATTGAACTTTTTAGTCACCTGCTCACCAGAGCGTGAGCACTCGGCGTTGTACTCGCGCTCCGCGAAAAAAAAGAAGTAAATAAAAAATAAAAAAAAAAGTTTTTTTTTTTTAGTCAGGTTAGCGCGGGCTACTACACCACTCTTCGTGTCCAAAACGCTCAACATGCGTGCGCCGCCACGCATCGCACGTACAGGTCCATCTTCATACTGTCTCCGACGTCTGGGGTTGCTCTCAGGAATGGAGGGGACAAAGAGGGCCTGGTAAGCCCTAGCCCCTCACAAAGGGAGCCTCCATGGCGGGGAGTTCGGCGCGTGACGTGTGGCGTGAGACGCGGGGACGGCGTGAACACGCAGGACGTGAAACGCATGACATGTGTGGCCGCATGACGTGTGACGACCCTCCCTGAGAAGGGAGGGGAGTGTGACGTGAAGCGGGTTGACATGCCGGGGCGTATGACGTGTAGCGGTTCACGTGAGATCGAGGCGTGTGACGCGGGACGTGTGGCGTCGCGCAGTGATCCGGACGAGGCTCCCCAGCTACAGAGGAGGTTGACATAAAGGTGGTGCCTCTCGGTCCCGAATGGGTGACCCCCCGCATGATGGCGGAGGTGTTCTCCGAGGCGGCTTCGAGAGATATAAAATATCACTGCGGCGGGACCGTCTGGTTCAGTTATGGTTGCCTTGCGGTCTCGCCGACCCATTTGTGCGACACTCTCATACCCTCTTCGCTCCGGCAGGGTCGGACGGGGGTCGGGGTCTCGGGGTCCTCTTCCCAGCGGGTCCTTCCTGGGTCGTTCGCTTGGCGACGCCCAGCTTTATTTTTACAATAGTTAGTCCCCAATTGGCTTTTTCCTCAAAATCAGCACTTGATCATATGACCCAATTCATTTATCTTTGAATTGGCTGTAAGTCTGCAGTGCCTCACGGCGGGAGCGGACAGGGGACTATTGGTTTACATTCTTTTTATTGAGCCCCGACCTCAAAACATGTCTCCGACGTCAGAAAGTCAAACCTCATGTGGCAGTGCGGAGGCTGTCTTAGCTAGCCTCTTCTACTTGCCATGTGTGGAGGCGCACGCATTTTGGGCGTTTTCGCCACAGAGAGCGAGATTGATGGCGCGGAAATAGGCTCCGATAAGAAACCGAAACTTAGAAACGCTTTCAAATCGAGAATTGTTTCGGAACGCGGTTAAACGCTGCGCGTACCTTTTATCTTTCAAATGCGGATGAGTTTAGTTGTTTTCAATGATGCCGAGCACGTTAATAATTGAAACCAAGCCCTTGAGTTTATTAAATTAAAGAAGTTAATCATTTTAATATATTAAATAAACTAATGATTACAAGGTACATCAATTTCCTTAAATAGGCCTTTGCACAGGAACCAAAAGGACATCAACTTTTTGTTTCTGCGCGACACTCAGTTTTCGCAGGAGAAATTTCGCCAGCGTTTTCAAAAACACCCTACACATCAGCTGACATTATTTATACTCCAAAGAAAAAAAAAAGATATCATAAAGATGCTAATGACGCAGTTCAGCCGGACCCACTGAGCTTTCTGTCGCGCGTTGAAAAGTTCTCTCTCTGAATTATCGAAATAAATAGCGCGAAGGTCAAGTACAAACTGACTATTGACCTTCGCGCTATTTATTTCGATAATGCATATCCAACTAGCTCACCTTAATATTTTGGTCTCTCTCTGAAGTATCGAGAGAAGTACGAGAACGGCCATTGTCCTCTCGCCGAGAAGGTAAGTGGGCAATGGCGTTGACCTTGAAGCATAGCACGCGAGGCCACTCTGTGGGCTGCGGTCCACTTGAACTCGACAACAATGAACTCAAGTTTCCTCCCGCGCCTCCCTCATGAGGAGAAGCCGATGAACCGGTTGCCAGGAGGTTAAGGAGGAGGAGAAAGCTTATTAAAATTAAAAGGTCCTACGTCCAGGACCAGAAGTAGCTTAAGGCAATTGGGTGGGACACACGACCTTTTTCGTTCACTCTGGGCCATACGAATCAATAAAGATTCGTATGGCCCAGAGCGTGTGCACAATTTTTTTTTTCTGTTTTTTTGTTGTCCTGAATTGGCGAGTGTGCAAGGCCGACAAGCGACGCTCCTTAACCATTCATAAGATCCATGACGGGCCAAGAGGCACTCGGTTAGCGCGCGTCGTAGGCCGAACGGTCGGCTTCCATTTCATGATTGGTCGCGGCTGGTTATTGGCGTGGTGGGTTCCGCCGGACGTCTGCCACAGTCTCTTTCGGCTAGGATGTCTTTCGTTCTCCGTGACAAATGATGGCAGAAAGCGCTCGTGCGAGACTAGCTTTTTTTTTCCTTTCGTTATACAAGGCGCGGCTGGGCACGTGTAGCTCGAAAGGGTTCTTCGGGTCTCTGAGATATTCCGCGTAGAACAGGATTGCTATCAAAGCTGGCGCTGTGACTTTGAAGCGAGCCATTCAGCGTTCGCAAGGAGCGTTGCCGTGTCCGTGGTAGGCAGGGCCGTATATGTAGAGAGTTTGGCCATTCGTTGGGAAGTATAGGAGACAAATGAGGAGGCGCCATTGGCCGAAAGCGGGCTGGGCGTGTTCCAGGACGTCTTCAGAAATTCGAATGTGACCAACCAGAAGCCGGAAATAATACCCTGGCGGTGGTCGCAAGAAACAAACCTGATAACTGCATTAGAGTTACTCTCGATGACTGAAAATATTGTACACGTGATGTTTCAATCACGCTCATCCAAATGATGGTGGAAGAGTGCGACTAGCGGAACGATCGACATAATCCGTACGCCAAGCGTCGAGGGCCGGGAATCTGCCGTCCGAGCGGTCACACTCTGTCCGAGCAAAACAGAGTTGAGCGGCGCATTCGTTTCTTACATCTTTCTGTATGATCATGATCAAAACAACATGTGAACCCTATTTTCAACCTCAAAGAGTCGCTACACTTCACTCTTACGCGCCTTTTAAAACCATATACGAACATAGGCCTTTGATCAGAACTGTTTCTCGCTACCACCGCCAGGGGATTCTTTTCGGCTTCTGGTTGGTCAAGAGAGCATGCCAAGCCCTCTTTCCAAGTCTGGCGCACGCCCTGGCTCTGCCCGCGCCTCCCATTGACCAAACTCTCTACATATACGGCTCTGGTGGTAGGCATCGGTGTCGCTGTTCTAAAGGCCGGTACACACAGTTGCGTTTCGGTGCGCTTGACTACGTTGCGTCTATAGAAACGACCGCGAGTCGTCGTGACATCGGTCCTTAGTACTCAAAAATTCAGCGATAGTTTTATTTCGATAAGGCGTGTCAACCAATTCAAAGAGTAGCCTGGCATTCGATGGAAGCGGCATTCGATGGAAGAATGTCCTGGTTACGCGCAGTCGCAGCGCATTTAAAAGCACTAAAACGCTAACAAACGCATCTCTGTGGTTGAGCCTTCCAAAAAATTGATAATTAAAGGACTGTGTGTCTCACAAAATGAGCATCCGACCAAATCCTCTCTTATGATATCGGGAAAAGACCTGTTTGCAAACTGTTGACACCCCAGTAGTGCCGCTTGGTGAAGACATGCATGTTAATGCGCTGGTCGTAGGTGACACTAGAACGACGTCGATTTGGAAAGTTAGATTAGGTGGTAGATATTGGTAATTGTTAATGAGAGCGCACAAAGCGCTGTTATTTACCATGATCATCCCGGAGATGCTCAATGAAATGTTCTGCTGATAACAGAGCAGAGTCTGTTGGATGCGCACACATGCAGTCTTCATCGTCGATGGTACTTCTTGTTTTTAATCTATCTGTGCACAAAAATAAATCTTTTCAGATTTTTTTTCTTTTGCGTTCAATTGGACGGCTGGCGCTTTCAAGATTTTGGCTTCTATCTTGCTTAGAATATGATAAGTCTTATGTATTCTACGGATATCAAAGTCCTACTATACTTCGTCTCATCCTACGATGGACTAAAGGCCAAAGCCACGGGCCGCCAGGTCCAATCACGTTCCAAGCTAAACTATGACCTGCCTAGCATTGATTAGGGGTGGACGAATAATGCTCCGAACCCAAAAACGCTGCATCATTTCTACAGCTTCGACACTGCAAACGACTGCAAACAGCCTGGACGTCGTAGCGTTTTTTGCAATGTAACATTGTTGAGTCATTCACTGCTATTCGATTCTAACCACTGTCCGCCCATCCCCATGAGTGATCCGAGACGCGGGCACTGATACGTGCATCAAAGCGCAATACACTCAATATCTAAGTGACTCGTGATTGAATCTGGAGGTCCGTAGCTTTGGCCTTTAGTCCATCGTAGGGTGAGACGAAGTATAGTTGAATCTGCACACAAACGTTATGCAAACAAAGCCATGAATCTAGACTAAAAAAGAAACAAAAAAGAACCTAATTGATTAAATATGGTCATGATTATCACAATCCTAATCAAATTGTTTTTTTTTGTACCTTGCTGTGTCCGTTATTTTATGTGATTTTTATTTTCATTTTTGGAAGTATACAGTTTCGCAGCTCGATTCAGAGCAACTCTTTGGTGTCCTCTTTACGAGTCACAAAGCTGCTTCCTCTTCATTTTACGACTTCGTAAAATGTCGTCAGAAGTCGTAAGATGTAAAGCCAACTAGACCAAGATGCTGTGTTCTTTTTCATGGTCTGATGCAGCAATCTTATTCATATAAAAAGTTTTGATAAGTGAAAGAACAAATGTCTCTACGGTTAATAAAATAACCGCTCCACTCTCGCTTCAAGGAGAAATATTAAATACATTCCGATATTCTTCTTTGTTTTCTACGGCCTTCATACTTCGACATTATCAGAAATTCATGAGTGTGTACCGCATTGCAATGCATCATCGTGAAATCAGTGTAACCAATAGAAAAAAAAACGATCAATATCAGGATAGCCCCGACCCGAAAAACTGCCGTTCCTTATACAATGTCATCACGATTAACTCGAAGCTTTTTTTGTTCGTTTGAAGAGTTACGCATGATGCCAAGAACATGCGAAGCATCATCAATTGTGCAAACAACTGCCTCTTTTTTTTTTTTTCGTTGAGTTATGTTTATTGCCACTCTTTGTCGTGTTCCCCGGAGATGCCCGATTGTTCTCACGTAGGTATATACTGGGCCTGCACTTGGCAGCGCCCCTTCGCCTCGTGGAACAAAAGCGCCGTGAAATGGAATGGCGATGAAATTTGCGCTCCAGCTGAGCGACGCAGCCTGCGCGTCTCTATCCGCGAGGAATGGACAAGAAAAACAAGAAAAGCATTAGAAAAAAAAAAGAAAAACAGGGTGGCACGAGAAAGGTTGTTGTCTCGAAGGGGAGGTGTCAAGCTACAATGGCACCGGACCCGTTCCGTGCCTAAATTGCGGCCCTATCCGTCACGTGCCCCGCGGGACATGGCGTCGACGGCGGGGATCACTCAGCGAGCGGAAAGTTTCCGAAAAGCCCCCGTCTCGTTGCGCTCCTCGACGACCGTCTCTGCACCGTAGATGCGCGTTTGTTACAAACACGCAAATGAGTCTTAGAGCGTAGAGGTATAAGGCATCTCGACGCGCTTTTGCAGCACAACAAATTACATAAGAGACTATGGCCACTGACAAGGGGACAGGGGGGGGGGGGGGGGGAGGAGCTTCAGTTGGCCGCGCCCCCAGCGCGAGCTTCTTACCTTCGGCAACGCTTTGGTGTCTCGTGCGCCTCGCGCACGAGCGTGCAGACAAAAGCGATGGAGGAAGGCATGAAGCGTCAGAGCCGTTTATTGTGAAGCGTGCGCTGGAGGCCGGGCGTTCAAAGCACAAGCCCTGCACAGAGCCGTATATGTAGAGAGTTTGGCCATTCGTTGGGAAGTATAGAAGACAAATGAGGTGGCGCCAATGGCCGAAAGCGGGCTGGGCGTGCTCCAGGGCGCTTTCAGAAATTCGAATGTGACCTACCAGAAGCCGTAAATATTACCCTGGCGGTGGTCGCGAGAAACAAACCTGATAAGTGCATCGAAGTAACTCTCGGTGACTGAAAATAGGATACACGTGATGTTTCAATCACGCTCATCCAAAATGATGGTGGAAGAGTGCGACTAGCGGAACGATCGACATAATCCTTACGCCAAGCGCCGAGGGCCGGAAATCTGCCGTCCGAGTGGTCCCACTCTGTCCGAGCAAAACAGAGTTCAGCGGCGCATTCGTTTCTTACATCTTTCTGCATGATCCTGATCGAAACTCACGTGCACCCTATTTTCAACCATGAAGAGTTACTAAACTCTTTCTCGCTTATTAAAACCATATACGAACATATACCTTTGATCAGAACTGTTTCTCGCTACCACCGCTGGGGGATTAGTTTCGTCTTCTGGTTGGTCAAGAGAGCATACCAAGCCCTCTTTCCGAGTCTTGTGTACGCCCTGGCTCTGCCCGCGCCTTCCATTGACCAAACTCTCTGCATAGACGGCTCTGGCCCTGCAGTTCCAACTCTGGCCGTGACTATCGGAGGTCTTAAAATGTGTGTAATGCAGTACTTACGCAACTATTGTGTATATTTCTTTAGAAGACATGAATTAGTCGTTTAGGAAAGTAAAGAAGAGATGAATTTTAATTAATTTCACCGCTAGATTTAGCGCGGATGCTGACACCACAGTTTGGAGTCGCGGTTTCCCGTGACACCGTGACACAAGGACGTTTAAGTAGGGCAGGACCAGGCATGACGTCATACCCAGCGACGCCGGAAAAAAAACCCAATTCTAGAATGCCTCGCGCACCGACGCGCTCTCATCCAAACTAAATTCAACCATGGCTCCCATCGTCTGCTCCCCGCTCGGTCGTTAGGCTTAAACTACGTCTGCTCCGTGCCTGCGGTCTGCTTCGTCTGCTCGCTGTCGCGGCTGGCTTTCGATTCGATCGGCGAACCAAAAAAATGTTTCGATGCGAACCCGCATTCTTATTACGGCGGAGGGAAACCAACACCTTCTGAAAGCAGGGTTCGTACGGCTTTCTCAACCTGCGATGCCATTCTCAGCGTTCGTGCGTATGACGACGGACACGCGATCGCTTTCCAAAGCCGCGCTACAACGACTCGTTCGAGACGACGCTCCAGGTGCGGTCGCGCGGTGTCGAGAGCGCCCGCTACACGCCGACTTCATACTGGTCAGGCAAGTGTTGGGCTCCAAATCTCACCTATTCGACACCGATTCAGTGGACGCCGCCATCGCTGCCACGAAATATTGGGGCAAACAAAGCGAGTTGCCACGGAAATGCCATGGCAACGAGGGTTGTTTGCCCCAATCTTACCCATTGACGAGCTCCCCAATTGGTTGAGAAGAGTTCGTGGCTATGCCAACTTCCGTTACATTTCGCTCCATGTATGGAGAATACGGACGCCACCTCCTGCCCCTTATAACCTCCTTGCCGTGACACTTCAACAGCTAATTCTCCTCTAAATATAGCAGGAAAACGCACGGACGAATGGACGGACATATATTGGGCATTGCGGGCTTCAGTTTTAGAGCAGTCCAGGCTTTAAAGCTAAGCGTGCGAAGCCGCTTTGTAACTCATTGGAGAGCTTTAGAAAATCGCGTTTTTGTTGAACAATACTGGTATGGCAAGCTCGCGCTGCTACTCCGAAGCTTGCGTCGAGGCGCCCGCGCGGAGCTGGATGATACATTTGAAAACGGTTCGCTAAACATTTCCACCGAATTCTCATTATTCGTTGGAGAAAACAAGAATCATTTTCCCCAAAAACTTGAAAATGCGACGAAATGCTGCGGTCTGTATATGCACCGAAAATTTAGCGAAAAAAAAAGAACACTTTTTGAAGAAGAATTTAGGCTCTTCTCCACAAACTCGAGCCTAGGTTCAGAGAGCCTCATACTGCGGACAGGCTAAAATTCAGCGCGAGGCAAATATTTCTAGTTAGAGCTATTCTTTCTAAACGCGTTTTTCAATCAATCACCGTATACGTGGGTTGTCTGGAAGCGTGTATCGTAAACCAATGCATCGATGTTGAAGAAGCAAAAACAGTTCCGATACAACGGGTCTCATTGGCCGTTGTTGAACATTTCATAGCCACTGCGAAAGCTTCAGAAACTCGGGGTATATCATATCATGTTTATTCGTTTTGCCACGCGGTTCCTTCTTCGCTGCTCTTATCGGCACATGTCACAACCTCACTGGCTGCGAAAGGGTAATAAGATGCTAGGAACCCCCGAGGCCCTGCGTTTCTTAACTTGCCAGTGATTACAATTCAATGCTCGAGAGTGAGTTATTATATCTAAATGCTACTCTGAGGGTATACGGGTAGAGCTAAGGGAGAGGAGGTGATCTGAAAGCACGGGGACACCAGTGAGCCGAGCTCTCGACTGGAATGATTAGTGAGTGGAAACAAAGTTAGCTGCCTTTGTCTCTAACTCACGCTTTGAACGCGTTCGAACGCCGAACGCCGAACGCCACCATCCGGCGTTCGTGTTCGAACGCGTTCGAGCAGCGAGTAGAAACGAGGGCAGCTAGCTTTCTCTCTACTCACTAATCATTCCAGTCAAGAGCTCGGCTCTCTGGCGCCCCCCTCCTCTCTGGTCTTAATAATATAGCGCCAGTGTTTACGTCTCTTCTTGTCCTTTTCGGCGCCTGCCTAGGAACTATCTGGTCTCCTCCTCTCCTTCAGCTTCTACCCGGATAGAGCCGATATTGCGCATGGAGTGCCAAAGAATAATAGACCAAGCCCGAAAATGAAGCTCGCGCCGAAGCGGTAAGACCGCGATGATACGCAATTCGCCAACAGAGTGGTCGATGTACATACTCCCCAGATTGCATAACAAATAAAATATAACGAATATATGAATCAGTATGGAATATTGAACACCCACTGTTTACCCCCCTCCAGGGAGTCCCATCTAATCAAGGCGTGCCACCATGAACGGGAATCGGAAGGGGCTACACAATAGCTGGCGTAATTGTGGAACAGGTGCCGTATTCACTGGCCACTGCCGTGGAAGATATTGCACCTGAGTCAGCGGTCGTTCCTGCGTGAGATGTTCGGTTCCACATTGCAAGTTGAGATCCTGCACTGCAAGTCCCGCACTGCGAGTCAGCGGTTGTGGTCACTAACGCTCGAAGTGGTCTTCAAAAATATCTGTTTGTGTCCCCACGCTGCATTCATATGTTTGATGAACATATGAATGCATGAATTATTCCCTTGTGGAATAATTGAAACTCCATGAAGGTGGAATCTTAAATATTCTGCCTCGAATATATTACGGCCTATAAAAAAACAATTTTTTAAATTTTGTTTGTTTTTGTTTGGATTCACAAATAAAGCATTGATCCTTTTACTGGCCGGTGAGAAAACGGGGTAGTTGTTTTTCCGTGACCATGCGAGTTTTTTCCCAAAGAGATTGTGTCCGGTGATCAATATTTCTTGTCCCGGATTCTCGTTACAAAAACTGCGCTTCCTTCAGCGAACAAATTCCTAGATTTCTTTTTGTCAAGGTCGTGGCCCTAGAAGGCTTTCCTCTTTCTGGTCGTGAAGGAGTTCGTTCCGTTCTGTACGGTAAAAGTCGACGAACTCGATGACCCATGCGTCAGCCGCCTTGACACCCCAAAACCCTATAAACGAACTCATCTCTGTTACGTCACGGCGCGGTGGTGGCGCGTCGGGCGCACTTTTGGTCTGGGGCTGTAGGCGGAAGTCTCCATGTGAGACGTGTACTCTTGCGTTGTTTTGAAAGGAACCAGGACAAAAACCTGCCTTCTCGTCAAAACGCCGCGACTGGGGCTGTACCAAAAGAGTGGAGAAAGGTTTGATGGTCAGTTTTCATGTGCTCGGTTTGTCCGAGAACGTGGATATGTGCCGTGAAAAAGGAAAACCAGACGCCGTCGGACCAGGATTGCTTGGGCGGGAAGCACTTCGGGTTGAATTCACGGATACTTGTGGTCATCACATTTATTTGTTTTGTTCCAACATAAACGCCGGAAAACCGTCAAGTTGTATTTGTTGATGTCCTGGCCTCCCTTTAGGAGGTCCTTTTGCGCACGAAACCCTATGTCTTTCTGTTACTTGCTAATCTCCGAATATACTGTTTAAACACGCAATTTATTGGCTACGTAAGGGAAATTCAGAGACACAAAAAGGGTTACCAGCAGCACTGTCGTCGTCGTCTTCCCCTCGTTGGTGTTGGTCTTATCGTAGCAAGACACCGGGAGAGCAACGGAACGCAGCTGTTGGGTTGACGTCATTGCGTGCGCGACCTATGATGTTACACTGCGCGGAATGGGGATTGTGGGTGGGTGGGGGGAGATACAGCGACGACCACGGGAAAGAGTTGAGCACGTTGAGCACCCCCCTCCCCCCCCCCCCCCCTTTCCTCTCCGCCGCCTATATTCTGTTCCATACTTACTGTTCAACGCTGTCAAAGCTGCTAGTGCGAGCATAGTGTTTGGTCTCGCAGATCATTTGGACGCATTCTCGAGCGAACGAAACCATAGATGTAGCCACGCGCTCATATTAGGAGCTTTGACAGCGTTGTATACTATAGACCTTTGCACAAATCGCCTTGTGCGCGCTGCCATCTTTGTCTGCTGGGCTGTGGAAGGCCTTCTGAGCATGCGCTGTTGCTCTGCTGTGCGGTATATCGGATGCTGCGCATGCGTCCACAGCTCAGTGACTCAGCGTTTTCCACCCGGGCGCTTCGTTCGAGACTGCCGCTGGAAAGGTCTATAGGTATGGAACGAAGTATTCGCCCCTTTTTTGCTGGGCAACAAACTCAGTGGCGCCATTTATTCGGTAGTCCTGGCACATTTCCGGTCCGGGTATAGACCTTCGCAAAAATCCTCTTCTGCGCGCAGCCATCTTTGTCTGCTGGGCTGTGGATCGCCTTCTGAGCATGGGCTGTTGCTCTACTGTGCGGTATCAGACGCTGCGCATGAGTCCACAGCTCAGTGACTTAGTATTTTTCGCCCGGGTGCTAAGATGCAAAGGTCTTTTTCTTTCGAAATTTGTACGCATCATTATTTTCCATAAGAGTGAATTATGTGTAAGAGTGACATAACCGATCACTTTCCGATAATAGTGCGTAGATTTAATCTAGAGAATACTGTGAAACCCGCCGTATAGTTGGGAACCGGAAGAGTTGGATGACTGTATGCACACTGGCGCCTCCACGTTTCTACTCACGCGGGAAAGAGAGAATAGGAACAGAGCTGCGTAGTAGGGTAGGCAGAAACTGCGTATTAGCGCTACCGCACCTCCATTCCATTTGAGGGAATTTTTAAGCCAGATTATTTTTACTGGTGTGAATATGTCTATTTTTATATGTTTTTCCCCTATGTAATGCCCGGAGGTTCTTTAAGGCGAATAAGCAAATAAACTAAGCTGAAGAACTAATTCATTTTGCTCTTCACTTGTTCAAGTACGTTTCATACGTGTTGCCCAACACATAAAAAGAAGGTACACGACCTCATGAGCCCTATCCCGACGAGAAACGTGTGTTTACCGAGCTGATCTTAAATAAATAATCCCGCGTGTAAATTCAGACAGTTCCTTCCACCGTCATCCCCAAGCCGGCCAAGCGCCGACTCGCGGCGACAAAATGCTTCCTCACTGCGGGAGTAGAACCGAGAAGAGTCATCAACACCCGACAGACCGCGTCGTATGAATTTCGGAATGCGTGAGCAGGGCGCCAGCCAAAGTAAATTATTTGCACCGAGCACCCTAGCGCAAATACGCTATTCCGTGCCCGGTCACAAATCGTGCATAATGAAAAGACACTACGCCGTTCTCTCTCGCCCTTCCCCCTTTCCCTTTCAAGCCTTAAAAAGTTAAAACAGCGCAGAAAAAACAAAACAAAACGACGGACTGGATGAAGGAGGACACTGCCAGAGCGCCGACTCGCAACTAAATTTTATTGGACGCAACGGTGCAATATATAAACGCACAGTTGAGAACAAAAAGGAAGAAAATAAGCCTAAAAATACAAAACAAAAGCAAAAAAACGAAGTATCGCCTCCACTTAACTTTAACAATGTGCCCGGGCTATGTATGCTTTGCTTATGAACCTCGGGCCGGCAAGCCTCTTCTGCCCTTTGAGTCCGCGCATTCAAAAATTGTAAAACGTGCAATCGTAAAGACCTGCTACACACATTCTTTGCGAAGGTCGTGCTTTTACAAAGTTCAACCTAGCTTCGATAAGCAAACTGAACGCCTTACTGTCGCTGGGTTCCCCTCACACGTGTTCACAGCTGTTGCTGAGTCACTGCTCAAAGAAACCAAAAATTGCCGATGACGAGCGATATCTCTACCGGCAGTAGAAAAGGACGGGAAAGAAAATTCGCCGTCATTCCGTATATGCACGGCGTGGCCCATACCCTCAAACGTATTGAAGGCAGATGTGATGTGGACGTGTTTTTCACCGCTCCTGACAAGGTTTCAAGATTGTGTAGTGCCGTTAATCCCTTTGATAGGGAGGCGAGGGCCTGCACTACGAAACATCGCAATCGTTACGTCACCTGCGTTGAGGGAGTTGTGTATTCCCTCCCTCTGTCTTGCGGCAGGCGTTATGTTGCCCAGACAGGTCGCTGTTTCAATGACAAGCTAAGGGAACATGCTTACAACGTCTCTTCGAGGATTTCTGGTCACCTTGGCATACATTACCGTGACTGCAGATGCCAGCTTCAGTTCCAACAGTGTGAGATCGTTAAACGTCACCGGGACCAGCTGACACGCAAAATTATGGAGGCTTTAGAAACAGAAAAATTGGGTATCATGTGTGTCAGCAGTCCATCTGTTGCCTTATCAAGAAAGGAGATTAATTTTCTGGCCTCTTGGTTAGCTTGGTTTTAGCGCGTGCCCTCTGTATATCTATTTGGAGGCGATACTTCGTTTTTAGTGCTTTTAGTTTGTATTTTTAGGCTGATTTTCTTCCTTTTTGTTCTCAACTGTGCGTTTATATATTGCACCGTTGCGTCCAATAAAATTTTGTTGCGAGTCAGCGCTCTGTCTGTGTCCCCCTTCATCCAGTCTGTCGTTTTTTTGCGCCGTTTTAACCTGTTAAGTATGTCGTACCAACTCGCCCAAGCTTCAACTTTAGCAACCTTTCAAGCCTTTGTGAAGAGACGAAAGCGGGCCCTTTGAGAAGGACCCTCGTGCGTCGGTTTTGAAGATTGAGCTCAACTTTACGGCCACAGCAAGCTCTCGTTGAGATCAATTGGTATATATATATATATATATATATATATATATATATATATATATATATATATATATATATATATATATATATTATTCTGGTAGATTTCTAATAAGTCGGGAGAGCTCCTTGCGACATCTATAGAACGCGGTAATAAGCTTTTGACAGGTGTGGAAAAGTTTTACTGAGGATTCTGAGACACACCCACAACGATAGAGACAACTTGCAAAATAGTAAGTTTAAATGAGCACCTGTAAAGCGGAAAAAAGTTAGCATTGCTTCCGATAGAGCGAAGGAACTGAGTTGATAGATATAGGTATGAAATAGAAACGAAATTTAGATAGGATTTAGTCGGGAGTGTAGACAACTCAAGCGTTTTGAAATATAACCCAGCTCAGTTTGCGTGATCTCTGCTCTCGCAGAAGCATCTTCTTAACTTTGTTCAAAAACCAACTAAGACGTTATGAACATTTATACTAGGCGTCGACTCTTTTGTGCCACATTGTAAAGGCTTCTGGTACGCTTCAACGCTGTCAAAGCTACTTGCGCGTGAATATGGCTTGGTTTGGATCTTCCGTCGCACGACAGCGCGTGCGAATGAGACACAAGAAGAAGCCACGTGCTCTGGGAGCAGTCCAGAGTCGCAGGAATTTGGAGCTATTCGCGACCCCAACCAACTATAGGTGGCGCCACTCGTATTCAAAATGGGGGTTATAGTGATTTTCTGATATGCGTGCCGGTATTAGCGCTGAGATATTTCGGTGGCGCCCTCTAATGGTTTCCATCCGTGACGTCACGACTGGGATTTGCCTCGCCGTGACGTCACCAGTTGTTACCCTGGCTACTTACCACCAGGTGCGACGACGAGTTCGATGGTGTGTTTAAAAAGCACAGTGGAAGCTAGGAACCATCGCAATCGGAACTAACACCGTCAAAATTGACAGTCTGACAATGCTCATATGCCCATGGTCTGGCCAATCCTGGAAAGCTGACCGCAGCGACGCTTTTGGTCGCGCACATCGCTAATACCAGTTGCTGAGCCTGTCTAGTGTGCTGGCTTCACTGAGAGACACAAATTATTCCCGCTTCTACGAGGAAGCTAGGGTGGTATGAGCGCGGGTCACCTCTATTTCCAGTGTCTAAAATTGTGTTTTGTGTAATATTTACGCCAGAAGGCACGTATTACTTCTGGAACGAAACCCGAACTAACTTCTATTTCGGATTTAATTTCTCGTCATGGGTGTAAATTTAGGATTCCTTTATTACTCAGGATGTGTCTCACAGCGCAATCATTGAGCCAAAGAAGTTTTTGGTGGAATCTTTGCTTTGTGACATGCGTATAAAATCCAGGCACTTCAAAATATTTTGGTGAGTTTATTGTCCCTTTCAAGACACGTCTTTCACCAACGAGGTAGAGGGGCTTAGAGCGATAAACCGGGGTTCCGGTCTGCACTCGAAAGTGACCCCCATAAGGCCGCCGCCATTGTACGCAAATTTGACCCCTCGTCACGTCACCAAACCAAATACGTGACGTCACAGGAAAGATGGCAGCGCCCATGCAGCGGCTGGCCCCAGCTGGGCCGGAGGATTGGCCGGAGCGTGTCGGATGCTTTGTGCGTTGTCGTTCCTCTCGGCGAGTGTATTTCAGACGCGGAAGCCGTCATATGAGGCCGGTCGAAAACGACTTCAAAGTTCAGCGTGGCGTCTGACGTAGGTATAATGTGAAAATATGGAGAAACGGTGTGCATTTCGCTGGTGACCGACGGGGATATTGCCACGAAAGAGACAATCGGCCCTACGTTGCTCTGACCTCGGATTGATTCGGATACCGCTAGAATGAATTTTAAGGCGACGTTTCTGTGCTCTCGTGGACCATCGGAATCTTCGAGGTCTGCAGTGAAGCGTGTGCAATATATTTGGATACACAGTTTAGTGAACGAAATTGCGTGAGCGTGCTTGGTGGTGTGCAATCGTGGTGCCGCTTTGTTCAAATGACTGAAGGCTCACTTTGGTTGTGCGGTGCACTGGAGAGCTGCCTTGAAGCTCGTAGTTCCCGTGCCGTGCAAAATGATACTGTGCTGCTTCCCAAATTGTTCCGGCGTAGACGTGCACTTTCACGGAACACAGGTGTGCGGCGCACCGAAGAGCTGCCTTCAAGCTGGTAGTTCCTGTGCCGCGCTTTAGGTGATGCTGTGCTGCTTCCTAAATTGTTCTGGCGTAGACGTGCACTTTCACGGAGCACAGGTGTTGCAGTTGGTATTGATTCCGTTGGTCTGTCGCTCGGTTCGTCGATACAAAAGTTTTATCAACACTCGTTACGCGAATTGCAAGCTGTATGGACATATCATCGCGCGTGTAACTTACCCAGTCTATCCATTCACGCCGCTTTGCGACGACAGTCTGCAGCGGCTCATTACCAGGAAAGTGGTCCCACATCCATTTAAGTTCAGCTCGTCCACAGCAGTCGCCAAACCCCGAAGGAGACGATTTATTCGGACAGAATGCCACTAAAGCAGTACGTGCAGCTTCTTTAGTGGTCAGGATAGACTCCCTTGTGTCTGTTTTGTAATATTGTCACGGATGCTTGCTCCAGTTATATTTTCTATCATTATTTACTATTCTGGAAAGTTGCAGGCCATGCTCAGCCGAGTTGCCCGATAACAAGACACGGGTGGCGGATTATCCCACGTCTTAAACCCCAGGCGAGCCGGAAACCAAGTCCTATCCCGAGCCCGGCAGAAAAACCGCAAGACGAGCGAGTACCATAAGGACGAATCTCAGAAATACACCACGAACAACCTGAAATCCGAGCCAGTCGCTGCTATACCAGCAAGAACCACCGGAATTCAATCTTTTGCCAGAAAAACCGAAGCTGACTAAGCCAACAATGACAAGCCTGTAGCAGCAAACCGCGTCCGCTCCTACCATCTTTTGCATGCCCGTCGCACCTCGCACTCTGATGCCCTTTCACGCAAGGTGTATGAAGACGTCGAGAACTGGATCGAAATTTATGACCGTGTCGCCCGCCGCAGTGGGTAGACGGACAACCAGCTCCTGCAAAACCTATACTTCTCATGGAAGAAACTGCCCGGCACTGGTTTGAGAACCACGAATTCTCCTTAACGTTGTGAAAAGTTTGCAAGATCGAGCTGAAGTGCACGTTCATCAGCCATCATTGACGAGAGAGAGCCGAATTTCTGATTCTGTCCAGGACACGGCCCCAACAAGAGCATCACCGCCTTTGTGGAGGATGTTTTGCGCCTGATCGAGCACCCACTCCAACCCTGATGCTGCAGAAGACAAGAAGCTAAGAATCCCATGTCCCTTATGTGAGGGACAACACCTTCGGCAGCTTTGTCCGCAACTCCACGACAACAGTCGAAGGGTTCATATCACCGAGGCTTCCAACATTGAATGTACACTGCAGGCCCGAGCCTGTCAATATTAACAACTCCCCAGCGTCTCGATACTCGAGTCGTCCAGCTGCAACTTCGACGCCAGCCTCCCAGGCATCCGCGACATCATCCACAACGTTTTCCGGGGGAGATCAGGAAGCTACTTCCTGCCATCAGTTGCCCAGCTTTTATTTTAATTGCCGAGATTGTTTCGGAACAAGTTGGACAGGCAATTCAACTGGAGACTTCTTCGAGTGAAGCGGCATCTGACGAACCGAGGGCGACTTATGCCACAAAGTCACGACAACCGCCACCGGCTAGCCGTTACTATTCAATGCCAATTCAACGAGACACCCCAACGTCGGAGCATTCGTATATGCCCTAGCTTGCTGCATCGATGCAGAAAACTACCAGGAAAATTTGCGGATTAGAAGTCAGCCCTGCAGCTTCAGTGCATCAGATGCCAGTGGCCGGACATGACGTATGATTACAAGACGGCATCAATCGGTCAAAGTTGCCACTTGACCAAACTGAACACCGACGTGCCAGGAGCGTCATCCGAGAACAAAGACCACAGGTACTACGGCTGAACACCTGACACAAGAGTGTTGCAGAAAGAACTCGTTATGGAACCATTTGCAAAGAACCAATAATTATGTAATCAAGTGGAAATAAACATATTTGATACACTAACCAAACAAACATATTTCCGCTCGCCTTTACGCCTTCACAGTCTATACACAAAGAATTGTGTTTACCGTGCGTGCTGGACCCTTTGAGGATGCTCACATCTCTGACCCCTCAATATTAATTAATGGGACATACCAGACTGGTTGCATTGGGCTGCACGTGTTCCACGTCTCCTGAAAATGTGGCACATCCGAAAACCAACTCCAGTGATGTGAAAATGTTATTTATTCATTTATTCCCTCCAGAGGCCTTTGTAGGCATTCCAGAGAGGATACTTAAAACTACACACATGATAACATTAAAGCACACTGCTGTAACTTGTTAATTGCAAAAACAAACACACCTCTGAGCATCTAGTTTAATAGTATGTGTTGATGCATTGCTTTATAGCAGGACACTTCCTATACGTATGACAAAATAGACCCTTTGCCAAACCCCGTCAAGCAACACGACTGTCGCCATTTGTTTTCGGCGTAAAGCACACGAATGGGCCACTGTTCACGTCGAACGCTAATGCAGCATTCGAGTCCAATAGGCGCTCAGCCGAGTTCACAGTGATTGCGGACATAACACTCTTGTTGAACAAATGCCCAACGTATGAAGGCCTTGGGCAATTAAAGCAGTAGCTACTGGAATTCGTTCCATCACAATTTGGGAAACGGCAAAGGCTACCATCTCGGTGAGTCAATATGCACGTAGGAGAGAGGCACATGAAAACATATCATTAGAGTGCTCGTCTGCACAGATTTGTCACACACCTTCACTCCATCTCTCTGATTGGCTCCAGGGGGCTGTGGCGGCCGCCCTTTTCCAAGTTACGGTGACACGAAATGTAGGCAGCCCACACTTTCGAAAACAAGTATATTGAAGAGACCGAACGGAATGGTAGTCAACATTTTTCAACAAGACTGCTCTTCGGGCAAGGGATGAACACAAATATGAATAATCTTGTCCAGGTAATTTGAACAAGTAAATAATTGACCGACTAATACAATGCACTCTTGATGAAAAAAAGTATTGCTGCAATAAATCCTACGAAAGAAAAATAATGTGCAGTTAATCTATGCGTACACCAAAACGATTGTTCTTATAGCAAGTAGAATAGCTTCGAAGCAGGTGCCTGCAACGATTTATTGATCCCCTCACTCAAGAAAACGTCATCCTCGCAGCTGAAAATAAGTGTGCACTTCGCACTCACAAAAAAAGGAAGAAAAGCGATCGAATGTAAAGTCGTCGATTAGCACAAAAGGTTTGAGCTCCCACGCCAAATTTTTCCATGGTTATTCTGTGACGCAGGGCTGAAACAACTTCCCCTAGGCCCTAACGCGACGTATACCTTTCGCTTCGATTCTCAGACGTTCAAACGAAGCTAGAAAAATGGGAATACTTTATGCTAGAAGTTATATCGTAAAATTGTTGATAAGTACAAAACGTAAAGATCGCAGGAGCTTCCTCATTAAAAGTTGGCTGTGATTATGCAGTTACCTAGGGTTGAAACAACTTCCCTTAGGCCCTAAAGCGCGAAACACATGTACGACAAAACCGTCCGATGCGACGTCGGACTGCCGGAATGACCTTGGGGGGCGAGGGTTTTCGTAGCACCGGAGAGCGTTGAAAACCCTCGCCTCTGACCGTCGTATTGCCAGATCGGACGTCGGATCGGACGTCGGATCGGACGTCGGATCGGACGTCGGATCGGACGTCGGATCGGACGGTTTCGTCGTACGTGTGTTTCGCGCTTAACGCGACGCATACATTTCGCGTCGATTCTCAGACATTCCAACGTTCAAACAAAGCTAAGAGAATGCGAAAAGTTTATGCTGAAAGCACTTGGAAGTTCTATCGATCCTCGAACACATCCGGGAATCCGAGCACCGGTACGGCGATACGGCTGGTGCTGTCTCACAGGTGTTAATATCCAGATGATCAAGAGCGATCTTGCGCAAAAAGGGTATAAAGTCTCATTCCTTCATGCTTTCACATTATACCTGCGTCAGCGAGCACGAAAAAGGCCGAAGTCGTCGGAAAGCAGCTGCACATCACGGCTACCGCGCATCGAACAAACTCGCATCCGCCAGCTCTGGGCGCTGCCATCTTACCGATGACGTCACTGCTCTTGACAGGTGACGTGACGAGGGGTCACTTTTGCGAACAAGATGGCGGCAACCGGGGGGGGGGGGGTGCCACTTCCGAACTTCCGGTTTATCACTCTAAGCCCCTCTACCTCGTTGTCTTTCACACACCTTAGGGGTAACATAAAATATTGTATGTGTTGAAAAAATTACTGTTGATATTTGTGTTCTTGCTACTTTTCCTTGCTCATTAAATGTCATGTGAAATAATAAACTAAGGTCCTTTTAATGGGTTTTGGGGCATTTAGATGATTAACTGCTTTACCATTATTCCCAAACACAAAAATAACAAAATCAATCGGAATTTTACAAAGTCTCGCCACGGGTGAGGAGTGTAGAAATATTCACAAAACGTATAAATTAGGAAACGCTGTTCTAACAACAAAACCCCAAAAACTGAATCCGAGTCGAACAACAGAAGTGTATGTGTATTTTAACGCAACGCGTGATGCATAGTGCTTTATATTACAACCAGTGTTTTTCTACCTTCATAACGATGTCAGAGTTTTTTATATATTAAAAGAAAACAAAATCAAACCTTTCTGGAAAGACCATAATGGTTAAATGGCGTATTTTTGTGGTTGTGGCATTTACTGGGGGCTATACATTACCGCAATTTTTAATAATAATAATACAATTAATATATTTGAATACGCAGTTTTTCAAGCTCTAATATAATTTGTTGCTCATAATTTGATTTCAAAAGCGCGAACAAGTATGGCAATCAAAAGTTGGCAAATTATCATTACTGGTCCTGTACCAATTGCGGCATTTTCAATTAACAAGCTCTAAAATAAAAATAGTTTAATATCAATGAAAGCAATCTAGGTAATCTGAGAAATCGATGTAAAATTATATTATTGTAGATAAAACATATGGTGCTATCAAAGTCACAACTTTTGACAATCGGCAAAACTTCCAAAGTCGCCGCCAATCCTTCCGGAGCAAAATCCCCGAAATAATATTTAAAAAAAAAAAAGTATTTCGTTTTTTTTTTGTTACAAATCTTTCCAGAATGTTTATTTTATTTAATTTTCACGCGCCGTTATTTTGCCAATCGCGGCCTTTCTAGTTGGAAGGACTGGAAAGGCTACCCGTTTTCACGTCCGCTCGCTGCAGCACGTTTCGTTAGCACCGTAAACCAGTGGAACAGTAATGAATTTTAGTATTGCGCATACGAGCGAACGCAATCACTGTGTGTTCGCTTTAGGGTTGCGTTTTCACACAACCCGTGGAGCACAAAACTCTCACGCAATCGCACAGCGCTTGCGTTTGCTTGTATACGCAAGACTACATTATAGCATCACTGTCCAAATGCTATAGCACTACATTGGGACAGTGAAGGGTGTTGCTTGCATTCAGAAATGACTCTTCGCGAGCCATAATCGCGAGCAGTTCCGCCGTGCCCGCTGAGCAGGAGAACCAGGGGACCCTCACTAGAGCGCTTCCTGTTTCCGCCGTGAAAGGGCGTGCAACGAGTTGGAGACGCGAATAGCTGTCTGGGGTTTCTACTTTAGTCAACCAACTTGGGTCAGTGCAGTGCCACTGCTGGCTGGAATGTGTTGTGTGCCTACAGCGGTAGAGTTTGGTTGCTCATCCAGATTGGGACGGGTATAGACCAGCGTTCGAAATCCTAGCTCCCAGCTATAAAACTGGGAAATAATAATCTCGAACGCAGGTTTTTGTGAAGAGAGGGACTGCGCATAAAACACGATTTTTGATTTTTATAGCACTCTTGGCGTCGGTGTTGTTCTCGGAGCTTCGTGAGTATGCAATTCCGACGTTCTTGAACTACGATATATGCGAAGGTTTCTAAAAAAAATGGAGCCTTGCAAAAAGCGCAGTCCCCCCATCCCCCTCTCCTTTATTGTGTCATGGCGCCAGCATAAACAAACATGGCGACGCCCATGGAACAATTCAGAAACTGCTCTATAGGGCGGGGATAAAACCCAGGAGTGATGCATGGCTTGTTCAGCACAAGCTTTCGCACCGCGTGCTACGAGCCGTGGTGCGTCCAGACCAATACCACATAGAAAACAAGGCCTGAACCTTTTTCCCACAAACGCCATCACCAGTGGGTCCAGGAAGTGCCGTCTAAATTGCATCCGACAGGATCGCCGCCAGTGCCTCTCGCAGCGCCTCACAACGATCGCGATGGTCGCCCGCAGCGACGACAAGAAGAACGCGTCTGCCGCCTTTCGACTTAGAGTTTAAGCGTATTGACCGCTTGGGGCCGGTCGGAGATCCACTAACGTCACGGCCAGTCCTTGTTTCCTAGGTGGTATTGACTGAAGATACTGAATCCTGGGAAAGTAGCGCCATTGCCTTCCCTGCCTTCTAGCCGGACACAAACGGATACTAACGTATAGACGACCAAAACCTCGCAATGTGATTAGCTGATTGGTTTATGTTGCCATGGCGATTGCCATTTTGATATTTCAGATGTTCGAAGCTTGGAAAGGATTGTTCGGAACCAGTCGCGCCAGGATCGTTGCTAGGAGGCTTCGTCGTAATGAAAACGTTCCTCGCCAATATAAGCGTCTGTAGCACTGTGTAGCGAACCAACTTATCATTTATGCTTATTCCCGCAGAACTTTTACAATGATATTTCTTTTCTTGCGTACACTTTAATACTTTAGTTACACTAGAGCTCTTTTATGTGTGTGTGTGTGTTTGTGTATGTTTATACAGCCTGAACTTAGTCTGCCTCAATGGGCGACTTGTCTTTCAGCGATGGATGAGAAATTTTGCCAGTGCACTGCAGCCACTAGCCTAGGGTCTTTAACGAGCATCACGCAGTAGTGATACACGACCGCACGCCGGTACGATGCTCATCCAGATTGAACCACGTACGGGTGGGGATTGAGCTCAGGATCCTTGGTTCTACGGCGCGAGCTTTCGCTCCACGTGTTCCGAGCTGGTGTGCGCTAGCCCACTCGGCCACCGATCCCCCAGAAATCTTGATAACATGAAGTTATGTCGCCTTGAGAACTCAACATACCTGACGTATCCAATGGGGAGACAGGAATGCGAGGGCACTGAGCTGCCGCACCAGGCTTGAGAAGTCAGCATTGTTCGCGTATTGCGCCTGAAGCCCTGTTTTGTGTACTTTTCTAAAGTTTCTAAGAGAAAAAAAAAAAAATACAGAAGGACACTTAAGACCGCTTGTGTGTAGGAATGCGAAAGCATTCCTACACGCAGCGCATTCCTACAAGCAGCGCGCCACGTCTTCCTTTTTCACACGGGGCACCGGCGGTGACATCACGCTCCCCCACTGCGCAGGCGCGGCGCACCCGCCAGCTCCACCGCTTCCGTGACGATGAATTTTCGTTGCTGCTCTTTTCTTTGTGTTTTATTTCTGAGGCGCGTCCGCTTTGACCTTGAGCGGTCCCGCTGGCCTTCGTGACGAGGCATCTGACATGACGCGTCGCAGCCAGTGGGAATTGAGGTGTTCCTTTTCCGCAATTACAGACCGCGCCGGCTTCGCTCCATAGGACATTTAACGCCTTTGCATTAAAAAACAACAACAACAACGACAGTCGTGCAGCACGTTTGCCTGGAAAACATGACACAGGGCGTTGATTGCTGCGATCTTGAAGCCGGTCATTATGAAGCCTAGGTACAGCACGAATCCCTGGCATCGGCGGTTGAGGACGAGAGTCTTGCAACGCGATAGAACACCACACGGCAAAACAGCACGCGACAAAAGAGCATGGTCAAAACAGCACGCGGCAAAACAGCACAGCGGCACAACAGCACAGCGTCAAAACAGCACGGCGACAAAAAAGCCCGCGCAAAATAGCACTCGAGAAAACAGCACAGGGTCAAAACGGCACAGCGACAGAAGAGCACGTGCCAATACAGCACGGCGTCAAAACAGCACAGCGACAAAACGGCACGCGTGTAGCAACTTCGAGCGCGCTCTTCACCTCTCTCTGCGCGAATAATTTCGAACCTCCTTCACCATTTCATTTATCGTCGCTAGGTTATAAAGAAATGTATTGCCTATTTCAGTGATTTCCGAACTCCGCAACCCGGAAACCCCCCCCCCCCCCCCCGCCCCCCCCCCCCCCCCCCCAAACGAAACTATAAATATTCGCGTCACGACACCCACTTGCGCTTTCCACGAATTTACAAGAGTCTGTTTCAATAATGAGTACTAGCATGGGCGTACCAACCGGGGGTGCAAGGGGGGCGCTTGCCACGCCCCTCCCAGTTCTCAGTGTGGGGGGGGGGGCAGGGCATGTGTTTTGCCCCCCCCCCCTGAAACAGCCGACACTGGGCAGGGCAAACACTAGCCGGCGTGCCACAGGGATACCAGGGGCACCGCCCCCGGCCCTGGGGGGGGGTCTGGTTTGCCCCCCCCCCCCCCCACTAAAAACAAGTTGGTATGCCACTGAGTACTAGTAACAGTACTCAAAATAAAATGTATGCTGAAGCTAGCTAAACTGAAATCCATGACCAAAAAAAAATAAAGCTGTTTACAACGTCCTGTAACGCTGAATTAGAGCGCAGCTCTGGAGGAGGAGGTGGGAAGGGTAAGGGGGGATCGGTGACTGAGTGGGCTAGCGCACGCCAGCTCGGAGCACGTGGAGCGAAAGCTCGCGCTGCAGAACCCAGGGATCCTGGGTTCAAACCCCACCCCTGCCCGTTTCGATCTGGATGAGTATCGTACCGGCGTGCGGTCGTGTATCCCCACTGCGTGATGCACGTTAAAGACCACACGCTAGCGGTTGTACTGCACTGGCTAAATTGCTCATCTACAGCGAGTGACTCGTCGCAACTTTAAATGGCTGACCAACTACACGCTGTATAAATATCCCCACAACCCAATTTTTTTAGGGAAGGGTACTGAGGGGAAGGTATAGCCCTCTTCCGTCTTCCTGACCTCATCCTGTCTGCTATTCCTCCCTCAGAGTGGCGTCGCCGTCGCCTCACGGGGTCATGAGACGTCACCGGGGTCACGTGACCCCTGTGAGGTCACGTGACGATGACGTCATCACGATGACGTTATCGTCATCGTCATCGTGATGAAGCCATCAGTGACGTCACCAGTGACGTCAAGTGTGACGTCATCGTGATGACGTCATCGTCATCGTTGCTGATGACTTCATCGGTGACGTCACGAGTGACGTCACTGATGACGTCATCACCACTGGTAACGGATGGATGGATGGATGGATGGTAATGGCAATACCCTTTGTAACGGGCGGCAGCTTGCGCCACCTAGCCTAACATTTTGTCATCCCTTATTTTTTTAAATTGTATGAATTTTGTTAAAACAGACCTCCCCGTCTCTTTTTAAGTAAATTTATTGTTTATTTTTATCTGTATTTTTTATCCTTCCCTAGATCTCTTCCACCAATCTTCCAATATCCTCTTAGTTACCGCAATTATTTCCCTATCCATTCGTCCATCCATGTCCGGAAAACCCAGTGCCCCCTCCAAATCCGTAGTCATCCCCCCCCAAGAGGGTGGGACTAAGCCCCGTGCACCTTAAAATTACATGTTATATGGTTTCTCTTTCGCGGTTGCATATGCCGCATAGAGTGTCTGTGTCCTGGAATTTAGCCCCATATGTTTTCGTTCTTAGCACCCCCCTTCTACCTTCAAACAGCAATGAGCTCCCCAATGAATTATCATACAACTGTTCCGTCTTTATTTCTTGTTTTTGTGCCCTGCATATTGTTAAACCTGATTTCCCCTTCATTCTCTCTTCCCACAATCTCATCTCTGTTTCCTTTACTCCCTTTTCTACTGATATGCTCTGATCGGCCCCATCTCGTTGAATGTATTTAGATCTCAGCTTGCTCTCTTCTCTCACTATACACTTTTCATATCTAGATACTTGTACACTTTCGCTACCCACCGCGTATCCTCAATTTCAGCTATTCTTTGTTCAAATTTTACTTTACTGATCGCTTATCTACTCTCGAAAGATGCCCAACCCATATCCCCCTGTACTCCCACATTTGGTGTATTCCCATGTGCCCCCAATGCCAACCTACCCACACTCCCTTGCTGTATCTCTAAACCTGCCTGGATTTCTGACCTCATACACAATACCGCATTCCCAAATGACAGTCCTGGCACCATGACTCTCTTCCATACACCCCTAACGACTTCATATCTATTATTGTTCCATAGTGCCCCGTGTTTTATGATAGCCAAATCTCGTGTCCCCTTCCTTATTACAATATCTTCATGGTCTTTTAGATGCCGTCTTCCTTCACTTAACCATACTCCCAGATATTTGTACTTTTCTACGTGTTCTATCAATGTGTCCTGTATCTCCAGGGGTTTCCCCTTCTCGTCGTTGAAAACTATTATACCAGAGTTGTCCCTACTAAATTTTTTTCCTAAATTGCCCCCTTCCCTGCTGCAAATCCTAATCAGTTCCTGTATTGTCTCACGACTTTCTGATACGAGTACAATGTCGTCTGCATACATTAACACTGGCAATACTTGATTTGCTTTATGTCATTCCTCCATGCAAGTCAGGTCAAAACCTAGGTTGCACTGTTCTAACCTTTTCAAATAAAACTGGTAAAAGTACGCCAAATTCATTTTTCCAAATTTGGGTTTAAATGAAAAGGGTCAGTATTTTCGACGGCGTTTGGAGGGGTGGGTGAGGCGGGGTGCGACTTATTACTGACCGTATGACCACTTCCTTTGAGATCGGTTCAACGTTCAACAAAAGATTCGGGGGCGCAGGGGTCTTCAGGACTAAATCTCGGTTTTTCATTTGCTTGGGATTTCTGTGCCAAATTCTTTGTTCAAAGAAGAGAGTTTAATCGTGAACTGAACAATGAAAATCTAGGGCGTCCGTAAATGCCGCACATTTTTTAACACCGCTAGCTCCCGTCCACTAGAGGATTGTTTTATTGTTGTTTTTGTGGTCGGTGTGAATTTACCACCTCTCGCAGTTGTGAAAATGCTACTCTCGCATTTGTGAAAACTCGGCACGCGGCATTCGAAGCACGAATATTGCGGTGACTGGTGTTTGCAGACTTTTTTTTTATATATATGAGCAGTGTGATCCCGGCTTTAGGTGCAACCCCACCGAGCATGACGTTTTCGTGTTTTTTTGACGGTTTATAACTTTCTTTCAATGTACCCTACAATAATAAAGGTAATGTCAAATTAGAGAACTGTTTTTCAAGAATACTTTAATGTCTCGATATTACGATTATTTTTAGTTGTTAGTTAATCATTCAGCTTTTATTAGACCGCAGCCTCTGATATTGAAACCATCATTTCTCGAGTTATAACGCCCCATCGTCCACGATATTTTACGTGAGCGTTCGGTTGGATACAATGAATTAAAAGCGTAAGCTTTTAATTCATTAACAATTCAACTGTACAAATAATGCATATTTTAAAGTAAAAATAAAGTTTAAAATTATATTATTTTATGGTGATATATGAACGGAATCACGTCAACTAATCAAAATTACGAGACACTAAATTCCGAAGCATCCTTCGATATTACATTTTTCATAAATTTCATATTAATACGTTACACGTTAAGAATGTTATTAGATCTCAAACGTTTCCCATTCAGTTACGGAAAATTGCAGTTTCTTAAGGGGGATTGAACCGCTATTTATTTGTACCCTTTTCCTCATAGATGGCGCAGAATTTTTCTGGAACAAACGAGTTGCACGTTCGCAGCTGCGCATGCAGGTCGGGCGCTCGAGGTGGGCTCGGGCCACTGGCTGTTCGCCGCCGATCTCGAGCTAGATCTTTTTCGCTCTGCGTCCGCCGCTGCAGGAAGCGGCCAACAGGCGGCGCGAGATACGAGCCAGTACATACATAGATTACAATGGCTTACAAAACCTAGAATAAGCTCTGATTTCCGAATGAATTCGAAGTTCCATCCACGTTCGAAATTATCGAAAGCACGAGGTCCGGCGTTGTGGCCATGGATTTTGGACCACCACATTTAACATGCAAATGTTGTTTTGCATATATATATATATATATATATATATATATATATATATATATATATATATATATACTTTAGAACTTAATTTAAAGCTAGAAAACAGAAGTGGCAGTTTTGCACTTCCTATGTCCTATATCGGCCTGCTCTTCGTCTGAATACTGGTTTGCAAACCCGGACCCAGGATGTGTGGAGTAAAGCCCATCTATCCTGGGAAAAGTGACGCCAATCATTTGTGTAGAAATGCTCGAGACACGTGCCGCACGATACTTCTGGTAAGAACTAGAGCCACTAAATGAGCTGCGCTTGGAATATCGGCACTCTGTTCCCCAACATTGTTGTGGGCGCAGACATTTTGGTGCTTGTGCAGAGTAGACGCAACTGCCAATCGTCATGATTCAAAAGTGCGACTTCCTCAGAATTAGATTCGGTGTTAGGAAGCTCACATAATATTGCTTTGCTCTGTCGCACATTGTTTAAACATTTGTGGAGGACGAAAAAGCGTTCCCTGTGATTTCAGATGAACCTTCAGATAACTAGCAACCATGATTTTAAGCCACAATATGAACAAGTGTCGTTACTCTGAAGCGTAGCTTCTTTAGTGACACTATATATAGAAAAACATGGCGTCTGAAATCTAGCTCCGTGCTGCGCTGTTCCGCTATGATATTCCCTAGTGCCACTAAATAACCTACGCTTCAGTGTAACGACACTTGTCCATATTGTTACTTAAAATCATGGCTGCCAGTTATCTGAAAATTTATCTGAAATCACAGGAAACACTTTTACGTCCTCCACAAATGTTTAAACGCTTAGTGACAGAGCCATGCAATGTTACATGAGCTTCCTAACACCAAAGCAAATGCCGAGGAAGTCGCACTTTTGAATCCTGACGATCGGCAGTTGCGTCTGCTCTGTACAAGCACCAAGACGGCGGCGCCCACAGCAATATTGGGGAACAGAGTGCCGACCCTAAGCATAGCTCGTTTAGTGGTGAGGTCCACACTTCTGCACGTCCAGAGGTGTGGACCTCGTCGAATAGGTCCACACTTCTGCGCATCGAGTCAAAAGCAATAAGAAGCAACCGTTTCCTACCCGTGAACTGTACCAAGGAGTTCTCTGTCCAAGCAAGTGGCACGGTTTTACCACTCGTCCACAATCGAGCGCAAAGTGCACAGCAGCTGACAAGATTGGCAAAGGGTATGGCAAGAAAAGAAACTTTCCGTCTATCTGCCTATCAGCGGAAAAGAACCACTCAAATATACAAAGCCATTGTGCACTCGAGTTATCCTCGTAAATTCCATAAGTTGAAGGCGCTCCCGGCAAGTGCAGACTAAATTTATTTGATAAAATTGACGCTTGCAAGTACCGCTAACCATTGTTGTGGAAACGCGCAAGACACGTGCGAGGAGCGGGTGCTCCGCTGCCATTCGCTTCCAAGGGCCGCTCATTTCGGTACTGCGTCGACAACTGCTTCCAAGGGCCGCTCGAGACATGGGTCTCGTGCACTGGCGCATTTGACGCCACTTGCAAGACAAACGCAAACACATCGGAGGGCTTTAGTCCAGACCACGGTGGAAGAAATACGTTTAGGTGATGACTCTCTGTCTCGCGCGGTGACTACATTATGTTCGGCGCACCGAGCGCGCTTCACTCGCACGGGGATAGATGGCGCCCACGTATATAGGGGCTTGTGAAGGCTTGTACAGAGGGCTTGTGAAGGAAATTATGCATTCTTTACTCGGTCCCTGTGTTCTGTGTAGTGAAATGATGGATTTATGTTGGCGCACTGGCACTGATTTCCTTTTCCCCGTGAGGTTCCTGTTTTTTTTTGTTTTTTTTTTTAAGCGAGAACATTTCGATCAAAAATACTCGTATAAATACAAAACTTCCCGGCATAATCTACTGGGCCTTCAATAATTTAGAGTAAACACCTGGGTCGTGCTCGCATGTTTTGTCAAACAACATGTTTGGTAACAGTTACGTAAATTGTTTACACACATTGCGTGGCTTTATATGAGGTCGGGTGATTTTTTCCACCCTGCTCCAGCCTTATTGAAAAAATAAATTCTAATAATGTTACATAGTGGGGCCGAAATAATTCTTTACATGCGCATAAAGGTTTTAGCATTACAAATGGTTTATAAATACAATGTCAACTTGTACTGTGGAACATACAAAACTTGTGAGCAGAAAAAATTCCTATTTATGATGACAGTGACTGAAATGATGACACAATATGATGATATACTGACTGACATGATGACACAGCGACTGAAAGTCAAACAATAGTAGCGGTTATAATGCATAAATCACTTTTCATTTATACTCTTACAATATGGTGTCACCCCGTCTTAGAGGTAAAAAAATACCTGACAAATATTTTTGCTTTAACATGTACATAAAAGCTGAATTCACTGCATACTACCAAAGGACGCCATCTCCTACATCCTGTGTTTCTCGCCCATGCCCTTAAACTAAGACGAGAGCTGCTTTGCTGATTTCTTTATTTCTTGAGCTTGTTTGTTCCTACTCATCGTAATATGCTTACAGTGTTGTAGTAGTGGAGCAACTGGGCAATTTCTTCTTCCTTCTGTTCAGCGCAAGGAAACGTTATTGTGCATGTGTCAAGAACACTGCCGATTGTGTCCCAGTAGACAATCTGCATGGTGGCTTTTATTTTCCACGAAGAACTGTTCCGTTTTCTTCAGTAGCTGGAAAAGGTTCTTGTTGGGGTGTATAAGGTCTCCTCTGTTCTTCACGTTTGTCAGTGCTGCTCCAGTAGAAGTGTTCTTGTCGATGCTGAAAGCGGATCGGCATATAGGGCAGTGTGTAGCTTTTTTTTATTTTCACGCTCAAAAACCCAGTTACATAATATAGCATGCAGTCCACAGCCTTTGTTTCTTGAGCCTTTTCTGTCCAGACATCTTCGCATTCCCAGTCCTCGACAGAAATTAGACTGTCAAGCTTGGTCTTCACTTGGTCAACGAGATGAGGAGACTATGTAGTAACTCGCGATCGGCCTTCGGGATTGCACGACGCCACTGCTCCCTGCGAGCGTCATTCGATGGAGCTTTAAACAAGGACACTCGCTCTGCCCAGTTCCGGTGCCCCGAATTGCAGTTGGCAACGAAGCACGTCTTTCCCATCCTTATAGCATAACTACTTCTTCGGGTTAAGGCTCATCTTCGTGCACGATGGTGGCACCTTTGATCGACACAGCACCAAAGCAAAACATTAGGCCAGCCACTGACCACCACTCATCGCGAAAAAGGCGAGCAAGCTACGCCCCCGACACCGTGGCCGCCGAGGAGAGACCTCATACCCACGGTGCTCACACCTCAGCGCCCTCCGCGGCGGCGCGGAACAACTACACTTCGTTTCACCTTATGTTGTACCGCAGCGAAGGCTAGAAGCGTGAGCTCATAGCGTTGGCAGCTTTTCTTAAATCACGAGAGCTTGTGCCGCCGGGATGTGCCCCAGAGTAAGGAGCTCGTGCTTGTAGCCCTTTCTGCGGTACATCATAAGGTGAAACAGAGTATACTCCTTGTTCGAGGCTAGCTCCGAACACGATCTGGTCGCTCGCTCCACGCGGGAAGAGCGGCCAGAGTCACCACCTAAATGTATTTCTTCCACCGTGGTCCAGACAGATAAAGAGGGATCGGTGGCCAAGTGCAATGACGAAAAAAAAAAAGGATCGGTGGCCGAGTTGGCCGAGTGGGCTAGAGCCGCAGAGCACACCAGCTCGGAGCACGTGGAGCGAAAGCTCGCGCTGTATAACCCAACGATCCTGTTTTCAATCCCCACCCCTGCCCGTTTCAATCTAGATGAGCGTCGTACCGGCGTGCGGTCGTGTATCACTATTGCGTGATGCACGTTAAAGACCCCAGGGTACCGGTTGTACTGCACTGGCTAAATTGCTCACTTACAGCTGGGAAACAAGTCGCCCGTTGAGGCAGACTTATGTTCTAGGCTGTATAAACATACACACACCCCAATTTGTTTCCAGACAGATAAGGTAGCACCACTTCATTCCACCGTGACATACAAAGATCACTGTTGAAAGAGGTGTTCATAACGGACAATAGCATGTTAAACTCCCCAGGTTATTTATAAAGACACTAAAGGTATTTAGAGGTTCACTTTATTTTGCCTAAAAATTATAAAGGTGAAGAGAAAAAAAAAGAAACATACGCCTCACCTTATGTAGAAATACGGGAAGTGTTAAATTTACAAAAAAAAAAAAATTGTTTCGAGCGCCAAAACGCTAACGTCAAAATTCCCTTTGCATCTCAGAGTAAGCACCTGGTTGTTTGTTAAGAAAATATATTATAATTGTTCAAAATAATAGAAATCATGATTCTTTTTTTTTGTTTTTCATATCCACTAGCCACCAAACAAGGTCTACAGAGAATGAAAATATCTGAATTAATGTTTCATAAAATAAGTGTTGTTCGGAATAAGAATTTTAGCCTTCTTTGCAACTCATTCAACTATTTTTTTTTATTTCCAAATACATATTATAGGGTGCCTTAATGTGCGCTTTGCTTAGGGTGGAGACATCTGGCCATTTTGTCCCACACTTCTATTTTTCTTTTTTGTTCAGAAGTGCGTGACAGAGCGTGTCCCGGCACGCGTTTGTGGCGCTGCCTGTGCTATGACGACATTTTGTTTTCGTCAATTTCTTTGTATTTTACTCAAGAGCGCGTGCTGCCGGCCTCGGGTACTACAAAGGGTGGCATCACCCGAAGCAGAAGGACATTGAGGCACCCTACATATTAGGATATCTCTGTTCAACCCTGCACGATCTTAGGGGGCTTACGAGCCACGCTTTTAGCGTGTGCAAGCGTTTGACCACGCGCGCTAACATAGCACACATAAAAAAATAAAATCAACAAAAGTATCGCCTTCAGAGCCTTATCAGGCTTTTCGCTAGGAGTCTGCTGATGACTATACACCTTTTCAACGTGGGCGCCGCCATCTTCAATTCTGGCACTTCCGGTATGCGTGAAAACGTCGCTTTCTTCTCCCCTCGACAGTAGAATGTGTTAACATTTTAATTGCAACCGTAAGTCGCTGTTGTTATGACCCTTCTATACTTTTTTACTTGTTCGGGGTTGTAATCTCTTGCTTTTTTTTCGGAACGCATACCGGATATGGGGACGACGTGGCTGGGTGCGAGGCTAAACGGAAAAGGTGTATACTCTGTTTCACCTTGTGTTGTACCGCCGGGAAGGCTACAAGTGCGAGCTCCTTGCTCTAGGGCACATGTCGGCGGCACAAGCTCTCGTGCACCAAGGGCAGCTGCCAACGCTATGAGCTCGCGCTTCTAGCCTTTGCTGCGGGGTATCATAAGGTGAAACAGAGTATAGACCTTTTCTTTAACGGTGCCGCCATCTTGAGAATTGCGGCGCCGACGACGCCGTCTAGCGGCTTAGAAAGAGAAATACCGGCTAGTTCTGGCAGCACAGCTATCTGGGTAGACAACGGAGTGGGATGGGGGGAACTTGGCTAGACTTGGCTATGGTGGGCTGCAATAACTTGGTTGGAGCTTGTCCGGTTGAATCCAGCTGGCTACTCCCAGGCCATCACCTCGCCTCCTCGAGAGAACGACGACGAAGACGGTGGGGTGTTTTGATTGAGTTTCCACAACGAAGTATATAATAATAATAATAATAATCTTTAATGCCTCAGGAGAGCCGTGGCACCATATGAGCAGTTTAATGTAGTCTATGCAGGTAAGCTCTCGGCATTTGATAGCTCCATCTTGAGTGGTGGCATGTAGACTTTTTCATACCTTTCACATACCATGGGGCTTGCACCGGGAATTAAAATCGGTCCTCTTGTTGTAGACGAAGTGGTCATGAGCTTAAACGTGTCGTTGAGTCTAATACGAATCTCCCGCGATTCAAGCTCGCAATCGACTGACTTCATAAATAAGGATTCTTGGGGAAAATCCGAAGCTCGATGATATTGCAGCCACACTCGCGCTGCAGCTTCTTGTGCTCATGGCACACTTTCTGCTATTGCCCTTATGCTTTTTAATATTATTTATCCATCCGACGATCACGTAGTGGTAGCCAGACAACCATAGATTTTCGGAAATTGCAGCACGGTAAAAATGAGCACTCGGAACTAACTCATGCACGACGTCCGTTTTTAAGCCTTTTCGCCCATACCCTTGGCCGTTGCCTTGGCGGTTGCATACCCTGTGTTAGCGGGCAATCCAAAAATTCACCAGGTCGAGGTTACGTCAGTTACTGGCTGGTTTGAGGTTATGCGAAAAAGGTCTATAGTTATACTTTTTTGCTACGTTCAAAATGTGCCGACCAACGGAGCAATCAATTGTAATTCTGTTGTGTCTATGTTTATACAGTGGGACGTTAGTCAGCTCTGAGGGCATCTGGTGTCTTCGTTGGAGATGAAAGACAGTGCAGTATACCGCTGCTTGTCTGACGGCTTTAACGTGCATCACGCAATAGTGATACATGACAGCACGCCGGCACGATGCTCGTCCAGATTGAAAAGGGCAGAGGCGGTGGATTGAATCCACGATCAGTGAGCTTCTGAGCGTGAGCTTTCGCTACACGTACTACCGATCCACGAGCAACGAGACATCGCTGTCGAATTCGAGCTCGAGAGAAGAACAACAACAGCAACAGCAAGAAAATTTCAGATTTGAGGCATTTAGTACTAGTGTCGCCATCTCGTTTAACAGGCTGGAAATAAAATTAACAGGGTGATCTTATTTGCACAAATACGCAAATACAACAATATTTTGCTTTCTCATCATGGTCTTAAAATTAAGATTAGAGGCACCCCTAGAACGTACGGCCAAGCGTTTTGTCACGTTTGTCTTCTAAATAATTGCATTTTCAAAAATGCCTCAAAACGCGCTAAAAACATTCAAAACGGTCATATTTCTTGATTTTATTAAAAATCTCCAGCGCTCTAAACGAAAAATCCAAGGGCTGTACAACCTTCATTACGTTATCACAAGTAACCTCCAAAAGAATGAATACTATAGTGCATTCCTGAAACTCAGGTTTGTGTAGCGAAATTTGCCCATTGAGTGACGAGCGGTTGAGGGCCTCTGACACGCCAAAAAAATTTTTTTTTTTCATGCTAAGCGTTGCAATGGCATATCAGGACATTACAAAAAAATTGTTTCACTATAGAGTTGCGTAGTTTTTTTATAAAAAATAGAAATACGATGCCCAATTCAAAGTTCCCGCCGTGCACTGTGACGTAACAGTGTACCGCAAGGTGTCGGGGCGGTCAGAAGGGAGGTAGGGTGCCTACATGTCTGTCTGTCTCAGGGTGAAGACATCCATTGTTGCACTGAATGTGCCAGCGCGTGACGCTCTCGCGCACTCGATGCGTGACTTCGGCGGTAAAATGGCGTTTATGCATTAGCCAAAGCTACACGCTCGAGCTGAGTGACACCGGATTGCGCGCACTTCGAAATGCATAAAAAAACGATTGGGCAGAAAAATGTCTGAGTTGTCACCACTCACGCAAAAGAGCGCGTGTGTATGAAGGCACTCTAAAGGGAGGCATTGCCGGAAGTCACGTGAGTTGTATCCCTCCTCGTGCTTACCGCGAGCGCGTGTAATGTTTTTTAAAATATTTTTGTTATTCTCCGCACCTCCACGAGCGATCCAAGCAGACAAGGTTTCTTTTATTTGCTTTTCATCGCTTAATGTTGCTGTAAAGGTAGAAGAAGTAGAGTCAGTGAATTGACGTGATCAACTACAATGCCTAGAAGGTGCTGTGTGAGGGACTGTCCCGGTATTTCAGCAACTGAAGAAGAGATCACACTGCATGCATTTCTGAGAGACATACATCGGCCGCATGAGCACCCAGTAAACAAGTTCTACTCATGTTCTAGACAAAATACGTACTTTGTGCTCGACGTTTACTTGTACTTGGTACACTCACCAGTTCGTATTCTTTAGACGGCAGGCATCTACAGCCTGGAGAGTATCCGATGATTCAACGACCTCGGTGTCTCAACCTTCAGCAATGCGATCGGGCGTGTCTTATGCTAGCAATCCTAATTTCTGCGAGCGTTCTAAATTTGTTTTTCAAGACTTGATAGCTTATTTTGCGCCCAGTATAGCCCTGTATCATCGGACTGACGGCATGCACTCGTACACTGGCTTGTACTCGCAACGCTTTCATCATTGACCTCCATCACGTCGATCCACTGACTCTTTGTCCTCAAATTTTACAGCACGCAAACTAACCAACGGTGCAGGGATAAAGAGCTAGTGGAACTGAAACTTCGTTTTCTACGATCGCTCGTACGAAGAGCAGAATAATAAAAAGAAAAAAAAAAAAAGTCTTAGGCGCGGTCGCGGAGAGCACGAGGAGTGAAACTCACGCGACTTCCGGTTAACCCACTATTAGTGACGTAGCTCGATGCCTCCTTTCTGACCGCCCCGACACCTTGCGGTACACAGTACACTGTTACGTCACAGTGCACGGCGGGAAGTTTGATTTGGGCCTCGTATTTCTATTTTTTATAAAAAAAACTACGCAACTCTATAGTGAAACAATTTTTTTGCAATGTCCTGATATGCTATTGCAACGTTTAGCATAAAAAAAAAATTGTTTTTTGGCGTGTCAGAGGCCCTTTAAGGGGGATTCAACCGCTTGTCACTCAATGGGCAAATTTCGCTACACAAACCTGAGTTTCAGGAATGCACGATAGTATTCATTCTTTTGGGGGTTACTTATGATAACGTAATGAAGGTTGTGCGGCCCTTGGATTTTTCTTTTAGAGAGCTGGAGATTTTTAATGAAATCCAGAAATATGACCGTTTTGACTGTTTTTAGCGCGTTTTAAGGCATTTTTGAAAATACAATTATTTAGAAGACAAACGTGACAAAACGCTTGGCCGTACGTACTAGGGGTGCCTATAATCTTAATTTTAAGACCATGACGAGAAAGCAAAATATTGTTGTATTTGCGTATTTGTGTAAATAAAATCACCCTGTTAATTTTATGTCCAACTTGATAAACGAGATGGCGACACTAGTACTAAATGCCTCAAACCGGAGATTTTCTTGCTGTTGCTGTTGTTGTTTTTCTCTCGAGCTCGAATTTGACCGCGATGTCTCGTTGCTCGTGGATCGGTAGCACGTGTAGCGAAACCTCACGCTGTAAAGCTCACTGATCGTGGATTCAATCCACCGCCTCTGCCCGTTTCAATCTGGATGAGCATCGTACCGGCGTGCTGTCATGTATCCAGTCTTGTACACGTTACTAAAAAAACGTAATCGATTACAATTACTATTACTCTTGGCTAAAAAGTATTCGTTTAGATTACTTGATTACTCGACAGCAAAATTAATTGGACATTACTTGAAAAAGTAACCGTTACTTTTCTGATTACTTTATTGTGTGAAGACTTAATGATTTGGGCGTTCGCCATTTTGGGGGGGGGGGGGGGAGTGGAGGGGGTTCTATAGATCTTGATTGTCGCTCATTTTACTATTCACATGTGGACGAACTCGCATGTTATACAAAAGAGCAGCAGCTCCAGGATTTGAAACGGATCATGTGTAGTATCAATTAGCGGAAGAGATCGCCCCGACCAGTTCTCAACTCGAAACCTTGCTTGTCACAAAGGCTACGTAGGGGAAATAGGGAAATATTTGAACTGGCTTTGTTATATTTTGCATCCGCTTTAGACATTCTTCGGTTCTGGTTCTCCTACGGGCTGCGTGTAGGTACCATAAGCAGGATTGTTTTTTTTTTATTATTTCTGTGTGTGTGTGCGTGAGGGGGCCAGTTTGAACGAAGGACTTACAAAGCTACATTCTGCTCCCTCAAACTTCGCCTTGAATGGCCTTTGTCACGCACTGGGGCTTCCCTGGGGCGTCCCAGTCCCAGCGCGAAAAAAAACAAAACGAACATTCCACAAAAATTGTACATACAAAGGGGTTGACCTTGTTTCCTACAGCTCCGCAAAAATCAATATTTTTCTGTTCGAAAAAATAAGTAAATTTAATTTTTCCAATTCAGAAAAAGAAGGTGTGTGCAGGGGGTTAGAAGTAAGTTTTATTACTTCAAAAAGTAATCAGATCACTCTTGTGATTACTGCCTAGTAAAAGTAATCAACTGATTACAAAATTACTTCAAAAAGTATTCGATTACAAGTAATTCGATTACTTGTAATGCGTACGGTACAAGTCTGCATGTATCACTATTGCGTGATGCACGTTGAAGATGTCAGACAAGCAGTGGTATACTGCACTGTCTTTCCTCTCCAACGAAGACACCAGGGCCGGCTTGCTAGAACCAGCGTCTCAGCTGAGACTGGGTGAAAGAAAGCACTGCCAAAGCCAGCGCACGAGCTGAGCGGGACTCAAGCTGCGTCTCAAGACGCTCGCGCGCCCCAGCCTTTACAGTGCTTTCTTTCACCCAGTCTCAGCTGAGACGCTGTTCTATCTTCGTCTCACCTTAGTATGGACTATTGTTAGCCGCGCGAGCTAAAAGCGAGAGCTAGTCGCTTTGAATGAAGACGCGGCGGCTGCACGAGCGCTCGTGCAGCAAGTGCTCTAGTCAAGGCAGTCAAGGCTGGCCGCTCGCGCTAGCACAGCCTTCACGTTTAGTCCATGCTAGGGTGAGACGAAGTAATAGCAAGCCGGCCCAGATGCCCTCAGAGCTGACTAACTTCCCGCTGTATAAACATAGACACAACAGAATTACAATTGATGGCTCCGTTGGTCGGCACTTTTTGAACGTTGCAAAAAAAGTGTAACTATACTCCGTTTCACCTTATGTTGTACCGCAGCGAAGGCTAGAAGCGCGAGCTAATAGCGTTGGCAGCTGCCCTTGGTGCACGAGAGCTTGTGCCGCCGAGGCCCTAGAGCAAGGAGCTCGCGCTTGTAGCCTTTCCTGCGGTGATAAGGCTGTGAAGGCGATACTTTTGTTGATTCTATTTTTTTGTGTGTGCTATGTTAGCGTGCGTGGTCAAACGCTTCCATACGCTACAAGCATGGCTCGTAAGCACCCTAAGATCGTGCAGGGTTGAGCAGAGATATCCTAGGGTGCCTTAAAGGGATACTGAACCAAAGAATTTAGTGTCCATAATAAGTGGCGCACGTTCTTTCCACGAGCCAGCCGCCGCCGGTGTGCGCGAGCGCACGCAACGAAAATGACGTCAAAGACCTCCATTCGCGCAAGAGAACAGTGAAATGCATGGGCTTCGGGCCAAAGGAGAATAAATACAGGCTTTTCATCTCTACAAGGGAAAGGTAAGTGCTTGTTAGACCAATCCATCGCTTACCTTTTACACCAGACACCACTGTGTAGATGAAAAACTTGTCTTTATTCTCCTTTGGCCCGAAGTCCATACATTTCACTGTCATCTTTGCTAGGAAAACGGACAACGCCCCTATACTGGAAGTCACGCACGCGGACGACCTTGAGAAGATTAAATAAGCGTTGAATCGTGTTTTGTAATTGAGTTTGAGTTAAAATGACCGACGAAAATTACTTACTGCCAGAACATGTTACGAAAATATTCAACACAACTAAACATGACCTATTTAGTGTATTTCATCTTAACCTACAATCTGCACGTAATAAAGAGGATGAACTTAGTATTTTATTAAACAACTTTGGGTTTAGTTTTGACATTCTAATGTTCACGGAAACATGGTATTCTGAAGAAGGTGACGTTATACACTTGGAGAATTACAAAACATTTTATTTAAATCGCTCTACTAGACGTGGTGGCGGTGTATGTATTCAGGCAAAAAATAGTATAGATTGCGAACTCATAGAACAGTTTTCTGTGATTAATAAGGACTATGAGATATTGACTTTAAAATATAACGACTTTTTGTTTTCAGTTGTTTACCGCCCACCAGGTGGTAATATTGCTCAGTTTACTACATTTATTGAGTCCCTATTTTGTTTCGTAGGAGACAACGGCCTAAGAATTATTTTGGGGGGAGATTTCAACATTGATATGTTAAGTGATTCAAAACAAAAAAGAGAGTTTAGTATGTTGATTGAGTGTTTTGGATTTTCTAATACTATCAATTTCGCTACTCGTGTGACTTCAGACTCTAGTACACTTATAGATCTCTTTCTTACAAACGTTGACGCCTCACTCTTACAAAGTGGTGTTGTGGGCTGTTCAATCAGTGATCATCTACCCATATACATTTTTGTACATCGGAATTCGCCCAAGGTAAGCATAAATGATGCTCCTTCATTTACATTTCAAGACATGTCATTTACCGCATTAGAAAGATTTAAGTATCAAATTGAACATGCGAACTGGGATGCGGTATTCTCTGCGGACTCTGTTGATGAAGCATATGACAGCTTTATCATGATATTCACTACCATTTACAAGAACAATTTTAAATATAAGACACATCGCGCCCCAAAAGGCTCTCGCAAACCCTGGGTGACGCCCGAAATTCTAAAAAAAATAAACAAGAGAAATAGACTTTTTAAGCAATTTGTCCGTACAAAAAATCAAGAAATACTGCATCTTTTTAAGAAATGTCGTAATGAGGTAACAAACTTAATTAGACGAGCAAAATCTACCTATTACTTTAACATGTTTAACAACTTAAATACCAGTGCCAGTATCTGGAAGAAACTCAACTCGATTTTAGGAAAAACGTCAGCCTTTTCTAGAACTATAACATTAAAAATAAATGGACAAGAGCTCGGAGGAGTTGAACTAGCCAACAAATTTAATGATTATTTTATTCACTTAGTCAGTAATGACCGCAGTAGAGTGACTGAAGCACTGGCATATGTATCGAGATTTATAAATGAAAGTATCTTCTTTTATCCTACGGATGTTCATGAGGTCAGCTCTGTGTTTTATAACCTTAACAATAGTAAAAGTTGCGATATTGATGGCATCCAAATAAAACCCGTTAAATATGTGATTGAGCAAATTTCACCTATTTTAACTCATTTGTTTAATCTATCGTTATCACAGGGTATTTTTCCTAAAAAAATGCAAATAGCAAAAGTGTCGATTCTTTATAAATCTGGAGATAAAAATGATTTATCAAATTATAGACCGGTTTCTGTACTTCCGGTATTTTCAAAGGGTTTAGAAAAACTGATACATTTTCGATTAAACCAGTTTTGTAAAAAATTTTCAGTTGTTACAGAATCTCAATTTGGATTCAGAAAAGGGCGATCGACTGAACTTGCGCTGTTGAACATGAAAGAAATAATTCTGAAAAATATTGAAAATAAAAATCTAACGGTAGGCATTTTTATAGACTTTTCGAAAGCCTTCGATCGGTTAAATCATGACACACTAATGAGTAAACTTTACAATTATGGCATTCGTGGAAATGCGGCGGCGTTAATAAGAAGTTATTTGAGCTTTCGTTTTCAATGCATTCACATCAATGGTCACTTCTCTGCTCAAAAACAACTACAGGCAGGTGTACCACAAGGAAGCGTTTTGGGACCTATTTTATTCAACCTATACATTAACGACATAATAAATATTTCACATAATGCCCAGATAATAACTTATGCAGACGATACGAGCATATTTTTTCAAGGAACAGACATAAATATTATTTCATCTGAAGTGAATAGTTTTCTCAATGTGCTTAGTTCGTGGGCAATGGCAAATTCGTTAAAAATCAATAGCAATAAAACAAAGGCCGTTCTATTTCGCCCTAAAAGTTCTCTCTGTCAAATAGAAATACCACTTAAGCTAGATAAATCGACCATACAAGTTGTTCCAACGGTAAAAATACTAGGGGTGTTCTTTAACCAATACATGAGTTGGAACGAACACGTTGAACATGTTATGTCTAAATTATCAAAAATAACAGGTATTATTTATAAACATCGTTTTTGTTTACCAGAAAAGGTCAAGATTATTTTATATAACACATTGTTTGCTTCACATTTAAAGTACTGCCAGCTTGTATGGGGCAATACGACAAAATTAAACCTAGACAGATTATACATCGCACAAAAAAAGATCTTACGTTTAGTAGCCAATGTACCATATAATAGTCATACCGATATTTTATTCTCGAAATTTAAGGTAACACGTGTTCTTGAGTTATATACACAGACATTAATCCAGAAATATAAAAATAGTATTTATTATAATAACAAACCATTCCTTCACTTAGCTTCGCTGGAAGAAAACTCTTCGTTTTATCACACGCGTAGTCCAGAGCGCTGGAGAGTACCGCATCCCAGAACCAATTACGGATTTCAAATGCTCCAGTATACTGTACCATCTACCATTAATGAACTTATTAAAAACAATATTCACATAGAAAATATGTCAAATACCCAAATTAGACAATTGTATTTTAATAGCAAATAATATTTTAAAAGTTCTGTACTGTTCATCATATCAAAAGCTGTATAATGTTCTGTATGTATGTATTTTTTTTCTTCTTTTCAAGTGCCGACTAATCTGCCCAAGTGTGTATGGGAGGCAGGGACCTGTCAAGCTACGCAATGTAGCTTTTTTCCCTGTCTCCTTCTCCTATACTGGAGTCAATAAAGATGAATTGAAAATCTTAACCGCGAATGGAGGTCTTTGACGTCATTTTTGTTGCGTGTGCTCGCGCACACCGGCGGCTGCTGGCTCGTGGAAAGAACGTGCCCCACTTATTATGGACACTAAATTCCTTGGTTCAGTATCCCTTTAATGTCCTTCTTTTTAGGGTGATGCTACCCTTTGTAGTACCCGTTGCCGACAGCACGCGCTCATGGGGAAAATACAAAGAAATCGACGAAAACAAAATGTCGCCATAGCACAGTCAGCGCCACAAACGCATGCAGGAACACGCTCTTTCACGCGCTTCTGAAAAAAATAAATAAAAATAAACGTGTGGGACAAAGTGGCGAGATGCCACCACCCTAAGCAAAGCGCACATGAAGGCACCCTAAGATATCCTAATATGTAGGGTGCCTCAATGTCCTTCTGCTTAGGGTGATGCCACCCTTTGTAGTACCCGATGCCGACAACACGCACTCACGGGTAAAATACAAATAAATCCACGAAAACAAAATGTCGCCATAGCACAGTCAGCGCCACAAACCCGTGCCGGGACACCACGCGCTTCTGAACAAAAAAAGAAAGATAAAAGTATGGGACAAATTGGCCAGATGTCTCCACCCTAAGCAAAGCGCACATGAAGGCACTCTACTAATATGTATTTGGAAATTAAAAAAAAAAAAAAATGGTTGAATGAGTTGCAAAGAAGGCTAAAATACTTATTTCGAACACCATTTATATTATGAAACATTATTTCAGATATTTTCATTCTCTGTAGACATTGTTTGGTGGCTAGTGGATATGAAAAACAAAAAAGAAGCATGAATTCTATTATTTTGAACAATTACAATATATTTTCTTAACCAACAAACAGCTGTGCTTACTCTGAGATGCGAATTGAATTTTGACGTTAGCGTTTTGGCGCCCAAAACAATTTTTTTTTTTTTGTAAATTTAACACTTCCCGTTTTGCGGATTACTAAGAAAACCAAACGGGCCATCAATAGGTAGAAAATACGTTTGTACCTTAGGTGAGGCGTACGTTTTTTGCTTTTTCTTCTCTTCACCTTTCTAATTTTTAGGCAAAATCAAATGAACCTCTAAATAACTTTAGTGTCTTCATAAGTAACCTCGGGAGTTCAATATGCTATTGTTTGTTACGAACACCTCTTTCAAGAGTGATCTTACTATGTCACGGTGGAATGAAGCGGTGCTACCTCACCTGTCTGGAAACGAATTGGGGTGTGTGTATGTTTATACAGCCTAGAACATGGTCTGCCTCAACGGGCGACTTGTCTCCCAGCTGTAGGTGATCAATTTAGCCAGTGCAGTACAACCGGTAGCCTGGGGTCTTTAACGTGCATCACGCAATAGTAATAATACACGACCGCACTCCGGTACGATGCTCATCTAGTTCGAAAAAAACAATTGGGTTGTGTGTATGTTTATACAGCCTGGAACTTGGTCTGCCTCAACGGGCGACGAGTCTCCCAGCTGTAGATGAAAAATTTAGCCAGTGCAGTATAACCGCTAGCCTGGGGTCTTTAACGTGCACCACGCAGTAGTGATACACGACCGAAGGCCGGTACGATGCTCATCCAGATCGAAACGGGCAGGGGTGGGGATTGAACCCACGATCCCTGGGTTATACAGCGCGAGCTTTCGCTCCACGTGCTCCTGGCTGGTGTGCTCTATAAAAAAAAACTTCGTCTCACCTTAGCATGGACTATTGTTAGCCGCGCATGCTAAAAGCGTGAGCTATAGTTGCTTCGGATGAAGCCTCGGCGGCTGCACGGGCGCTCGTGCAGCGAGTGCTCCAGTCAAGGCAGTCAAGGCTGGCCGCTCGCGCTTGCACAGCCTTCGCAGTTAGTCCATGCTAAGGTGAGACGGAGTATAGCCCACTCGGCCACCGATCTTTTTTTTTTTTTTTTTCTTTATTGCTCGGCCCCCGATCCTTTTTTTTTCTTATTGCACTTGGCCACCGATCCCTCCTTATCTGTCTGGACTCAAGCCTTTCGATATGTTTGCGTTTGTCTTGCAAGTGGCGTCAAATGCGCCAGTGCTCGAGGCCCGTGTCTCGAGCGGCTCTTGGAAGCAGTTGTCGGCGCAGTACTGAAATGAGCGGAGCGGCGAGATGGGCGAGATATTTTGGTGGCGCCCTCCTGTGGTTCCCCCTTGTGACGTCATTACCTTGCAAACAGAAAGTTTGATGGTGTTTGTTATTAGCATGGTGGAAGCTTGAAATCATTGCGCTCTCAAAGGAACGCTGCCAACACCGTCAAAATTAAAGTTCTTTCATTCCTCTTATTTCCGTCGATGATAAATCCCCTTTCCGACGTCACAGTCAGCGTTCGGCCAATCGTGGAAAGCCGACCACAGCGACGCTTTCGGTCGCGCACGGGGCTAAATGGCAGCGGAGCACCCGCTCCTCGCATGTATCTTGCGCGTTTCCGCAACAATGGTTGGCGGTACTTGAAAGCGTGATTTTTATCGAATGAATAGACCGATCTCACTAAGCGTTCGGTGCATGCGTGACGCCGCCATAACTTTAGTTCTCAGGAGGCAGACGGCCGTGCACGCGAGGGCTCGTGCCTTCTCGTGCTTTACACGCCCAGTGCTCCAGCGGGGTTGTCGCACGTGCAAAAAGACTAAAGTTCCCTCGATGCATTGCGGCAGCGGTGGCGTAGTCAAACTGGCTGGTGAGATCGGTCTATTTAGTCTGCACTAGAGTTCCTGTATAGGCTCCCTACGGGAGCCAGAGTTGCGCGTTCACGCATGGCATGTGGATCCAGCTCCTCACGTGACTGAATTCGGCGAATTGCAGCGCCGCGCGTTCGAGGCGCGCGGCGGGCTCAAAAGCCTGGGAACGTACGCCGGGGCGCGTGCAACGTCTAGTGTGCTGCACGACACTTGATACGGCTCCTCACGTGATCGGATCTCGGCGAATAGCGGCGAGGGCGGCACGCGGCATGTGGAATCAAACGCGCAACTCTGGCTCCCGTAGGGAGCCTATAGGAGGTATTCACTGGCCGCCATATTTGAGGTCACTGTTTAGAGCGCATGCTCAGAACGAGCTCGCATTAATAGGCTGCCAAGACCGGCAATCTTGGTGGTGCGGAATGCACGTGGCGAAAGAACTGTGGAAGCTCGCATTCAGCACGCGCTCCGCTGCTGAGCACACAGCTATGGCCGCCAGTGAATACTCCCTATACAGGAACTCTAGTCTGCACTTGCCGGCAGCGCCTTCAACTTATGGAATTTACGAGGATAACTCGAGTGCAACATGGCTTTGTGTATTTGGGTGGTTCTTTTTCGCTGACAGGCAGACAGACGGAAAGTGTCCTTTCTTGCCATACCCGTTGCCAATCTTGTCAGCTGCTGTGCACTTGGCGCGCGATTGTGGACGAGTAGTAGTGCCGCGCCACTTGCTTGGACAGAGAACTCCTTGGTACAGTTTATGGGTGGGAAACGGTTGCTTCTTGTAGCTTTTGACTCGACGCGCAGAAGTGAAGACCTCTTCGACGAGGTCCACAACACTGGACGTGCAGAAGTGTGGACCTCGCCACTAAATGAGCGATGCTTAGGGTCGGCACTCTGTTCCCCAATCTTGCTGTGGGCGCCGCCATCTTGGTGCTTGTACTGAGCAGACGCCACTGCCGATCGTCATGATCCAAAAGTGCAACTTCCTCGGCATTTTATTCGGTGTTAGGAAGCTCATGTAATACCCCTGTCAGACGGGAAAGTAAATGTCATTTTGATCGAATGTCATTCACCGCTCGGCGAATCAGCTCGTGATTCCTGGTTCTTCACGTGGTCCTGGTTCTTCATCGCTCACACTCATTGGCCGAGCTGTAATGTCAATTTGCTTAAATGTCATTTAACGTGCCCGTCTGACAGGGGTATAATATTGCTTTGCTCTGTCGCGAAGCATTTAAACATTTGTGGAGGACGTAAAAGCGTTTCCTGTGATTTCAGATAAATTTTCTGATAACTGGCAGCCATGATTTTAAGCCACATTATGGGCAAGTGTCGTTACCCTGAACCGTAGCTTATTTAGTGGCACTAGGGAAGATCATGGCGGAACAGCGCAGCACTGACCTAGATTTCAGACGCCATGTTCTTCTATATATAGTGCCACTAAATAAGCTACGCTTCAGAGTAACTACACTTGTTCATATTGTGGCTTAAAATCATGGTTGCCAGTTATCTGAAGAATTAACTGAAATCGTTGGAAACGCTTTTCCGTCCTCCACAGATGTTCAAACAGTTCGCGACAAAGCAAATCAATTTTATATGAGCTTCCTAACACCGAATTTGATGCTGAGGAAGTCGCAGTTTTCAATCATGATGATCGGCAGTTGCGTCTACTCTGCACAAGCACCAAAATGCCGGTGCCCACAACAATGTTGGGGAACAGTGTGCCGATACTCTAAGCGCAGCTCAATTAGTGGCTCTAGTTCTTCCCAGAAGTGGCGCACGGCACGTGTCTCTAGCATTTCCACAAAAATGATTGGCGCCATTTTTCCCAGGATAGATGGGCTTTACTCCACACAACCTGAGAGCGGGTTTGCAAACCACTATTCAGACGAAGAGCAGGCCGATATACGACATAGAAAGTGCAAAACGGCCACTTCTTTTTTGTTTTCTAGCTTTAAATTAAGCTCATTTTTTTTTTTTTTTGCAAAACAACGTTTGCGTGTTAAATGTGGTGGTCCAAATGGCCGCAACGCCGCACCTTGTGCTTTCGATAATTTCGAACGTGGATGGAACATCGAATTCATTCGGAAATCAAAGCTTATTCTACGTTTTGTAAGCCACTGCAATCTACGTATGTACTGGCTCGTATATCGCGCCGCCTGTTGGCCGCTTCCTCCAGCGGTGGACGCAGAGCGAAGAAGATCTAGCTCGAGGTCGGCGGCGAACAGCCCGTGGCCCGAGCCCACCACGAGCGCCCGACCTGCATGCGCAGCTGCGAACATGCAACTCGTTTGTTGCGGAAAAATTCTGCGCCATCTATGAGGAAAAGGGTACAAATAAATAGTGGTTGAATCCCCCTTAATATAAAATGAAGACGGCGACACGTCTTCAAGAATAGCTTGATGTGCATTGGCCGTCGTGTGCCGCTTGAAACGCCACGTGAAAGACAGAAAAAGCGATAGGTACGTCAGGGTGTCAGATGCCAGGATTCCCGCAGTGAGCGAGCCAGAGATAGGCCCGTAGCTCTCAAGTTTTGAGCAGCGCTCCACGCGAGCAAAATATAATATTTGGCTCGCGTTTCGAACATGCGTCAATACGCTTCCCCACTACAGTTTTTCTACTCCGTTCTATTTGAAGTGCCAGCGTAGCAGAGGCTACAAGAGCGAGCTCCGAGCTTTCAGTGTTCCTGCCAAGCGCGCGCGCTCGTGCAGTGCGAGCATCGTTCAGGGGAACATGCTTTAGCAAGTAGCTTCGGCTTCGCTATCAAGTAAAGTGAAACATACGGGCTCACGGAAGCCATAAAAGAAAGCAATAAACTAAAAAAAAAAGCTGAAAGGAATGTTTAAGGGGACGCTGAGGCCGCGAGCTGCATAATTCTTTTTTTATTTTAGTTTCTTTTTTTTTATACGTTTTGTTATCGCGCGTCTACAGATGCTGACAGATGCTTGCATTCGAACGTGGCACGTGCAAAATCAAACGTTACAGTGCCGCCTGGGGGGTGCTGCCAGCATAACATGGTCGCATCTTGCGGACGCGCTCGCGCCCCATGTCCGAGAGCAACGGGTCTATACCAGAACAACGAGCACGAGGCTGCGGGTGCACCACAGCTGCTTTTGTTTTGTTTTGTCTTTGTTTTGTTTTTGTTTCACATGACACACAAACAGCTTAACGCCTCCTTAGTGGTGCGCTTATCAATGAGTCAATTAGCAGTAAAATTGGCGTGGGTTCTGGCTTTTGCGCGCGTTCTACTGCGCGTCTGTACACATGCCTGACACGATCCAAATGAAATGGGCGCTATGAAAGGGATTCCTCTAGTTGGAATTCTACCACGTATGCGAAAACATTTGAATGTTTTTATCTCCTCCAAACATCATTTTTGCAATCAAACTATGCTTGTCGGAATGGTTCGACTATATTTTGTTTCAAAAACCAGCTCGGTGGCTCTGAAGTGGCAATGATATTAAAACAAAACACAAAACATTAAAACGTCTCAGTGTTTCTGAGCCAACGCGCTGACCCATGAATTCATTTTTGTCGGGTTTAAATACCGGCTGAGGTGCCGCAATCTGACGAAGGCCAGTCTGAGTTTCGGTTGCACGTCAAAAGATCTCCAGTTATACTCCGTTCCACCTTATGTTGTACCGCAGAGAAGGCTAGAAGCGCGAGTTCATTGCGTTGGCAGCTGCTTTTAACGCACAAAAGCTTGTGCCGCCGAGATGTGCCCTAGAGCAAGGAGGTCGCGCTTGTAGACTTTCCCGCGGTACATCATAAGGTGAAACAAAGTATAATCAAAATAAACGCGCAATTTTTTTTTTTATTGGGGCGTGTTAGGTGATTTTTGTTGGTTTTGCTTGTAAAGCCCCAATATCTGAATATTTGCTTCGCTTTTGCTTAGTTCTGAACGGAGCCAATGCTACGGGCGGATTAGTGTCACTAAGGGCCGGTTGCACCAACGCCGCTTAGCGCAAAGCGGAGCTTAGCCGGGCACCTAAGCTAAGTTTCGGTTTCGTTCGGTTGCACCAAAATCGCTTATCGCTAAACCTAGCACTAAACTACGCTTATCGTAAGCGCTCAACATTGGGCGCTTTGCTTTTGGTTGTTTCTTAATCCTGGGGACCTATGTTGGACTTTCGAGAAACTAGAAACAGAAGTGACGTAGCGGCAGGAGTGGCGTAACCGAGCAACGGCGCGCACCGCGAAACCGCCCTCTTTGACGCCGTGACGACATAGCAAGATTGGCGTCTGTC